>JBBIGC010000001.1:38907720-38920788 GCA_037576955.1 Lepidarchus adonis
AGAGAGAGAGAGAGAGAGAGAGAGAGAGAGAGAGAGAGAGAGAGAGAGAGAGAGAGAGAGAGAGAGAGAGAAAGCGAAATAGAGGGCGAGAGAGATTGCTGTTACTTGCTTGAGAATGATTCAAGCAAATCAACTCCACTTTTCTCCATGATGTGATGACAAGCATTTAGTGAACGAACAAGGACTTGGTTCATGAATCAAATGTGCGAGGCTGTTTCACTTAGATGAGAGCATAAATGAAAGTGAACCGTGTCGCCACATCACATGCTCCTTACAATAAACTCTCTCTTCAGTCCAGAGAGCGTCTCCTGTCTCACTGCAGCCCAGTCACTCTCCCCAACCCATTAGCATAACAAAGAGCACAAGTAGCCCTGAGCCGGTGGGTGGGTTTGTGGGCAGGCAATGATGAGGGAGACTCAAAGTCAACTTTATTGTCATCTCTGCAATTTATTTGAGTGTGTGGCTTGTAGTGCTTCATGATTTGTGAATTCCAGGTAGCTGGACCATTTGTGTAGCAAATTTTAGATAATGGCCATGTAGAAGGGGGTTTGTGGGCAGGCAGTAAGGAAGGGGTGCTTTCAGTGGTGCTCAGTGAAACTGCTTTGAACTTGAACAGACCCCCAGCAACCTTTGAGCTTTCCCCCAAACCATCTTCTTTATTTTACTCATGTGGTCAGATGTTCTGTCCATTCTCCATACCACATCCCACACCAAACATACACAATCCTTCTGTTTCCCCTCTATCTAACCCCCTCCCGTTCTCTCTCCCTGATTAGCTGTGTCATTAAACGGCAACATCTTTCTTTGTTGTCAAATATAATTTTGGGAATAAGCACTATTGTCATAATAGCTGTTCTTTTTCTTATCTTGTATTATACAGAAGTAATGAACTATTGACTGTAGTCCACTCACACTTACAAACTAATGTAACATCTTTTTCTCTTCTAATTTACAGCTCCTGTGAACCCTCACTGGAGTGAGTATCTTTTGAATTGATCTTAGTACCTGTAATCTGGTATACTAAATGTATTTTTACATTGAGACTTGACACAATATTTATTTATATTATACAGTAGGGATTTTATTATCTTTATTGATAAAAAAAAGTGTATTGTTTTAGCAGTTTTCTTTTATCAGTAACTGCTCCTGTTATGATAAGCTCTGCCAGCTATGTGGTAAGCAAGGATATAACTGAACAAAAATTTGTTATAAATAATATATTTGTTATAACTTTTGTTATAGGTAAATTCCATTGCAACTTTGAGGAAGAAGCAATATGTATGTTTACCCAAGACAAGACAGAAGAATTTGACTGGACAAGACAAAGTGCTGCCATCAGAAACACCAAATACACACCCAATACTGGACCTAGTGGTGACCGAAGTGGTTCAAAGCAAGGTATACGCACACTTAATATTTGCAGATGTTCATATGTAAAGCTTATATTGATCCCATGGTAAAAAGATCATGGGAGAAATGTTACGACTAGACCTGAAAACCAATTAATGTTCTTTACTTTTACAAGACATTAATCTAGCTTCAGATAACTAAAGTAGTGCAGCAGATTTTAAGGTAAAACAATAGCCTGTACTTTCTACAGCACAGGCTAAAGGGGAGTTCAGACACAGTAAGCACTTCCACAAAAGAAGGCCACAGTTAAACCTGGTACATTTTAAATGAATTGCTATTTAAGCATTTAAAATATTGTTTAATGTAATGAGTAAAGGTTGTAAACTACTGCTTATATTACCATTGAATTTCTACTGAAAAATAAAATAAACTGAACTTAAAGTTCAGATATGAGGGAACAGGGGAGTTATTGGCATCATTAACATGTGGACAAAATTATTGGTACCCTTCTGGTACAGAAAGAAAAACCCACAATGGTCACTGAAATAACTTGAAACTGACAAAGGGAATAATACATAATTTACTGAGAATTACCAAAAGAAAATCAGTCATTGCTTTGGAAGTGTGGTGCAACAAAATATTTCTAAAAAACAAACTAATGAAACTGGCCTGGACAAAAATGATGGTGCCCCTAGAAAAGACTGAAAATTATTTGACTAGAGGGACAAGTTAAACTAAGGTGTGTCTTTTAATTAGCATCACAGTACCCTGATGAACATGGACCACAGACAGCAAAGGACAGAATTGTCTCAAGAGATTAGAAAGAAAATTCTAGACAAGCATGTTAAAGGTAAAGGTTATAAGACCATCTCCAAGCAACCTGGTGTTCCTGTGATAACAGTTGCACATATTGTTAAAAAGTTTAAGGTCCATTGGAATGTAGCCAACCTTCCTAGATGAGGCTGCAAAGGGAAAATCAAAAATGAAAATTTAAAAGATGGATGATACAAATAGTAAACAAAGAGCCCAGAACTACTTCCAAAGAGATTAGATATGAACTCCAAGGACAATGTACATCTGTGTCAGATTTCACCATCCATCACTGTGGACTTTCCCCAAGACTTCATGGAAGACAGCCGAGGAGGACACCGCTGTTGAAAGCAAATCATAAAAAAGCAAGACTGTAATTTGCCAAAACACATATTGAAAAATCGTAAAGCTTCTGGGAGAATGTCCTCTGGACTGATGAGACAAAACTGGAGCTTTTTGGCAAAGTCACATCAGCTCTTACTTCACAGATGCAAAAATGAAGCTGCCAAGAAAAGAACGCTGTACCTACTGTGAAACATGGGGGAGGTTAAATTGTGATCTGGGTTTTTTTTTTGCTCCGTCTGGCACAGGGAGTCTTGAATCTGTGCAAGATACAATGAAATATTGACACAACTGCTACAGCTAATGCTACTTCCTGTTTCTGGTTTTCTGTTCCTGATTGCTGCTGGTTTCAGCACCTCTGTACAAATTTTACATGATAAGTTTACGCATAACTTAATATTTTCTGTATTTTTTCCATACCTTCCATACACTTATAAACTTTTGTTTTAGTTGGGCTTTGTGAGACTAACATTAGCGTCATTTTTTTCAACTAGCTTAACACGTCAGGTAAGTGTTTATTTTGTTTTAGCCGAGCACTATCTTGCTTAAACAGGTCAGGTAAGCGTTTGTTTTGTTTTTAGTCAAGTGCTCTTTTGCTTACTTAACACTTCGGGCCAGCATTTGTAACAAGTCTGCATTTGAATAAAAGAACAATGTCACCTTTGTGCCTACTATCTGCCTCCTGTACTGGATGCAAGAAGTGTAGCCAGCTATGTGAGAGGATTGCGGAGTTGGAAAGCCAGATTTCCACACTTTACCAGATCAGGGAAGATGATGACTAACTGGATTCAATGTTGACAGTGGTGCTAATGCCACCATGCACACAGCAGCAAATGCCACAGATCCATGGTCTAGGCTAGCAGCATGCCTGAAGCTGGTAAGCTGCTCCACTCCCCGTCTTCCAGAGACATGGACAGCAGTCCATGGCATGAAGCCTGACAAGCCCATGCACCATCCAGCTGGAAAACAGATTCTCAGTGTTAGATGAACAGAGCAGCCTTGTGACTGCACACCCTCCTCCTACACCATGCCGGATTCCCCCAAGTATCACCTCGAAAGGATGACCTTGGCAAAGCAGGAGTCATGCTGCCCTCCCTCAACACTAGATCACTGGGTCCCCACTACCAACTACAGAGCTCCACTACGGGCAGCCGGGAACCACAGTGACCCACCGATGGATCACACATTTCAGGACCACCGCCCTCACCCTCCTCCCTCCCCACTGGTCATTCGGGACTCCATAGTTAGGAACATCAGGCGCCTCACTGCTGTGACCCACTGTTTCCCAGGAGTGAAGGTAAAAGATGTTATGCAGTGACTCCCCAGCATCTGAACTTCTTTTTACTTGCATAGTTTTTCATTTAATAATTTTTTCCCCTCTCTTATGGCACGCAAAAACAATGTCACATCACTCAAGCATTATTGGAAATGTAGTCGCTACTGAACTTCATTTCACAGCAGAAATACCAGATAACTTGTTACATATAATGTCCATGAAAGCAATCTTATTATGACTATGTAATTTACTGTAAGTCTAAGACTTTCAATGCTTTAACAAATATAATTAACCAAAGTTACAACACCTATCTATCTGTATCACTGATTATGATAAGATTACTTTGACTGGTGATTTTAATTTACAATAACCTTAAAAAGAAAAATAACCCAAATCCTAAAACCCTAACCCTAAAACCCTAATTTTAACCCTAACCCTAACTCTAAGCTTTTAGATTTACTTAGCTTTACACAAGAAATTTCAAATCCTACACATAATCAAGGATATACGCTAGACCTGGTTACCTGGTGTAAACATAGACAAAATTGTAGATCTCATATGATCTACTGTGTCAAATGCTGAACTTAAATCTAAAAGAACCAGAACCAAAATTCTGTTTTCATTAGCACGAACTAAAATCATTTACGATCTTTACTAAAGCTGTTTCAGTACTTTAATTTTTTCTTGCACTTTTGTTTGTGTTGTATTTTATTTTTATTTAGGTATTCATTCATTTGTGTGTAAACTAATTTCCCTAAGACTTTGCTTAAGAAAGATGGTCTGAAATTACTTAAGATTGAGGGATCCAAATTATTTTTCTTTAGTACTGGATTTATTCCATCTACATTTGGGGCATCTGGGAAAACACCACTTTCTAATAATTGTAGAATCTAATATATTATATGGTATTCCACAGGGATCAATATTAAATGACACAAGTCCACTAAAAAAAACCTGTAAACTGTATATCAAGTATTTTTAATTGGATGAATAGCAATTTTCTAAAATTAAATTAAGAAATAACAGACAATCTTATTTGCAATGAATCAAAGAATATTTTAAAAGAATTAGGAAACTTAGCTCTACAATCAAAAGAGGAAATTAGAAGTCTGGGTGTACTCTTTCACTCCACTTTAAGTTTCAAGTCACATATAAATAAAATAATTAAAACAGCTTTCTTCCATCTAAGAAATATATCTAGAGTCAGAACTTTTCTCAAACAACAGGATACTGAAAGACTGCTCCATGCGTTTGTTTTTCACGGCTAGACTACTGTAGTTCTCTTTTCACTGTTTACAAAATAGCACCATCAACAGGCTGAGCTGTGACAATTTGAATTTGAGGCTACAGATTGTTCAGAATGCTGCAGCCAGAGTACTGACACGCACTGAACCACATTCAGGCCGTTGTTCTCCAGTATTCGCAGAAGAGTCGCTGTTAGGGCCTTTCTTTATGAGGGCTATGGAATTGAGGGTCCATTGAGTTCCTCAGTGATGTGTATCCCCAGTAATTTGAAGCTGGGAACTCTCTTCACTTCCTCTCCTCTAATTTTGAGAGGTAAGTGGGTCACTCTGTGTCTTCTAAAGTCAATTATTAATTCTTTCATTTTTTTGGTGTTCAGTGTTAAATTGTTTACTGACCACCATACTGCCCATCTGTCTACCTCTTCTCTGTATGATGTTTCGTTGTTGTTTCTGATAAGTCCAATCATTGTAGTATCATCGATTTGACTATGGTGTTTGAGGCATGTGTGGCAAATTTGACTATGGTGTTTGAGGCATGTGTGGCAATACAATCAGATGCATACAATATAATAAAACAAAGTGCTGTGTGAAGGGCTGGGATAGTTGCATCCTCGATTGATCTATGTGCTGTATATGCAAACTGATATGGATCAAGGTTGGCTGGCAGACTAGCTTTGATGTGTTTCCAGACAAGTCTCGCAAACATTTCATGACAACAGGAGTGAGCGCTACTGGTCGATAGTCATTCAAACAAGTGATATTGACCTGTTTGGGTACTGGTATTATTGTAGTAGCTTTAAGGCAGGTGGGTATTGTAGCCTGGGCCAGTGAAAGATTTAAGATATCTGTGAAAACCTGTGAAAGTTGGTATGCACAGTCTTTGATCACATGCCCTGGAATTCCATCTGGGCCACTTGCTTTCCTGATGTTCACAAAGCTGAGGGTGCGATTCACCTCATGTGTCTGTAGTATCAGTGGTTGGTGGCCTAAAAAGTGGTTAAGCTCCTCTGCGCAGCTGGTAGAGTTGTCAGTAGATGTCACCTGGTTTCCTCTGTAATTGGTAATACATTGTACTCCATTCCAAATTTGTGTTGCATCATTATTGCTAAAATGCGCCTCATTTTTTTCCTTGTATGCTGCTTTAGCCCCTTTAATGCCCTTTTTTAGTTTGTGTCTGGCTGTGCTGTACCTCTCTCTGTCCCCTGATCTGAAAGCTGCATTGCGTTCTTTCAGGAGGGCCTTAACCTCCCTTGTCATCCAGGGTTTCCTGTTTGGGAAAACTCTTGGTGACTGACATTTTAATGCAGGTCTTAATGTAACAGAGGACAGCTGTGTCATAGACCTCTATATGTGAAACATAAAAACCTCACAGTTTGTACAATGGAAACAGTCCTGGAGCTGTAGACATGAGTCTTTATGCCACGTCACAATGGTTTTAGTGATAGGCTTTGATGTTTTGATAATTGGCTTCCATTATTAGATAGCTCTTGCAAAACACATCACTATCCACTATACATACATAAATCTAACCCATCTCAGATTTCTATTGTTTAATTTTCTCATCATTTATTTTATCTCTAAATCTCTAAATGATTTTTCTGTTGTCACTTTTATTTCTTATTTGTAATTCCTGCATTTTGTATTTTTGTTATTTTCTTTAAATCTGTATAACAAATTATGTTAACTATGTATATTGTAAAGCACTTTGAGCTGCATTCTGATGTATGAAAAGTGCTCTATAAATAAAGATTATTATTATTATTATTATTATTATTGAGCAAAATGTGCTGCCCAGTGTCAGAAAGCTTGGTCTCAGTCGCAGGTCATGGGTCCTCCAATTACTCAAAACTCACAGTTATAAACGTAATAAAAAAAATCCTATTGAACATCTGTGGAAGGACATGAAACATGTAGTCTGAAGAAGGGGCCCTTCAAACCTGAGACAGCGGGAGCAGTTTGCTCATGAAGAGTGGGCCAAAATACCTGTCAACGGGTGTAGAAGTCAAATTGCGAGTTACAGGAATCATTTGATTGGCTTAAAAGGTTGTGCAACAAAATATTAAGTTAAGGGTACAATAATCTTTGTCCAAACCAGTTTTATTAGTTTGTTGTTTACAATAATTCTGTTGGACGACATTTCAAAATCCACAATTTTCATTTGTTAATTCTCAGTAAATTGTTAGATATTATTCAATTTATTTCAGTGACCATTGTAGGTTTTAATTTCTGTAACAGAAGAGTACCCACAATTTTGTCTGTGTGTGTATGTGGGTAAAATAAAGCTCTTCAGTATACTATAAAACTATGTGTTTACCAGCATTTTTAAACTCCAAGCACTGTGGAGTAAGGTCTCTTATGCATTTCATGCCAGTTTACTCAAAGCACTGATAGTTTAAGATCAATGTGCATATTTCACTCAATCATTTGGCTACAAGAATGTTTTTAGTGTTGGCAAGTCCAACATATCAGGTTTCACAGATGAAATCTGGGTTTCCTTTCATGTTCGAGCTCTTTGTGCTTGCTGAAAGACACTAAATCTAAGCAATATGTAATATGCCAAACACAGATGGAAATGGAAATAATACAAACTTATTAAAGTGACTTTTGAAAAGCTGTTTACTTACTTTAAAGTTTTACCTAAAAACAACAATTAAATGGGAATACAAATAATAATCAGCCTTCATTTATATATGTGTGATCATGCGGTTAATGTAGGAATCCTATGCAGAGTTAATCTGCAAAAAATACTGGCTTTATTTACCACACATGTGACACAAGAGGATCAATCGCCAACACCAGGATAGGGACACGGGCTTTTATACACAGAAGACAATAGGGAGCACCTGGTGTGATCAGGGCAAGAGACACATGACTGGAAGCAGTAAATAAAAAAACAAAGGAAGCACATATGGCAAAACCAAACTCCTCCCCAAGGGCGCATGGCCTCAGGGGCCAAACAAAACAAGGGCATAACCGGACAGACTCCAAAAAACGGAACAGAAAAATGACAAGACCAGAACAGGACAGGGCCAAAACAAACAAGGCAGCAAAGTGGAAAAACACAGAACCATGGACCAAAACAACTACACACAAAGTACAGACAGAACACAGACTGAGACACAAGACCATGTGTACTGTACACTGACCCAGACTCCTTCTCCTCCAGCAAAGACATGATGGGTAAGCAGCAAGTCGCAAAATAAAACAAAGCAAAACACATGGTTGGTAAACACTATGGGTTTCAGGAAGACTAACACACTGAAGAAAACAAGGAACAGTGCAGAACAGGGCTAACATCCAAACAAGGGTGAAGCATGACTTATAACAAGGACCATGTACAGGGCCTGACTAGACAATAGATAAATGGACTATGGATAGAAACAGGGTAAACAAAATAAAGAAGGACTGTACAAGCACAGGGACAGAACAGTATCCAACAAGAACAAAAACATGGTGCTTAAGACATACAGTACTTAGATAAGGACAAGGACATGGAGAATAGGACACATACCCTTCACACCATGAAGGACATAGGACTACTCTTGAACAAAAGGCAAAGACAGGATACAGAGCAAGAAAGGAAATTAAAACCAAACAGGACTAGAAAACTCCTATAAAATATGACTGCAAAATGCAAAATGACCATCAATTCGACCTCAGTCTGTGGCTTTATGCAAGATCTCACCTCATGGGGTGGGGATGATTATGAGAAGGTGAAAGATCAACCTAGAACTACACATGAGTAGTTTGTCAATGATCTTAAGGCAGCTGGGACCATTGTCACCAAGAAAACATTAGTAACACACTATGCCATAATGGATTGAAATCCTGCAAAGTCCCCCTGCTCAAGGCCTGTCTGAAGTTTGCCAATGAACACTTGAATGATTCAGAGAGTTCTTATGAGAAAGGTCTGTGGTCAGATGAGACCAATTTCAAGCTCTTTGGCCTCAACTTGCTGTGTTTGGAGGAAGACAAATGCTGACTATAATCATGAGAACAACATCCCCATTGTCAAGCATGGTGGTGAAAACATTATGCTTTGGGGATTTTTCTGCCAAGGGCACAGGACACAGCATCAAAGGCAGGATGACAGGGCCATGTACCATAACATTTTGAGTGACAACCTCCTTTCCTCCGCCAGAACACTGAAAATGGGTTGTGGATGGGTCTTCCAGCACAACAACGAACCAAAGCAAACAGCCAAGGCAACAAAGGAGTGGCTCAAGGAGAAACGCATTAAGGTCATGGAGTGGCCTAGCCAGTCTCTGGACTTTAATGTCATAGAAAACCTGGAGGGAGCTGAAGATTCAGCCTCAAAACCTTAATGATTTAGAACTGATCTACAAAGAGGGGTGGACCAAAATGAAATGCAAATCAATTAATAGATTTTATATAAATTGATTTTCTGGATTTTTAAAATATTCTATCTCTCATTGTTAAAATAAACCTACCATTAAAATTATAGACTGTTCATTTCTTTTTCAGTGGGTAAACTTACAAAATTAGCAAGGGGTCAGATAATTATTTCTTCGACTGCACTGTTACAACACCCCATTAAATATTCAGTTCTTTATTGAGAAATGTTCACATATTGATGTCTAATCTTGTTTTTATTTATCTCTGGAACAAAAAGATATGTAAATGCAGGTAAAAAATAAAATATGTGAATAAAAATGTGTATTATAACTAAGGAAAAAGTTTGGACATCCTACTCCCTAATATCTACTGTTACCCCCTTTGGCTGAAATAATTACAGTGAGACAATTCTTGTAGTCATTTACCATTCTCTGACATTGCATCTACAGCCCATTTCAAGTCACCCTACAATGGAATTCAAATCTGGGCTTTGACTGTGCCATTCCAGAACCCTCCATTTCTTAGTTGCCAGCAAAGGTTTTCTCCCTGCATACCTGTGCAGTTTCTTTCTGAATGTAGAGGCATGCACTCTCACATCAACAGCAGCAAGAGCCTGCAGTAGGTCCAGTGATGACATTTTAGGGTTCTTGGAGACATCTTTTAGTCCACAGCATTTGTTTCCAAAATGCATCAGGCTTCTGTAGATGTTCTGCTGCATGAAGCGTCAGCAGAAGAAAACCTTATCTGCATTCCCATCATAAAATCAGATGTATGCAACAGAACATCTACAGAAGTCTGATGCATTTTGGCAACAAGTGCTGTGGACTGATGAAGTTAAAAAAAGTGATCTTTGCTCTCAGCCTCCTCTGCTAAGCTCACCTCACCAGATATTGCTCCTCTCGCTATCGCTACTGCAAAGCTTGCAGGGGACACTTCAGATGATAGGCCACTCTCCAGAGCTGCAGGTGGTGCTGCAGCCATTGTGCCATTCTCCTTAGACTCACTGGCCTGGAGAGTGAATGTGTTGGGCTGCAGGGTCAGCTCTTGTGAGTCAATGGGCTGTATGATCAGCTTGTGCGAATCTGTCATGGCCCTCACCGCTCCTCCTGGTGCGAGTTTTTGTTCAGTTACATTAGATTGCTGGCCTGGTGATTCAGCTCACTGTTCTCTGTGGCTGTCCCGGCAGACTGGTTGCCCTCATGGGGTGAGGCACTTTTTCCGATGGTGCTTCCTCCCTAAAACCGTGGCACTCCCAGCAATCTCTGGGCAGTCACTGGAGAGCAACACACTACCAGGTTCTACCTCTTCAGGCTTCTCACCCATAGTGAGTTCAACCAGCTCCAACAGGTCAGACAACCTGGGTTCCCTCTCTGCCTCCCAAGCATGTTGGAGCTGGGAAAAATTTCACTCTAAAGAAGAGCTCTGCTCCCACCCAGATCCAGTCCTCCACCAAAGCAACTCATATCACTCTCTGATACTTCCTTCTTAGGTCAGAGTTTCTGTAACATGTAGGATGAATTGAGGAAGTAAACATAGCTTCAGGTAGCACAAAATACTGATCTTTAATAATTATCACACATGTAACCCTACGTACGAATAAACACCAACAAACAATGACTGAAACAAAGGGGTATAAGACATAATCTAAGACACCTGGAGAGACAAGCTCAGACATGTGACAACACTTCACAAAGGACTCGGGGATGACAATGACATGTGAATATACTAGGACACAGTATACACTAAGACACAGACATGACCAGGGAAAATCTTACACACACACACACACACACACACACACACACACACTAACAAATAAACATAAAACACAAACATAAAATACTAACAAATTAAATTAAAATGTAACATATATAAGGAACTATGAATACATTAATTATATACAAAAATAAACAAAATGGAATAAAATAAAAGTATATTTTAAAATAGTAACTATAAACAGTAAAACACAATTATGGATTTACTCATTAATAATAATAATACCATAATAATTTGTTATATAATTGTATTATACCCTACTGTACCATCTGTATTATATATGCATAGTCTTGTTGAATGTACTAGAGACACCATGGGGTAAACAAATTCCTTGAGTGTGTGGCTTACATTGCTGAGACTTGTAAATTCCAGGTAGCTGGGAAAAAACATAATATGGGATAATGGCCTTGTAGAAGTGTTTGTGGGCAGGCTGTAAAGAAAGGGGGCTACTTGCTGGGACAGTCTGATTTTTTTAGGAAACAGACAAAATGAAGTGAGTCTAAAATTTCAGTCAGTGACTATATGAAAGAGTGACATCTATTAAGTTCAGGAAGTCAGTATTATCTGGGTAAAGAAATAATGTGTTCTATTTAGAGAGAATAAATTGCTTTAAATACCAGTGTGTAAGTTATTGTACAAGTGGGTGTTTGGTGATGCAGTCTGTGTGTGTTTCTGTTTTTAATAGGTTATTATATGTACATTGAAACCTCAAGACCTCGTCAAGAAGGCGACAAGGCACGACTGTTGACCCCTTTGTTTAATGTTGCTCCGAAAAACCTGTATGGAAATGTGGCTACTAATCCAACCTACTGCTTTAGCTTCTACTACCACATGTACGGAAAGCATATAGGTAAGATACTGTGTATAAATAAGTAGAAGATATGAGATGAACTGTAATTCTATGTTGTGTGGAACATAGTGAAAGGCTTTATAAACATGTTTACTTATTCAAATGAATTGTACACATTTGGTCCTCAAATCACAAAACAAACAAAGTTACAGTATCCAGATGAATGAACTATGCATTAGTCAACATCTTGTGTTCTCTGAAATTCCAGAGCGCACAGAAGATGTCAGAAACTTCCTCCAAACACAATTAAAAACATCACTTTTCACTACATTGGAGGTATGAGGAGGGAAACTTGACATCAAAGACCGATCGTGGCTAAGTTTAAGCATTACAAACAAAAATCGCTGGTAAGAAGCCAAGGCAGGGAATGTAGAGGAACGGATTTCAGCATAAATGATCAATTCCCCAAAGAAATCATGGAGCATAAAAAAAACATCCTGTTCCTTCTCAGGAAAAAAAACATTATAGAGGTTGCCCAGGGCATTATTTCAGTAATCAAATTCCACTTTAATGGACAACTGTTTAATAACCAATAAACCTCCCCTGGCTCTGCTGAGGTAACACAAACTTTAAATATAACTGCAAGCAGTTATTATAGAGTCCAAGCACGGATGTGGTCCACCCATCCGGGTTCAAACCATCCCCGGGAGCAAACTGTTCCTGAAGGGTCCAAAAGCCTGTCAGAATTCGCCATGTCAGCATTTCATTCCATTGAGCAGTTCTAAAGTTATTGACAAGGTAACCCTTGAGCAAGGTACTGTCACCACTTCACTGCTCTCTGGTTGCTGTTGATAGCTGCCCACTGCTGTACTTATGCACATGTGATTGAAGTGCACTGTGTGTGATGGTGTGTTCACATTGACAAATAGTCACTTTCACTTCAATTTCATGTTGTTCTCCTTACCTGGTTGCTATCACACATGCTTGCCTCCATCTGAACCAAATAGATTTATCTTGGATTCATTAGACCAGTAATCCATGTCTTAAGCAAACTCACACACACACACACACACACACACACACACACACACACACACACACACACACACACACACACACACACA
>JBBIGC010000001.1:38942911-38985869 GCA_037576955.1 Lepidarchus adonis
GTGTGTGTGTGTGTGTGTGTGTGTGTGTGTGTGTGTGTGTGTGTGTGTGTGTGTGTGTGTGTGTGTGTGTGAATGAACATGAGAATGTAGCTTAAAATGAGCTTTTTACACACATCTGTGGAACTAATATCCCTAAGTTCAACATTGCCATTGTGTAATACATTAAACACAACAGCACAAGCTGTGAGCAGGGGGCTATATGTATGCAAGACATGTAGACGATCCAATATTTATTATCAATTATTCACTAAAATTGACTACTTCCATTTACTGCTGGATCTGGTTCTGGGGGTGTCTAATTGAGTAAATGCAAAGAGAGTTGACAGTTATTCAGGCGAGATATCTTGTTCCAACTTAAAGATTAAGCTTGTTAATCTTGTTTCTGTTATTAGCTTTCACTCTGTAAGTCTCTCTGATCCAAACACAGAATGTGTGGGAATATGTTTTACAATAATGTAAAGAACATTGGAAACTTATATCTATGCTATGCCCCCAAGAACAATATTTAACATTTTGTTTCACTTGGTCTTTAACATATACAGTGGTGTGAAAAAGTGTTTGTCCTCTTCCTAATTTCTCCCCCCCCCCGTTTGTTACACTTACATGTTTCAGCTCATCAAACAAATGTAACTATTAGTCAAACACAAGTAAACACAAAATGTGTTTTTTTAAGTGTTGGATTTTATTATTAAGGGAGGAAAAAACAAACCTACATGGCTCTTTGTGACAAAGTGATTGCCCCTCTGTTAAAACATAACCATGGCTCATCATGCCTGACTTCAATATCTCTAGTCACACCTAGGCCTGATTATTGCCACACCTGTTCTCTATCAAGAAATCACTTAAATAAGACCTGCCTGACAAAGTGAAGTGACCAAAAGATCATCAAAAGCTAGACATCATCCTGAGCTCTAAAGAAATTCAGGAACAAATGAGAAAGAAAGTAATTGAGATCTATCAGTCTGGAAAATGTTTTAAAGCCATTTCTAAAGCTTACGGACTCCAGCAAACCACAGTGAGAGACATTATCTACAAATGGCAAAAACATGGAACAGTGGTGAACCTTCCCAAGACCAAAGGGGCCCTAAGAGCACAGTGACAACTCATCCAAGAGATCACAAAAGACCCCACAACAACATCCAAAGAACTTCAGGTCTCACTTGCCTCAGTTAAGGGCATGACCATGACTCCACCATAAGAAAGAGACTGAGCAGAAATGGCCTGCATGGCAGTGGGCCAAGACGAAACCACTGCTGAACAAAACAAACAGTACCCTTGTGTCAATTTTGCCTTGATAATCTTGATAATCTCCAAGACTTACGGGAAAATACTCTATGGACTAATGAGACAAAAGTTAAACTTTGTGGAAGGTGTGTATCCCTTTACATCTGGTGTAGAAGTAACACTGCATTTAAGAAATAAAACATACCAGCAGTAAAATATGGTGGTGGAAGTGTGATGGTCTGGGGCTGTTTTGCTTACTTCAGGACCTGGAAGACTTGCTGTCATAAATGGAACCATAAATTATGCGGTGTGTGTGTGTGTTTTTATGTAAAAAAGGTCTTCTGAAATATTTAACAAAGTGCAGTTACTCAGGTATTTTCTACCAATTTTCTAGTTCATATTATGCCAGTTTTAAAACAAAGTTCTGTAAAATTATATATCTGTAATTAAAATCAAATGTCATATTGTTGAATTCTGTATTACAGCCATGGGAACACAAGTGTTGCTGAAGGGTCGTCAGAGAAACAGAAGGCTCTCTTCTCAATAGACACAAGTTTTCAAGGTATATTGACTTTCATAGAGAAATTTAGAAAAATAAGATTTACAACCCAATGCCCCAATGAACACGATTTTATGTCCATGCTGTAGAGTGAGTTACAAGTGTGAACAGGTCTTTTATTCAGATAACAAGTTCATTCAGGTGCCATTAATACAGGTAATGAGTGGAGGATAGAAGAGCTTCTTAAAGAAGTAGTAACAGGTCTGTGAGGCCAGTATTCTTGCTTGTTTGTAGGAGCTAAATACTTATTTATACTGCACCATTATACAAATACATTTTTTATACAATGGGATTTCCTGGATTTTTTTTACATACTGTCCCTCACAGTTGAAGTGAACCTATGATAAACATTACAGACTCTCACCTTTTTAAGTGGGACAACTTGCAGAATCGGTGGCTGACAAATATATTTTTTGCCTCACTGTAAGTGTGTATAAATTCACAGTGTTATGTGACTTCCAGGTGTTCAACAGCAAGAAAAGAATCACTCTAATGTAAGTGTAGTTGGTCAGAGAGTAGTCCATGGACCAACAGAAGAAGAGCGGTGCAGAGAAACAATGTTTTCTCATGTTAGACCTGCAGGTCAGGAGCTTGTCCATGCTCTCAAGCATGCGAACGGTGAGTTAGACCTTTGGAAATTTTGTTGGGAGAATTAGATTAGATGGAAATTAAATAAGATGGGAGATTTTTTTTCTCATTCTGAACATGCTCTCTCCCATAGGTCTTTCAGGACCTCATATACGGAGTACCAGGGACTCACCTGCTTGTGACATATCGGATGGAGTAGTTGGCCGAGGTCACTGTAACTTCTTTTGCTTCTTCTGGTTTTGCATGAAATCATAGGTCAAGTGGAGCCTTTGTAGTGGGTAGCATGTATATTGTCTACTGTGAAAACTTTTAGCAGCAAAACTGTTCTCAATGCTTATTCAGGCCTATTCAGATGGTTGCAAGAAGATGCATATTATTATGCTTACATCTTGACTTGTGTGTTCCTGTGTAGAAGAATTAAAGTTATTCTGTCACCACATATCTGCCCTTCCCACAGGTGTTTTTGCTTCCACTGTCCTTTCGACCCACCACAGTGTGGCACAAAGTGGCCTCAAGCAGGAGGAGTCCGTGACCAAAGTCACCTGGAAGCCACCAGTTGGAGTATATGGCAATGCTGATTCTGCTAGCCATGCTGAGTGCGATGTGAGCGCTAAGGTGCAGGAATCAACGGTAAGACAGTATGAAACATGTATACTTTAATTTCAGAATAGCATATGTTGCACAATTAAAAATCTGAAAAATTATTTCATAAATTTGAAAGAAAGAACAGAAATGTAAAACTTCTGTAATTGCTTGTATTTCGCATTAGTTAGCACCAAGTTACTGAAGCATGCTAGTCTATGTTTAATTTTACATACATACATTTATTATGTTTTTAATTAACATATCATATTAATCACTTTATCCTAATTATACAGGCTGGTTTTGTTAATATGCATTTAAAATTGATATACTGTGATTCTACATAAATATGACCTAAAAAAGCCCTTAAAGTAAACTAGACTGCATTTCCACAGAGGAAATGCAAAGTGTGCTTGTTCAAATATTGCCAGCAACAGTAAATTAATAATATATGAGATTAGCTTTGACCATGTTACTGTAATTGTGTTGAACGACTCTAGTAATATATTTCATCAGGTATATTCATCTTTTAAGCTCATGCAGAGTAGGGGTGGGCCACATTTATCGATATGGTGATATGTCATAGTCCTTGCTCACGCGATACGATAATCAATATGCCGACGGCAATAACGCTATTTAAATTACTAAACATTCGCTGCCATTTTAATTTACCGGCGTCGCTGCTACTTCTCTCCTCTGGGTGGCGCTGCTCCACTGAGTGCAGGAGATTGGTGATTGCTGAGGGTAAACAGCAGGTAGATGCAAAAAAGCTTGACTGAGCCTCTGCAGCCAAATTTAAATCTAAAGTCTGAGTTTGGCTTTTAGATCATTGACAGTACAGTGTGTGGATTATTGTGTGACGACCGTATCTATGCGCTGATTTTTCCTGTACTTTTTTCATAGCGATTGGATAACACTACCAGCAACCCATCAACAGGAGTAAGCACTTTAAAAACAAGGAAAGACTCAGTATTCCAGGTGTGCATAATTGCAGGTCCCCGCCAATATCTAGCATTTACTGAACTGTTCTCAACAATAGTTTAGATCAGAGAAGAAGTGTATTACTCCATAATTTGTCAGATATAGACACAGCTAAAACTAACACGCTGTAGTGGAAGGCGTGTTTCATGGTGAGCAATGCACTGTGTAGTGTTTATTCCCCTATATAGTGTTTGAATGTGGAAAAATGGGCTTTACGGTACTTTGGTTTTCTCACATCAAATACTACATAGTCAGACGAATGCTACACAGTGCATTGCTCCCCATTAATCACACATTCCGCTACAGTCCGCTGGTTTTAACCCTGTCTATACCGGACAAATTATGGAGCGATACGCTTCTTCTCTAATCTAAATTATTGTTCTATAACTAAGAAGAATGCGTTGAACTCCATGTAACTCTCTGTTGTCTGAATTTATGCTTGATTGTTCCTGTATCTGAAAGTCACTTTAGACAAAAGCATCAACCAAATGAATAAATGTAAATGTTAGTAGCACAATGTTCACGCAACTTGCCAAGTGACAAAGGGGAACAGAAGTAAAGCCCTGAAGCTGAAGTAGCGGTTTCTCTTCACTTCCGACCGTGGTCGCAAAGCAAATATGAGAAAGGTGACAATAGCATTGCTGTTACTTATGTAAATTAGTAATGCATCCCAGTGTTTTGAACTGCCTGGAAGCAGTAGGGGGCCACAAAAATGTGTCAGTAAGCACTAAGCACACTAATATAGAGAACTTACTCAAACAAATGAAAGACAATTTGTATTCTTGGCCATTCATTACTATTGAGGAAAAGTGACTCCTGAACAAGTGGCATTTTACTGTTATTTGCTGGTATAAATTTTTATTTGTGTTTTTCTATCACCATGTTTCACAGATGAGATTGGGTTCTTATGTTGGAATGCAGCATTTTTCTTACTCCATAATGCTAAAACATAATGCTAAAAGTTCAATTTTGGTATAATGGTCAGCAAAACAGTCTGATTTTAGCTGATGTGATTTTAGCAAACTGAAGATGGGCAGCTTTGCTCTTTTTTGAATTGCAGTATGTTTTCTCCTCACAATCTTATAATGCACACCATTGTTCTGTGTTCTCCTGATGGTGAACTCATTAACATATCCATTAGCTAACGTGAGCTAACAGACCTTACAGACTACTGAACAACTTTAGTCTTTTGCTCTTAACATTTAACAGTCTTAACAGTTTGGTCTTAATTTAAGCTCTGCACCATAAAGCAGCATTGCAGTGTATGTCTAGACAAATATTTTAACTTAAAGCTTACTTCTGAATATTATTAGAGCAAACTGTTAGCATCTTATTTGTCTGCTAACCTGCAAAATTACATTCTCATATTTTCTCAAGTTATGTTTAGTACGGTTTCATACCTTACTTTAAATTCTAAAATTAGTTAATGTATCCACTAGTAAGAAACAGTAACAGAACTGGGCTTATTTGGAAAATTTGTAATTATTTGTCTGAAATTTGAGGAATTTTCTGTAAATTTGCAGGAAAGAGGAAAGTTGGATCAGCTTTGTTTGGAACAGCAGGAAGTCCACCCAAACTGGAGTGAGCAGATGTGCATGGAACAAGCAAGACGGCACCGTAGACACAGAGTGTCTGAAGTAGGATCTCAAGTATCAACACTTTTGAAAGGTTTCAGTTCGGTTGACTGATTATTCTAATTGTTTCCATCTAAAACAAGACACAAACATATGAATTCAAGTTTTGCTTTTTATCTCCATCTCCTAGATTTGGAGCTGAATGGTAGTGTGGTAGACTCTGCTAAGACTGAAGCTCTCCCAGAGGATTCAGCCTTAAGCCCCACCAAATGTTCAAGTCCACACCACCAACCCAGTCCCCCTATAGCCCTCCCTAATAGACAGAAGCTAACACGTCAAAGAAGAGCTACAAGTTTGAATAGAGCACAACCATTTCTCTCTAATAGCTCTGGTAAGTGCAGCTGTACATTAATGTGTCTTGTTTTACTGGTGTAGGAAATGTTCTTTTAAGAACTGAATTGCATAATGATCAAATTTAACAACTAACTGATTAATGAACTAACTACATTAAATGTTTTTGTTCATTGCCATTTTTGACTTTCATGACCTTTTAACAAGACCTTTCTTTATTGACAATTCTTACTTAGATGAATTTACGCCAGGTACCCCCAAGAAGGATTCTTTTGAACAGCATCAGCTGCATCCATTCTCTAAACCAGACTCTGTTCTTGCTCAGAGTTTCAGACTGCTTAACTCTGAAGACTGGTGAGTTTGATACCGACTGAATTATCACACATAATTGACTCCATTTATGATATGCATATTTTATTTACACAGTATATAAAATTACAAAGGTAATCACATTAAACTGTACATTTTCATGATGCATTGTAATTTTGTGCGGACAAAGCACAAAATTCCAATACAGAAAATATAAAATCAATTCAAGTACAGGAAAGCAAATTTTTTTTAATTATTAAAAATTATTTTTGTCATCTGCTACTTCATAGGTTTCAGAGCATTAACAGGACACTCAGGTGGTATTAAAAGGTTGTGTAATGAATCATGGTAGACGCAAGTGCAAAAGAAGAGTAATTTATAAAATCCAACAAGGAGAATGAATACCAATTCCAGGGTCGGGCAGGAGCAAACGTGCATTAACTAGGCAAATCCAAAACGTAAGTCCGAAACAGTTCAGGGTAAAAAAAACAAAGTGAACAGGGGCAAAAGACGAAAACCAAAAACAAAGCAAAAGTCAAAATACAGGCAAAGCAAGTAATCCAAAATACATTGCTCAGAAACGAGAATTAATCTACGTGACTTTGCATCGTCTTCCTGTTCATCTTGCTTTAAGAAGCCTCCAGATGTGTCCTGGATGGCACTCAATTGGAGGGGGCATGGCCGAGCATTGTTAGTATTCTGGTATCCTTGATCTCTGCCAACCACCAGAGGGAGCCACAGCAGGAATTTTAGAAGCCCAGACTGTTTAACAAAGCCATATGAGACCAAGAAACCTTTTATAACCCTGACTCTTAAGTGAAATTAATATGTAGAATTGATCAAAAATGGTGGTTAAATTGTAATGCAGTTAACTGGATGAAAAATGTAAATGTATCTTATAATTACAGTATATTATCATTTTATTTTATACTTCTGAAATCACTAAATACATAATCTTGAATAAAACGTGTACAATTATATATTTTAATATTCTGTAATATTTCTACATTGTTTCAATAATTAATACATTGATCAGTACCTATTATATGAGTATATCATGTCAAACAAATCAGCTGACATTTTGCTAATTCTCATTGTGCCTTTGATTACTGTTGCTACGTCTAACAAAATACTGTGAACTCTGTTCTGTTAAAACATTAAAATACATTAAAAGGCTTCATCATGATCTAATTTATCAGCCTTTAACTAATTCTAATCAAATTGCAATTGGTTAACCCATCAGTGTTTTTTTTGTTTTGTTTTGTTGTTGTCGTTGCACCTGGTTTTGCTTGTGCACCAACGTTCCACACTAATTTTTAAAACTCGTCTGTCAGCTGGCAGTGACCGATTATTTGAGCTGCAGCCAGCCAAAGTTGTTTCAGAAAAGCAGATTCAATATGTTTTAGGCCACTGGGTATCCAGATAGTAAGCTTCTAACCCAAGCAGTATGACATTTTTATTTGTTTTTATATTTTATATATGTAAGCATATTAAGTCCATTATCGTCATCTCTTGTGTATGGTCAGTTTATCAAACTTGTAGAATATTGCTGTTATTTTTATACGTTGCATGTCCCCAGGCATAGTTACATTTCCTAAGCAACAACTGGATAATCAATATTTTTGTGGAGAAATTCTTTACTGATTTTTTAACTGTAATTGGGTCTTGTCTGTGCATTTCATGTAGCTTCTCTTATTAAAGGCAGCATATGTGATTCCATAGAAATATGGCCACCCTTTTCTTTGGAACAGGAAGTTAACTTCATGCTTTCGGACAATGTTCCCCAGAGGTATCATATACAGGAAGAACAGTAATGGGCCTAAAATGGAACTCTGTGGAACACCAAACTTTACCTTACTATGAGCAGAAGAATCACCATTTATATCTATGAACTGATTGCTATTAGTCAGATAAGGCCTAAACCAAGAGAGGGCTGTTTACTTTTTTTCAAGTACTGTGTTACTGACAATCACTGCTCTTAGTTCTTGTATGAAGTCATCTGTCTATTTCAGAGCATTCATTTTTTCGTATCTATTGATCTGATCTCTTCAAACAGGGAGAAGAAAATCGAGGGACTGACCTTACTGCGTGGTTTAGCACAATATCACTCTGATGTGCTTACTTGCAGGCTCCATGATGTCTGCTTCATTCTCATGCATGAGGTGAGCCACTTTTTACTTCCCCTAATTAAACCCCTTTTAAAATACCTGGCATATGTATATATCTTCAAGCACCTAGGCATGCAGACTACTACTACAAACATTTGTGAAAGAATGGGTCGCACTCAGGAGCTCAGTGAATTCCAGAGTGGAATTGTAATAGGATGCCATCTGTGCAACAAGTCGTGAAATAGTCAACTCACAATGCAAAGCGTTGTATGTTTTGGAATAAAGCACCAACACTCTCTGAAGTGAAGAATCCCGCTTCTCCATTTGGCAGTCTGATGGACGTGTCTGGGTTTGGTTGTTGCCAGGAGAATGGTACTTGTCTGACTGCATTGTGCCAAGAGTAAGGTTTGATGGAGAGGAATTACGGTGTGGCATTGTTTTTCAAGAGCTGGGCTTGGCCCCTTAGTTCCCCTTCAGCATACCAATACAATTTGGACAATTTAATGCTCCAAACTTTCTGGAAACAGTTCGGGGATGCCCTCTTCCTGTTTCAACATGACTGCGCATTAGTGCACAAAGCAAGATCTGTAAAGACATGTTTGAACGAGTTTGGTGTGGAAGAACTTGTTTGGCCTGCACGGAGTCCAGACCTCAACCAGAAAGAACACCTTTGGGATAAATTAGAGTGGAGACTATGAGCCGCGCCTTCTCATGCAACATAAGATGTGCTTGGAAGAATTGTTAAAAATTAATATAAACAGTTGAAGCTGTTGTAGCTGCAAAGGATGTGTCGACATATTAAACCCTATGGATTAAGAATGGGCTGTCACTTAAGTTCATATGCGTTTAAATATAGTGTGTTGTAGGAGATTTCAGAACTATATTGTTTATCATCTTTTAATTCCATTTACAGTTTATACTCTGAGGCTTTCCATATTATTATTTCACGAAGAGCTGCCTTCTCAGGCCGGGAAGAAAGAGTTAAAAACCCTTTACTCAAGTCAAGTCAAGTAAATTTTATTTATACAGCGCTTTTTACAACTGCTGTTGTCACAAAGGAGCTTTACAGAGTTTGTAGAATCCGGGTCCGAGCCCCCAATGAGCCAAAGGTGACCGTGGCAAGGACAAACTCCCAGATTATAGGAAGAAACCTTGAAAGGAACCAAGGCTAGGAGGGGAACCCATTCTCCTCTGGTCGACATCGGAGTGTTAGATCTGATGTATGGTAACATCTGTCATTAGTAAATGTTAGCTGGTGCTAACGGTGAATAAAACAAACATAACAGCAATAACAATGAAAAATGGCTCGAAGTAAATTAGCAGAGCAGAGAGCATGTTACCTTAAAGCATTTAGTAGGTGTTTAACTACATATTCCGCTGTACAGTAAATATTCACCTTTTTTTTTTTTTAAGAAAGAAAAGCCAGCAACATGACCACAAATTTTCATGTGTTTAGTTCAATGCCAATCAAGGATCCCCTGTAGTATGTCAGGATAAAGCTAGGTTGTTTGAGCAACTGTTTTTTTTTTTTTTGCTTTGTTTTTTTGTGTCCCAAAGGTTCGGAACCTACGCTCTGGAGTGTCTCGCATGGCTATAGTTACTTTGGGAGAGTTGTATTGTGGTCTACAGAAGGAAATGGACCAAGAGTTGGAAGCTACAGCTAAGGTCCTCCTACACAAAGCAGGAGAATCCAGTGCCTTTATCAGACAGGATGTTGACGTAGCACTGGACAGCATGGTGCAAAACTGCACACCCACCCGCAGCATGAATGCACTTCTCACTGGGGGACTTGGGTTAGTTAGTTTCCAGTGATAGGCATAAGTTATACTAAGCAACCTATGAATGTGATAGTTTGTTAATTATTCATGTACATTAAGAAGTACATATTTTAATATAATAGTATGAAGCTTAATGAGATTTTTTTTCTTCCTGATTCTTAATAAATCTTTGTATAAATTAGCCATTAAGTACACATCAAGATAATAAAACATTAAAATAGGAAAAATCTTATGATTTTTTCATAGCATAGTTTAGCATATTTGATGTATATTTGGTGATGGAAAGTACTGTATAAATGAAGTTTTCAGCAGTTTTGTGGATGCCATTTAATAGGTTTTTTTTCTTTTATCAGTCACTTGAATGGAGTAGTAAGAAAATGCACTTCTCAGCACTTGGCTACTCTGGTTGAGAAGATTGGAGCTGCACGCTTATTGTCTGGGACCAAAGATCTCACTGACCGAATCTTGCCTGCTGTATCAAAACTGGTGCAGGACTCTTTCCAAGAAACCAGGTGTGCACTTCCCAAAAAAATTACAATTATTCAGATTATTAAAAGCTTAATTTAAGTTACCCAGATGGAATGCTGATGAATCAGTCTCAATGGAACCATACTTTTGAATGTCCAATATTTCTTTTAGATACTTTGGTCGGCGGATACTGCTGTTATTGTCCTGTCATCAAGATTTTGATAAAATGGTGGCAAAGTACATACCTGACAAAGACCTGGCAACTATCAGGGATATTGTCCTCTCATTGAAAACCAAGGTGGTAGTACATAAAATCTATTTAAATTTATTTTATACCAATGATATTTTTATTTCTGATAGGACCATGTAGTTCACCTTCTGATTTGCTTTATAAACCTGTTGTGTAATGACTTTGATGACGTTATACTGAGAATCAGTCAGAGATTGATATTTGTGACTTCAGGGACTAGGTGAGATGCCTCAGGATACTCCTTCAGCTCGAGGCAGTCGCTCAGTTTCTGGGGGTGGACTGGTGCGTGCCTCCTCACTTGCTCGTGAACATCAGCATGTCTTCAGGTGAATTTTTTATTTGTTTATTTTTAATGGTATTATCCCTTATAGTCCCACAAGTGGGAAATTTATTTTCTACATTTAACCCATCACACGTTGAGCAGTGGGCTGTCATCAACAGAGGCGCCCGGGGAGCAGTGAAGTGGGGACGGTACTTTGCTCAAGGGTTCCTCAGTGGTGCCCGGGCTGGGACTTGGAACCTGCAATTTTTTGATCCCAGGGGCAATGTCCTAACCACTATGCCACCTCTGGCCTAAAAGGATTTTTAAAGTATTTTTATTGTTCATTTACTTTTAATTGCATAGTCTTTGTTTTCTGTTTTGTCTGTATTTTAGTAAAAACAACAACAAAGCACAGACCCACAGCATTGCAGATAAGACCGAGTACATCAAGCAGCTCAAGGCCTTGCTGGGTTCAAAGGACTTTAGGGAGCGCATCAGGGGCATTGATCAGCTCGTCAGTGACTGTGAGGAAAACCCCTACATGGTTATGGGCAACATGTTTCCGGTAACTCATTTAAACTATTTTTAGTTAATTTAGTAGCTTTGATGTGATCTTTTAAAGAACATGAGTTAGCAGAATTTGGAAAAAGAGCAACATGTCTGAAACATCAACAGCTCAACTTCTACCCCCTCACTGTTGGCTGTCTTGTCCCCCCAAAACCACACCTTTTTTTCTTTTTTTTTTACTGATCTGAATTTATTATTTTTGGTGAACTTAATATCACTTTTCTGAACTCTTCAATATTTAAATGCTTTATTCTAACTCAGAATGTTGATTTCCCAACTCATAGCAATGGTCATATTCTTGATCTGCTCTGTTCCTATGGTTTAGATGATCTCTCTGTGTCATGGACCTCTTCTGGTGTCTTTGATCATAATATATGAAATGTAGGTGACTTAAGCGCCTCAATAAGAAAACTGTCCATACAATTTTATATTCTAATCACTTAAACAAGTACAGGGGGTCCTCAACTTGCAAAAATGTGTGGCTTTTTTTTCTTTCTTTTTTTTTAAATGCACATATTTACTGTCATATACAGTTTAAGAATGCAGTTGAACGTCTACTAAATGTTTTACGGTAATATGTGATTTGTGTGCGGTGTGTGTGTGAGCATGCGTGCTTGCAGGGACAGGCAGAAAGAAGGGAGTGTTGCACTGTTTTTTGCGGCCATGTGTGCAAGGATTGGAGAAAGGGACCCTGCTCTGCTAATTCACTTCTCACTATTTTTCGTGGTCATTGCGGAGATGTTTGTTTTATTCACTGTTTGTGAATAAGGGTTTATGTGGATTAGTGGGTGAGATGGGGGTTAATAGTGCACTGTGCTAAGGTACCATCAGTGTGATATTGCCACATATCACCTCTCCAATGCATTTACTGCTGTAGTGTTGAAGCATTCAAAAGAGCAGTTTTGGAGCAACTGGAGCAACGTTTTCTAAATGCTTTAAATAAAGCACAGTGCTGTTCAATAAAGCCTCTGCAGTTCTGACTTATGTCAAAATTTGAGTTACGTTGCACTCGGAGGAACCGAACCCTGACATGACTCAGGGACTCCCAGTATAGGGTTGCACTCAGTGATGCCAGTTCCAGATTTTACTCCTCCCTCATAAATTATTGGTTCAAGTCTCTTTAGAACAGTCAACAAACGCTTGTCATTCCCATTACTAAAATGTCATCAAACTCAGGAGCTATGCCTGGTTTTCTCCCACTATTTCCAGAATAAAGTTGATCAAATACAGTCAAACCCAGTTAGCTTGCCCCCCGTTATCTCGCCAAACCTGCCTCTCGTCATGAAAGGCTGCAGAACAGATTTCCTTCCATGTTATTTAAACTAAAATGCTGGATGCAAGATAATTTTCTCAAACTTAACTTGGATATATCTGAATTGTTGCTTCTCAATCACCATTAATGCTGTTCTGGCAAAGCCTGCTCCAGTTGTTCGGGACATTCTGGTTTTGTTTGATCCTTCACATGATTTTGAATCAAAGTTGAGTCAAAGTTCTTATCCAAAGACACCTTCTTTCACATTCTTCTTTCACAGTTTGCTCAACAACATCCCTCTCTGTCTGATGCTGATGCCCATGCTCTTGTCCACACATTTATCATGTCTCATCTCAATTACTGTATCTTCCACTTCCCTGGTCTTCATCTCAAATCCCTAGTAAACTTCAGTATATTTAGACTACAAAATAATTAAAATGACTAGGCTAATATCAGACTTATAATGTGGAGAATAATGGGATTTTCATTCACACTCTTCCCCTTTTTTCATGTAACAGATATTTGATGCTTTCAAATCAAGATTGCAGGAATCTAATGGCAAAGTTAACCTCTACGCCTTGGAAGCCTTACCGAAGATAATCGCCTTGCTTAGAGACAACCTGGCCCAAGTAGTTTACATTCTTGTCCCAGCTGTACTTGACAATCACCTCAACTCCAAGAATGATGCTATTTACATGGCTGCAAAAGGTGCCATTCAAGCGCTAATCAGTAACCTTGGTGAGTTCCTTTCTCTTTTTACAGCAACATCTGAAAGATCACTAGTTGTTGTGGACTGTAAACGAAAGCACTGATTTGTTTCTGCCTGTATCTTCAGGATGTACTCTTGTTTGAATATATGTGGTTAAGAGAATTCACTCAGATACAGATGATTATGGTGGTTAGAAAATGTGTGTGCTGGATCAGTTTTATGTCAATTTGACACTTTTTCTGTTTTTATATTTTCTGAAAAATGTGATCAATAATGTAGCTCTAAAATAACAAATGGGATATAATGGTTTATTATGATAAATGAAACTATGAGGAGGCTAGTAGACCTTTTGCATGAGGGTGTTTGTTTGAGGTGTCTACCATGTTTCCCCAATGTTAGGCTGCCCCACATTATAGGCCATACCGTTCTAGAAGCCGCAGAAAATGCTCGTTTATGTTTTAAAACTATAAGGCGTCCCATGTTTTTAGCCGCAGCTATACTGAATTTACCGATCTGAAGTAAACGCATCTATTCTGGTGGCCTTTGCAACTGTATACCGTAGTTGAGCATGAAAAATTACATTTTATTCAAAACTTTCCAGTGTCATGCCACAATGCAAGAACTACACAATACAGGTGTTGTGCTTAATTCCAACCCCCTTTCACAGGCACACGCGTCTCTGAGCTTTCACTTTGTACCCATGTTTGAAACAAATTTAACCAAAGTTATAATAGTGTAATGATATTTGAGCAAAGTGGCTTTGCGTAAACATATTGCTGTGTTCAGTGCTAAAGCGTGTGGCTGTGAAAGAGGTAGGAATTGGTAAGGGGCAGGATTTTGGCACAACACCCCGCATTTGCTTTGTGTTGCTTTTTGAACTTTTCATTGCGACTGCTGCAATGCAAGAACTACGCTTAATAATTTAAGCGACACGCTTATGCAATATATGAGATGAAAGTGTCCAATGTTAGTGACCGCAGAGCAGCACAGGTCGCAATTGGCATTTACGGATACGATGTGAAGAAAGGTAAGCCTGATCATTTTTGCATTTCAGAGTTGCTAATTGTATACTGAAGAATTTACATGTAGATGGAAGATTGACAATGATGCGTGACAGAGCAGAGTTGGAAATGGGAACAAGAATAGAAATTGTGCTCTGTGCTGAGAGAAAAAAAATAAAAATAAATAAATAAAGTCACAGTTTCCAAAAGGGTACTCTGCCTCAGAGTCAGTCTCTGCTCTGGCTAGTTCTGGAGGAGTGTTCGCATTTGAAGTTGGGGAGTTACTCCGACCACGGTCGCGGGCCAAGTATGGGAAAGATTACATGAGCAAAGGTGCTTTACATGTTCCGCATTTTAAACTGAGCTGTCCATGATCTAGCTTTGCTTTGCATTGCTTTTCAAACAGTTCATTGTTGCAGTAAACAGTACATTTAAATTCACCTAATCATTTGGGGATGTCGTCTTTTTGTACTGAATTATACTTTTAGCGAATGTGTTCATATTTTTAGATAGGCTGCCCCATTTAAGCAAACTGCACCAAATACCAGGTTTGCAAAATCAATGTATAAGCTGTGGTCTATCATTGGGGAGATATTGTATATGTAACCATTTAATAGGATGGAGTTGATATTTTTACAGAATATTTTGACAAAATATTTATTTATTTTTAGACACCACACCTCTTCTTCAACTCTTTTGCACAAAGGCTCAGTTTCTCAATGGAGAGGCCAAGGTGGAGCTTGTTGACAAAGTTGCAGGTATGTTCAAAATACACATTGTGTTTAGATTTTGTCAGATTCTTTGGTGTTTGACGGCTATTTCAGAGAGCACAATGTGCAGTGTTCTGATTTGCTATGCCAGATATTTCATAATTCATAGTAATCATAATTAAAGCTGCCATAGAATGCATTCATTTATATATATTGTTAAATGGTATAATCTAAATGGTTTGATAGTTTGGTTTGGTGGAAAAATACTCAGAAGTGATTATATAGGCACAGCCCTGTGTTTTACAACCCTGTGATTTGGCCCTCAAATTCAAAATTACTTGTTACTTTTTTATTACATTTTCTCAGTTTAAACAATTTGTTAAACATGAGTTCTATTGTGAATTAATTTTTTACACCACATCCCACCTTTTTTGGGAATTTGGGTTGTAAAACTGGCATTGTAGTTATTTTTTGTTCTAGGTGAAATTTACCATTTACAATGTTGTTCTAACCAAGTGATTGAATCCCATCTCAGTCACCATATTACACTTTGAACCTCATGCTTATGTTTGTCGATTTTTCTCATTTCGATATTTTAATTTCTTCAGAATTGGTTAAGGAGCTGTACCCACGCAAGCCACAGCTAGTAGAGCAGAAAGTGCTGCCTCTTCTCTGGCACCTTCTGAGCACTTCCAACAACAGTGGTACTGTACGTGGGAGGGGTGGTAGTGTGAGATGGGCAATTGCCAACCTTTGCCAAGCCCTTCACATGCACATGGGCCCAGCACTGTTGGATTGCGCTGCCTCCCAACCTTACAATATCCAACAGAACCTAAAAGACTTTCTGAGGAACCTCCCAACCCCCTGAGATATCCCACACGTTCAAATTACAGCTACAGTAAAATAAACACATGAATTTTACTTGAAGAAAGATTCTTGCTTTTCTAACTGTGCCTGTACTTTATTGGAAAGAAATAACTTCCAATATTTCAGTCAGATTTCCAGACCCAGCTAAACATTTATTGTACATTTACACTAAACAAACATTTGTGTCTCTCATTGTTTCTGCACTTTAAAAACACCAGTTATTGATATAACATTTTATTTAAGCACTTTTTAATTAGCAGAACATAGCTGAAAGTTAAATGCTGAAAAGTCTTACAAGTAAAGGATAAACAGTTTTAACTTAGGGTATCAGGAAAACACTCCCAGCATCACTCTTTGTGCACTTATGAACACACACCATCTTGATCATGATAATGATCATAATTATTCATGTAATTATTGCTATTATTTTTCTATTTGTTGATTTTCAAAGTGCTGTCATATATTAATGTAGACATTGAGAATGTAATATTTTTAAATGCTTAATGAAAAGGATTTATAGCCTACTTTGCTCTTTGTCATGTGACCTTTATAACAGTTCAAATTGTTGTTCTAAACCTTTATGCAAATAAAGGTTCTTTTACAAAAGAAATTGTATAAATAAGTGTAGTGGCACAGTATTTATGTATGCTGTAAAATGTTGCTGTATATTATTATGGGCATAGGTCACTTCTGTAATAACTTTATGGCCTTTGTTAAAAGAGGGCTCCTCTTGCCCTATTCCTTTTGCATTAACACATTTATTGGTGAATTGAAAAGAATATATTTGTACTATAGTCAAATATTTTTGTTTACCCAGATGCCTACGTGATCTTTAAATGTAAAACAGCTGTATTCTTGATGAACAGTAATAATGAAAACTATGAAAACAGGTTTATTTATAGGCTACATGTGAATTTATTCCCAAATCTGTATTTTTTTTTCTTTGTAGTGTTCGTCTCATGTAACATTATATGGAATGCATGATGTAAGAGATGGAGTGATTTGTATAATAAAATGTTTTATTTCTGTATTTATGAACACATGCATTATTTTCCTTTTTTGTGAATGACAAAAATACTTTTGATACAAAATTAAACTGCAAAGTACTGCCATATGATCATGCTTATATAATTTAAGCTGCATCTTAGAAATTACACAAGTACCTCACCACAATATCACGTTAAACGCACATCATTCACATCATCTAATGCTGAGAATTTTATGACTAATCTTCCTTAGCTTTAGACCTCGATTGGATCAGCGTCAGACTCCTCATAACTCAGATCAAGTATCTGAATGCTTCCAGTCAAATCTTTCCTGTACACTAGATAATGTAGATGGTATAATGACTACACATTCACTGAAACAGTCTGCACAAAGACTACAGCGTAAATGGCGTCAATCTAATTTGACAGTATTTAAAATAACATGGAAGGAGAGTTTCCTGAGCTACAAAAAAGCTCAACGCTGCTAGGACAAGCTATTTCTCCACCCTTTTTGAAGTTAACAAGAATAACCCTAGATTTTTATTTAGTACTATAGCAAAATTAACCAGAAATAAGGCTGCTACAATAATAAGCATACCACCAACTTTAAAAAGCAATCTCTCTCTCTCTCTCTCTCTCTCTCTCTCTCTTAGCTACTCTGAGGTACCAGCGATCCTGTCTCACTCTGCTGCCCGGATCATGGGGAGGCAGACCAACTGTAACATGATGCACCTCCTCACTCCTACTGAGCAGAGCCCATATGGACTGAACCACTTACCTGATCTCAACTCAGAGAACCACCTGCACACAGGGAACTGCAGATGTCTCTTCTTATTGGACTTGTTGCTTCTCTTAGTTTTTAGTCTTATTTGTTCATTTATTTTTTTCTGTTTTCACTGTCCAGTGTCGACCAGAAGGTTCCCCTTCTGAGCCTTGGTTCCTTTCAAGGTTTCTTCCTACAATTTAGGAGTTTTTCTTGCCTCTGTCGCCCTTGGCTCATTGGGGGCTCGGTAAAGAGCGCTATACAATTAAAATTGATCTGACTTGACATATCCATACATACTATTTATTTGTTTGTAATAGCTAAACTTTAAACAGATGATCTGCTGTGGCATATGTGGCCTATGAGTAACATGAGTAGCTGATCGAACAAGCCAAGTCATACAAATTTATTTGTATAACATTTTACAACTGACGTTGTTGCAAAGCAGCTTTATAGAATCCGTGTCTAAGCCCCTAATGAGCAAGCCAATAGGGTGACGGGTGAGGAAAAACTCCCTAAACTGTAGGAAAAAACCTTGTGAGGAATCAAGGTTTAGAAGGGGAACCCATCCTCCTCTGGCCGACACTGATAGTAATAACACAAAAGAATATAAATATTTCAATAATTTTTAAAAAGGTAATAAGTTTAAAATGGCATCAGCAGTTTCTTGTGTACAGGTGGGCTTCATTGAGTTATGGTCAGTTAGGTGGAGCATGGTTCTGTATGGACTTTTCTCAGTGGGAGTGAGTGAGTTACATCATATCAGGATTGGTCTGCATCAGCATGGTCCAGCATCTCTGGTATATCGACGGTTATAGCTTACATTGAAGTGTTGTTACTGTGCTCTTTAGAGTGTTTTTAGTTTTACATTTACATGCATTAATTTGGCTTTTGTCCAAAGCAACTTTCAGGTATAGGAACTATCAAGCATTAGTTTACACATGACAGCGCTGATGTGTGAACTACAAAGATGTACAACACATTTCTCTTAGTCATTGAATACTGGTGGCAGGTGCTACAACATTACTATTTAGTACTGAGAGTACTAAAAAGAGTATAATACATTCCATGTTATCATCAGATGCTTGCAAAACATGGTTTAGATACAGACAGTTTTAGACAATTTACCTGGTCTTACCACAGTTATTGTTGGGGCAAAGCCACTTTACTCTTTTGCGTGAAGCTGGATACAGGTGCATGAGGAAGAAAATAGTAAATTTAATCACAATTGACAAAACACAATCTAAATAAACAATAAGACCAAGCAAAAACTCAAATGTGCCCGACAAGGAGTGTTGAGGGTAGAACCAGGTTTTGTCATTAACATAAAACCATCCAACCAGCTGTCTACCATGTGACCGTATATGGATGAATCTCAAAATTTCAGTGAAACAGATCAGTCAGATACCTGTCCTAACAACATTTCTAGGGCAAATAAAAGTCCCATAACATCAGTATATTTACATTTGGGGTAAAGTTATTTTCATTATAGCCAGCCTCCTTTTGATGCTGAACCCACTTTTCAATAGAACATCGTTCCAAATTGTGTTTGTATGGAGATGGTGTTTCTAGGTTCACAAAACTGGGAAATCTGGGGTCACAAAAGACCCTCTTACCACATTATAACTCTTGACTCACTGTAATATGCATTTTTCAGTCTCCAAAAGCCTTGTTGCCTTAAACAGAGGTCCTGATGTACCCGCCATCAAGGACAAGAACACACGTCACTTAAACACAACCTCATCTCATTCGATTTGTGCTCTAAAACTCACAGCACTAAATCTGGTTAAAACTGTTTTTAATGGGTGATGTTCATCAGCGCCTTTTCCACAAATTCCAAAAAGACTTAGGATGACTGTTCTTCTTCTCATTCTGTTCCCACTCTGTTCTGCTTACCACGAAATGAAGCTACATGTGGCCCTCCAGTCTTGACGCATTGACTGGGGAGGGAGAAGGGGGGGGGGGGGGGACCCCAATGTGATTCTCCTTATCATTATCAAAAGAGCAAACAATGGCCCAAAGGACCTGTTCGAGTGAGGCTCATAATGCCTAAAGGAAGAGTCTGGGGGAGGAGCCTGTCTGTGACTCATCATTGCATCTTTTGCATGGTGGATGGCATGCAAAAAGTACAACAAAATAAGTTATGTGTAAGAATTTCAATTAAAAAGTAATCAAAAGGCGTAATGTTTAGATGCCAACACAGACTGAAACTTGTGGGAAACCAAAAATAGTATTGCTACCGTATTATTAATGTAAATTAATACTCCCCCCTCTGTGTTTTTTTTACATTTTTTAATATTGTCTTGCAATATATTGATTATTGCAGAATTGCTGTATTATGATACAGTTATCATGGGCCATGTTTTGCATATCGTATGATATTGTGAGATACCCTGTGATAAATAAATATTTATTTATTTATTCAACAAGGTGTTGGAAATATTATGCAGAGATGTTCCATATTGACATGATTGCATGCAATTGCTGCAGATTTGTTGGCTGCACATCCATGATGCGAATCTCCTGTTCTACCAAATCCCCCAAGTGCTCCATTAAATTCAGATGTAGTGACTGTGGAGGCAACTGGAGTACAGTGAACTCTTTCATGTTCAAGAAACCAGTTTGAGATGATGCTTTGAGCTTTGTGGCATGGTGCATTACCTTGCTTGAAGTAGCCATTAGAAGGCAGGTATACTGTGGTCATAAAGGGATGGACATGGTCATCAACAATACATATGTGGGCTGTGGTCTTTATATGATCCTCATTTGGTACTAAGGGACCCAAGGTGTGCCAAGAAAACGTCCCACACATCACTACCAGCCATGTTGTGGCGTGCTTACATCGCACTGCCTCCTGGGAACCTGTTTGTGTGTTTTGGGACTGTGTTTGTGGGTTAAATGTGTTCTTGGGGGGTATTTTGTGTTGTTTATGTCTTTAGGGGACTAAGTTTGGTTATATGGGCTTTTTGTGTGTAGGGTTGGGGTAATGGGCTGGATTCACCGCCACTGCTTTTGCTGTTCAGCTCAGTGGCATGGTGATGGATCCAGTCATTTGGGAGTTCTTGGATTCATGTTTTAATGCTGTGCTCTGGAGCTCTTTAAGAGTTTAATAAAGCCTGGAGCTGACGGTCCTATTGAGATAAACTCTCTTGTCAAGTCTCCCATCTTTTTCCACAAACGAAAATCGTCACAATATAATGATGTATTATATTGAAAGCCATGTATGGACAGACACTGCACCATAACTCTTTATTATAGATATGCTTTAAATATATGTTATTATAAACGGTCCCATTAACATTTACCTGAATTTGTGACATACTGGCTTTCATTTTGATGGAAACTCACATCACTTCCCAGAAACTATTACTCATTTCCCGATGCTGACGAGTCATAAGACTAATACTCGACACGCCCATTCACATATAAAACTGAGGGGGGGGGGGCGATCATTCTGTTTTCTAGCCATCAAAATACCTCCATGTTTTGGGTTATGGTCGTTTTTACGGATTTCTTGTCATTTTCAACCTGTTAACAAACATCATCCTCATTCCAATCCAGGAAGTTCTTTCGGGGGGCGTGGTGTGTACTGAAGTAGGGCGTGTCCTGTGTTGCGCGAGGCGGCACATGACTCATCACGTGATATCACTCGTGATCAGTCTACCAAAATAAAGTCCTGCTCGTCCTTAACATTTTACTGCCTCGCTAAGGATTATGTGAAAGACGTGCAATAAGGACGACAAGAAAATCAAACGTTGCATTAACAACAATTCAGGTACGTGACTTTATTTGTGCGTTTGAGTTTTATTCGTTTTAGCTTCGTGCCGCATTCGTCCTCTAGTGAAGATATTTTATATGAGATGAGATCACATGGCTACGTTGAGTGTTTCTGTTGAAAATATAGGTTCATTTCTTTCCTTTATTCATTATAATCAAGTTGTTTTTTGTTAATGTATAATATTTTGAAGTGGGGTTTGTCAGTCTCCAAATGGAATTTGCCGTTTCACCTTAAATGGATATGCTGTTGTATTAGCATCACCGTCTGTACATGTGTGTAACGATCTGGGATCACGTGGACAGATCGCTTCCTTAATTTGTTGGTTTGTGCGCCATCTCTTAATTTTTCAAAAAAGTATAGAACGACACTTTGGAGACTTAAGCTGCAATCCAAAACGTACATTTCTGTACATAATTCAGACTTAAAACATACTACCAACGGCATTTCTAATGGTTGGGAAATAAGTTTTTTTTTGCATATAATTTATTCTGATAGTGTGCAGTTGAGGATGTAGTCATAAAATTACAGACTAACCTAAGTTAGAATTAAACATAGATGATATCATTCAAGTGCGTTCTGTTTATTTGAAAGTAATAATGTAACATAAAATATGTAACAAAATCTATCTCTGATGTTAAGCAGAATGAACAATCTACCATTTTTGCTATATTTACTGTTTACTTATTTGCTGTATTATCACCCTATGAACAAAACATTTGTATGTGTAAATTTTATGTTTATGTATTTAATATGAAATTATTTCCTGATTGTTAAAATGCTGTATATTTCTCAGTCACATGTAAAGTTACAGAAAATTGTTAGTTACAATTACAGGCTGCTTCTTTTGCAAGTTTTACTTTGTAACATGTAAAAACAAGATCTATTAATATTGTAGCATTTGACACTATACCAGTGTTTCACAACCCTGGTCATGGATGAACACTGTTTTACAGATTTAAACTCCAATGACGGGTTAACGAGCTGATTAGAATCATGTAAGGTGTATTGGTGTTAGCAGGATTATACAAATTACACTTAGGACATTGTCTCATCACTCAGTGACTCAAAAAAATCAGACGCTCTGGTGTAAGACAGATTTTCTGTTCATAAGTCACATGTAACAAACTAAAAAATGTAGCGTGTACTGTACTACACATTACATACTATACCATAGCAAGCCATCTTATGCTAAATATTCTAAGACTAGTACTGTGATTGTACTGTCGATGAGGATATGAATAGGAATGTTATGTTGAGAAGCATTATTCTAAAATTGTTTAATAATTTGCTAATGCAATCAGCTGTTTCTATTTGGTTTCCCATATTCAGGCCTTTGTTTTTGTGTCTCAACTTTTTGTGCTGCTGCCATCAAATTCTAAATCAGCTAATATTTTTCCATGTAATAGTAATGTTTGGCTTTCAAATTGTGAATAAAATATGGGTTTGAGATTTGCAGTTCATTAAACTTTTTAAATTTATGTTTACGCAGTATCAACGTTTTTGGAACTGGTGTTGTAGTTCCTGTGTTTTTTAAAAGGTTTGGAGTGTATGTAAAAAGAGTATCCTTTGGCCAGAACATGTTTTGACCGTTCACCTGAAACATCTCTGTACTGAGTAATAAACAGAATCCTGGCGTCTCTTCTTCAACAGGATACTTGGTCCTTTGACATAACATCTTAAATGCATAAAAATAAATTTTGATAATGAGTTTTTTGCACCTTTATAACATTTTAAACACCTTACAATCATATGCAAAATTTTGGTTGAAAATAAGTACACACCTAACACACCTCTGCAAATTTACTTTCCCAATTATTGCTCACTTACCAATTTGTTTTTCATGAAAACCACTTCAAATAATTATATTTAGCAATCTCTTTTTATTTCCAGTTGCACTATCATTAGTGTAACTGCTCGTAAATTATAATCTCCAGTATTCTCTTCTTTAAATGCTTTAACAATAATGAGTAAATTCTAAGCAAAAGCAGAATGCACTGATTTGTAAATCTCATGAACCTAGATTTGATTCACAATAAAGCTTTAGAAATATTCAGAATGTTTAAACTGTTAGGGGGGACAGCCATGGCCTAATGGTTATAGAAGTGGTTTTGATTCCTGGAACCAGTCAGCAGGTTAAAGTGCTCTTGAGCAAGGCACACGTACACCATGTCGCTCTGAAGAGCACCTGCTAAATGCCGAAACTGTAGTTAATGTACCATTTTAAGAAAACAAATGATGCCAAATTGATGGCAGCAACACATCTGAAAAAAGTTGGGGCAGACCCATGTTTACCACGAATGTCTGAGAACTGAGAATTGCTTTACTTTTGGGAGAGGGATCTTGTCCCGTTGTTGTCTGATCTCTGATTCCAGTTGTTCAACAGTCTGCTTTGACCAAATGTTTTCAACTGGTGAAAGACCTGGACAGCAGACAGTCCAGTTCAGCACATGGCCTGTCCTACTATGAAGCCATGCTGTTGTAATAGATCCAGTATGTGGTTTAGCATAATCTTGATCAAATATGTAAGATCTTCCCTAAAAAGATCTCTAGGTGCTTGCTTTTATTGCTCCAAAACCTGTATATACCTTTCAGCACTTATTGTGCTGGTTTCATAGGCATCAACGCACCTCTATTCCATCAGAGATGCAGGTTTTGAATTGAGTGCTAAAAAGAAGCTGGGTGGTTCATCTTCCCTCCAGTTTAAAGAATCTGAGTTGGTCTTTGTACGGTAGAGCTCTAAGCTGCATTTGTAAATGGTATGGCGTACTGTCACAAACAATGATTTCTGGATCATCCCACGTTTCAATGCAGTTCTGTCTCACAGTCTGAAGATCACAGGAATCCAATATTGATTTTTGGCTTTGTCCCTTGCCCACAGAAAATTCTCCAGATTCTCAGAACCTGCCATTAAATTCAAAATCAGCTAACATTTGTCATGTAATAGTAGTATGTGTCCCATTCAACATGTAATGTGTTTTCTATAATCTATTGTGAATAAAATATGGGTTTTTTAGCAAATCTTTGCATATTTTATTGTTATAGAAATAAAATGGACTTGACTTGGCATTAACGGGTTTATTGGCACAGGTTGTTTTGACAGTGTGTCTGAAAGAAATCCCTCTGCTTTTATTTTGTAATTGCCCAAAATGCATAAAAAAGAATAACATTTTGTTAAATATTGTTTAGAACCTTTTCACAGTAGCAATAAAACCGTTTCACACAAATCAGAAGAGTATCAGTGTCATGTGTTCAGAATCTGACCACTGACGAAAGACTAAAGGATTGCATTGTGGTTTTTATTTACCTTTTACACAGCATTCCAACTTTTTTTGGAATTATTGCTGTATTATCATAAATGCATATATTTATTGATATCTGAATGGGTCTGCAAAGATATTTAAAGTCGTATTTTACTATTCTATTAGCAATAGATTATTTTTTTTTTTCCACATTTAAATTTTCTGTTTAATGACTGAATTACTGAAATTATTTAAATGCATTTTTAATCAACCTATTCACCAACAGGGAACCGTTTCTGGTCTTGTTCAAATTTTGAACCATTTCGAGAATTTAAACCAAAAAATAGTTTTGGAACCTTTATTGAGGATCCAGTTGGGGGAAAAACTTTTAAAGTTGTTTTTCCATCACAAAACATCACTATTTCAACATACACTTCATTGGTTTGGATTGGTAGCAGGATGCAGATATAAAAAAGTATATATTTACAGAACTAAAAACGTGGAAATGTGTGCTTGTTACATTACATGAGCTGAATAAGCAATACAAGGACTAATTTTCTGTCTCTCTGGAAATCTTTTTTTTGCCAGTTAATGTAACTGGGATATTTTCAGTTAATTTGTGGTACATTAGTACAACTTTAATAAATAAATTTAATATACAATATTTGACATTTACATGCCTTATTCTGGCAAGATCTGTAGTAGGAGGCTTGGAGCACGAGTCCAATTGTAGGAAAACATTATGGTACAATTTCTATGGATAGTAATGAATAATGCATTGGTAAGTGCTGTGTGCCTTATTACATCCTAATGTACACATTATACTAACAATGATAATGATTATAATAATCAAGAAAAAGAGCTCTATTTTTAGGAGATATCCAATTTCCAGTATCAGATAAGATCTTAAAGGTGATCACTGCATATCAAATCTGGTTAAAAAAATCTTAAATCTGTGATATATGTTCTAGAATGAGGTGCTTGTCTTTCCTGTGCCTGATGTCAGCTCTGTCTTTGAGCTTGACGCGTCCAAATCTCCCTCTACTCTCTGATGAGATGGTCAACTACATCAACAAAGCTAACTCCACTTGGAGAGTAAGTGCTTCTATTTGAATGATCTGTATGAATTGAATGTGCTTTCAGAGATCACTTTAAAAATCTTTTTATTTTTTTCACCTATATCTTTCTCAGGCTGGACATAACTTTCGTAATGCAGACTACAGCTATGTGAAGAGACTGTGTGGAACCATGCTAAAGGGACCCAAACTCCGTTTCATGTGAGCATATTTTGCAAATTGCGCCCTATTCAGAATAACCAAAGAGATGGGACCAGAAGCTGCAAGTTCATTTACAACTTTTTTGTATAGGCCATGCACACGTCTCTGTCTTGCATTTTAGACCTCAATATATGCACCAAATGCTCTTTTCATTAGATACACTTACTTTGAACCTACTCAAAGTTCATCTGCTTTATTGGGTCCACTTATCATATAGGGGAACTTTGTGGTGTATACATTTATTCTTTACTCCCTCTGTTCATCAATGGTCCACTGGTGAGCAGGTACTATTTAGGTGCTAATTCATTCTCAGCACAGCAGTAACACTGATTTGATGGCATTGTACTGTATGCTGTGTGTGTGTATGCTGCACAGAGTGGATCAGCCACAGCAGTGATGATTGCTGGAGTCCTGACTTTTGATAAACAGAGTAAAAGTGGCCAATGAAAGAAAGAGAAACAGATGAACTGTAGTCTGTAACATTATGAAAATAACATTGTGCACCTTCGTACAAACTGGAGACTAAATGAACAAAGAGTGTAGATACATGGCAAGTATATGGCAGGAATAGGACAACTTCAACGTGAACTACTAAATTGTGATCTTGTGAAAACAACCATTTGTAGGTTTTAATGCAACATGTGCTTATGAGATTTATTCACGTGTGCAGTTTTTTGTACTCTTCATGATTGTGAAATGCAGCTTTATTGCAACAAAATGATTTGTTTTTTTGGCCCGCAAGAAACCATCCTCGTGATTTAATCATGGGTTTTGTTTCTGCTTTTACATGCATTTGTCTATTCATGTGCAACTTCAAGGATAATGCTGATTTGGTCTTTTGTCTGTTGTTCTGTTTTACTGAAGCACCTTTTGGTTTTCATGTAGGGTTCAGTTTGCAGGAGACCTTCAGCTTCCAACAAACTTTGATGCCAGAGAACAATGGCCCAACTGCCCAACTTTGAAAGAGATCAGAGACCAGGGCTCATGTGGCTCATGCTGGGTAGGTACTCTCTACCTCCTAAAACAAAATGAAATATTTGCAGTGTAACATTTGGCTTATGTGTGCTTAATATAATTATATAATTTTAATTGTTCATCAGTTATGAATTGAGGACCATTTTTTTTATTTCTTTTCAGGCTTTTGGGGCAGCTGAAGCCATTTCTGACAGAATCTGTATTCATAGCAATGGCAGAACAAGTGTTGAGATCTCTTCTGAGGACCTGCTGACCTGTTGCAGTGGTTGTGGGATGGGGTGAGTACATAGACTTATAAAACCTATTGATGTTTGAATATAAAATATTCACTGTGCAACTTTATGTGAATAATTAATATTTATGAACACCGAATATATATACTTACTGGTGCAGAAGCTCTTTTTTTTTTTTTTTTTTTTTACCCAGATGTAACCATAGCTTGTGAAAACTCACATTTTGCTAAAATTACATTTGGAGATGCCTGTTCTAGATGCAGACAATACTGTATTTATTTGGCTCTGGAAGGTTGCCGGTGCACTTTTAAGTCCAAAGGCCATAACTGACTAAATCAGTTACAAAAGCAGAGAAGTCAAAGGCACTTGCCAGTAACCCATTAACAGATACCAATTTGCTAATGAAAGTGGTGGAACCCACTCCATCTATAAAATCATCGATCCTTGGCAAAGGATAGGAATCTGACACCCTGACCGCATTCACACGCCGATAGTCTGTCAGGTTTCAGGACCAAAAGACAAAGAGAACTTACTGGGCTGCAACTAGGTTTAGCTAACCCATTATCTAACAAGTGATCTACTTTGTGATGGCTCTCTTGATGGTATTCAAATGCTACGCATGTTGCTTGATTGGTGTACTAACTGTGACTTGAATATCATGTTTTAAGATATTGGTTTGAGTAGGCACATCCTGAAAAATAGAAGGAAAACTCTGTAGTAACTCCTCAACGTCTCCTCTTTGCTGGGCAGATAAGTGCCTTAATAGTTCAGAAAGATCTTTTATTATATCTGAGTTTTTGGAAGTCTGCAAGTAGTTTCAGATGTAACATTAAATTTTAGCTCATCACTGGCATTATCGACCCCATGATCAGCAGCGACCACACCAACTGGGTGACTTCTCATGTAACATATTCCTTTAACTCTAAGCAATTTCCTTAGGGACAATAAAGTTTTTCTGATTCTGAACATGTTTACATGACAAACATTTATTACGTCTATGATCTGGTGAACTGAGATGGTAATCTCATTAGATGCTGAAAAGGCCTTCTTTGTTTGTAGTACTTTAAAAATTCAGGTTCAGTAATGATTTTATCATTTGGGTGAGATTATTCTACACATCTACTGCCAGTGTACATTCAAATAATATTTGATCTGAATATTTCCCGTTAGTAGGGTACATGGCAGGGTTGTCCCTTATCTCTATCCCCTTTTGCTTTAGCTATCAAACCCTCGGCGATCGCCTTGAAACCCTCTTCATTAAAAGGGATTGTACATAACGTTGAACATCATTTAGCTTTGTATGCAGATGATTTATTGCTGTTCGTTGCAGATCCTACTTCCTATTTTCATGGCATTCTGTCAATTCTGGAGAACTGGTTCCTGTTCTGGTTATAAAATAAATCTGCAAAAGAGTGAATGCTTTGCCATAAACCCACACGCTTTATTTCTTTAGCAAGCTGACTTGCTCTTTAATCTTGCTCACTCAGGGTTTAAATATCTTGGTGTGAATGTGACTTGCTCCTTCTCAGGTCTGTTTTTGCTCCACTCATTTCTAAGCTGAAAGATAACTTCTCAAGAGGAAGCAATCTCCCTCTGTCCTTGATTGGGAGGATTAATGTTGTTTAAATGAATGCTTTCCCTAGACATTGCCCTTATTTTTGCCTAAATCTTTTTTTCTGTCCTTTGATAAGATAATTAGTTCTTTTATTTGGTGGGGGGCCCACGTGTATTGGCACTCCCTAATGTTCCGTCTTATTATTGGGCCGCTAATATCAATAGAATATGTTGCTGGTTCGCTGCACCTTCTCTCTCTTGGTGCTCTTTACAGGCTCAATCAGGTGACTTTATCCTTCATTTGGGCTATGGTATACTTCTCTCTTCTATTTAACATGCGTTTAGATGTTAAGAACCCAATGTTACATGATTCCCTAAAAATTTGGTATAATTTTAGGAAACACTTCCCTGCTTGTTTGCACTATGCCCCAGAAAAGTTTTATTTCTGCACAGTATAATCATATCCTCAATCTAGTAGACAAATCTATTATGAAGACGAGACCTGCTTGTGAGCATGAACTGGGTGTTGACCTCCATGTAGAATGGTGGAGTAAAAGTAGTACACAATGCTGGTAGTCACCTCTTGTGCCCATCTCTTACTGATGCAGTTTAAAGTCATACATAGGGTTCATTACTCTAAAGCTAAACTTGCTGGAATCTATCCTGATGTGTTCTTATTCATGTTGTCATTTGGCACATGTTTTTAATTATTTTTTGTATGGATTTAAAAAATTGTTTTTACTGTCCTCGCTTGCATACATTTTAGGCTGGTTATTTTGATATGTGCTCTGTCATGGGTTTAACTTTGCTACCCTGCACGTATATGGTCATCTTTGGGACACTGGTTGACTTGACTTCGCTAAACTCAACACAGAGGGAGGTCATTGCCTTTACTTCTCTGCTGGCCAGGTGACACCTTCTACTATGGTGGAAATCCTCCAACCATCTTTCTGTTTCTCAGTGGATTAAATACGTTATGGCATTCCTTAAGTTGGAAAAAGTTAAACACTCACTGAGACAGGACGTTGACATGTTCTCTCTGAAGTGGCAACCTTTTCTAAACTTTGTATCTGACTTGTGTGTGTCTGAATAAGTGCTGTTGTCAGGACAGATGTATTTGTATCATTGTTATTCTTTTTCTTTTCATTTTGAGGATTTGAGCCAGGGCAGGGGGTAGGGAGGGTAGAGTGGGGTGGCATGGGAGTGGGTATATTTGTTGTGTTTTTATGTGAAAAAATCAATAAGGACATCTGCGGAGAAAAACATACTTGGCCTAATTTTACAGACTCCCCTGGTCATGAGCAGTTGAGAGCTTGAATCAAACATTTTAAAATCCAAATGCCAACTGTACTTGTAAATGTGGGCCCAGTGTTCTGCTTGGACGTCTAAGGTACTGATACTTGCAACTATATTTATTACTTCATTGTGTCAGTTTAAAGTTCTTTGCGTTATCTTGAATGTTGTGTTTGAGGCCCTTGTCTCTTAATTTTGTTTGGAAAATGTTTTGTTACACCACTTTTTTGGTATTTTCAATCTTCAGGTGTAATGGTGGATACCCTTCTGCTGCTTGGGACTTTTGGACAACTGAGGGTCTTGTGTCAGGTGGACTCTACAATTCCCATATAGGTAATTGTGATTTGATCTGCATTCATTTGCAAAAAATCTAAAATCTAGACAGTATATAATTTTCCTCTGAGATGTATGAATATTCTAAAATTATTCAACTTATTTAGTTTTTTAATAATTGTATCTAGAGAAACAACAGTTGCGCTTGTTTTAAACTTGAATGTTTGAAACAAACTAAATTACCTGACTATATAATAGAAACATTTCTCTGAATAAAGTGAAGTACAACCCCAATTCCAAAATCGTTACATTTTACCCAAAAGTCCAGCAAACTGGTCTCTTTAGTTCCCAGAATTGTATGGACTGTTTTTTAAAGTAGAGGGGTTGATAGTGGTTAATATGGTCCTGTCTATTTTTGGATGGGTTGTTGCCATTTTATTAAAACGGAGCTAATATTTTGATTAAATAGTAATGTCTCCCTTTCAACATGTTGTTTTTTATGTTCCATTATGAGTAAAATTGTGCTAAATAGTGTTCTATGTTTTTCCAGGCTGTCGACCGTATTCCATTGAACCTTGTGAGCATCATGTTAACGGCACTCGGCCTCCTTGCACAGGGGAAGGTGGAGACACTCCTAGCTGTGATAAACATTGTGAACCTGGCTACAGTGTCACTTACAAGGAAGACAAGCACTTTGGTGTGTGTGCCTTTTTATATACATTGGAGAACATAATTATTTGAACCCTCGCTGATTTTTTTTGGTTTGCTCACTGACAAAGAAATTAACAAGCTATAATTTTAATGGTAGGTTTATTTTAGAAAATTCAAAAATGGTTCTGGCTCCCACAGACTAGTTGGATACTCCTCACTCACATTTAAAGACTGTCTCAACTAGTCACCTGTATAAAAGACACCTGTCAACAGACTCCATCAATCAATCAAACTCCAACCTCTACACCATGGTCAAGACCAAGGAGCTGTCAAAGGATGTCGGGGACAATAATGTAGCTATGAAACTAGGTTGGAATGCACTACAAAGCCATAAGCAAGAAGCTAGGTGAGAAGGAGACAACTGTTACAATTGCAATTGTTTGAAAATAGAAAAAACACAAAATGACTATCAGTTGACCTCAGTCTAGGGTGCTGCACAAGATCTCACCTTGTGGGGTGAAAATAATCATGAGAAAGGTGAGATCAGCCCAGAACTACATGGGAGGAGCTTGTCAATGATCTCAAGGCAACTGGGACCACAGTCACCAAGCAAACCATGTGTAACACTGCGAACACTGCAGGATTTTAATCCATTATGGTGTAAAGTCCCCCTGCAAATGCTAACTATCTTCATGGAAGAGTCAGCAGAAGAAAACCTTATTTGCATCCTCATCATAAAGTCCAACGTCAGAAGTATCCAACAAAACATCTACAGAAGCCTGATGCGTTTTGGAAACAAGTGCTGTGGACTGATGAAGTTAAAATAGAATCTTTGGCCACAATCAGCAAAGGCATGTTTGGAGAAAAAACACTAATATATAACATTTCAATTATAGGCTGGTATTTCACTAATATAGGACAAGGAAATATAAATAATACACAAAATGGAATAAAAATGCAATTGTATGTTAAATTCTAAACAGTAAATATATATTTTATGGATTATTACAGACCACACACATTCAATTATAATAATAGTAATACCACCCAAATAATTTTGCCATACTTTGGTTGGTTTGCCAAAATTTCCATCATTTTTTCCAAATGAGTATGTTGGGATAAATTCCATCGGCATGGTCAATGCCTCATAGCACTTTCATTATTTAAGATACATTAAAGTATTATCATTAACTTTGAACACACCAATTCAATGTTAGAAATAATGTTATTTATTGCAGGAAAACAATCCTATAGCGTCCCATCTGATGAAAAGCAGATTATGCAAGAGATCTATAAGAATGGCCCAGTAGAGGGAGCTTTTACTGTATATGAAGACTTTCTTCTGTACAAGTCTGGTGAGTTGTTTATTTATTTTCTATATTTAATTTTATTTTATATTTTACTGTTGTCACTGTCAGAACAGAACAGTATATCTCCAAACTTTGCATGAATCTGACAATGTTCCTAACTCTTTTAGAAGAATGATGTGTACAGTGGCATAATGACAGTGTAAACATTTAATGTATACACCACATTTATATATTTTTTTTATTTTAAATAACCCCCTCTCCCCTCCCTGAAGAAATTGATGTACTCTGCAAATAATGTGATTGTGAGAAAGGAGAGCAGCACCTTCTAGAATGGGATGAATACTGTCTCGGGTAGTTTCAGTACAGGTTAATCAGAAGCTCATAGATCCCACTCACAATGGTGGTCACACCCTCGATCTAATACTAACTCTCATAGTCTTGGCATTGGCAATGCACTTAATCTAGCAGCTGTCAAACCCCTGTTAAAAAAGCCAGAGCTTGACCCCTGCCAGCTCTCAAACTATTGGCCAATATCAAACCTCCCTTTTTTTTTAAATATTCTAGAAAAGGCTGTAGCACAGCAGTTATGCTCATTTTTACATAAGAACAATATTCATGAAATGTTCCAATCAGGGTTTAGGTCTCATCATACTACAGAGACTGCACTGATGAAGGTAGTAAATGACCTTCTACTTGCATCTGATCAGGGCTGTGTCTCCTTACTTGTGTTGCTTGACCTTAGTGCAGCTTTTACTATTGATCACATTGACCAGCTAGAAAGTGTTGATGGAATTAATGGAAAGGCCTTCTCTTGGTTTACGTCTTATCTGATTAATCACCATGAGTTTGTTGATCTAAATTGTGATTCCTCTTGTAGTACTTGTAGTAAGTTAAAGTTTGGTGTGCCACAGGGCTACATTTTAGGCCTATTACCATTATCCCTGTATATCTCACCTCTAGGGAATGTTCTCTGAAAGCACAGAGTTAACGTCCACTGCTATACAGTTGATACACAGTTGTATGTTTCAGCAAAGCCTGATGAGAAACACAAGCTTAATGTAATTGAGGAATGTGTAAAGGACATTAGAGAATTCCTCTAAACTTCCTAATGCTAGATTCTTATTAGACAGATTGGTGCAAGCTGTCTGAACTCTGGAGGGCCATTGTTTTCTCTTGTACAGCAGTGAAAGACCTTGGTGTTTTTATTATAGACCCCAGTCTTTTCTTTGAAACCCGTGTAGATAACTAAGACTGCCTTCTTTCATCTTAGGAATTTGCTAAAATAAGAAACATGATGTCATTAAACAACTCCTAAGAACTAGTTAATGCTTTTGTTACCTTAGTTTAGATTATTGTTATGCTTTACTCGCTAGATGTACAGTGGAGGAAATAAGTATTTGACCACTGACAAAGAAATGAACAGTCCATAATTTTAATGGTATTAAAATTAATGGTTTATTTTAAAATTTGAGAGAATGTCCAAAAGAAAATCCAGAAAATCACATTATATAAGGGAAATAAGTATTTGATCCTCAACCAACCATGAGTTCTGGCCTCCACAGACTGGTTAGATACTTCTAATTTTTACTTCTAAATGCATATGCACTAATGCACCCCCCCATACCATCATAAGTGCAGATTTTTAAACACAAGCCAGAATGATCCCTTTCCTCTTTAGTCCAGAGGACACAGCATGCATATTTTCCAAAAACATTCATATGAACAGAGTTTGCTACTTTGTCTTAGTCCATTTTAAATGAGATCTGGATGTGAATGGCACGGCAAACTGTTCTGGAATAGTGTCTGAGTCCATGCAGTGATTTCATGTCTGTTGGTTTGTGGATTGAGATATTCAAAGTATTCCCAATAAATTCTACAAATTTGTTTATTTTGTTTATTTTAAAGTTGTTCCATAATTTGTAGACCGTTTCTTTGGAGATTGATTAACTTCTGCTCATCTTTACTTCTGAGAGACTCTGCTTCTCGAAGATGTTCTTTTTGTACCAAATCATGTCACTAACCTGTTACCAATGTAATTGGTTGTAAAGTGTCCCTCCAGCTGTTCCTTGGTAGTGCCACTTACATTTCTAGCCCTTTGTTGCCCCATCACAACTTGTTAGACATCAAATTCAAAGTGATCTAATATTTTTCATGTAATAGTAATGTATCTCACCTTCAACATTTTATCTTTTCCATGTTCTTTTGTGACTGAAATATGTTTATATGATTTTCAAAACATTACATTCCGTTTTTATTGACTTTTTGGACAGCCGATCCTTGCCAATATTAGTGTAAATAAGTGATACTTTGCTGAAAACTGTGAAGAAACTATTTGTTCTCAAAGTAAGACCTTATCTTGTCCTTGATGTGTTCCCATAAGCAATGTTAAAAATAAGTGTCGGTGTGTGAAGACAATTACCAAACTGCAATAATAGCACAAGGTGGCCCCCTAGAGGAAAAACCAAAAGTAGCGAAGGAAATTGCTACAGTGTTGTACAATTCTACTGTATAGTGCAAAAGAGGGTGGAAATGAGAGCAATAATTAGAGGTGGGAAAAGCAATTGAAAACAAAATAAGAGCTTAATGGAGAGATGTTGGTACTGGAACAGTTAGCAAGAAAGCTGTGTGAACTGTGCTCTTCTGTCAATAAAATAACAGAAAAAAACTTGATACAGTATTGGAGACTGCGACTGAACACAGCAGTTTCCCTGAATTCAGGGAATTCACTGTTTTAACAGCAGTTAAACGCTGGATGCCAGAGTCTTTGTTGTATCGTATTGTACTAACTTTTCAAATTGCTAACCTGCTCTGCCGTCAATGTTTTACTATTTATATATAATAATAATAATAAACAAGCTCTATAAATAAAAAAGATACACATTTATTATTGCAATATCATGTGCAATGTTTATTACTAATCTGCCCTGTTGCATTTTCAAGGTGTTTATCAGCATGTTCGTGGCTCTGCAGTAGGAGGTCACGCCATTAAGATCCTGGGCTGGGGAATAGAGAATGACACTCCCTACTGGCTGGCTGCTAATTCATGGAACACTGACTGGGGTGAAAATGGTAAGATCATTTTTTTAATGCTCAATTCTAAGTAAGGGGCAATCTGTAATTCTATGTTACTCATAGAGATCAAATTACTGTAATGCATGTCCCAGTCTGGGGAGGTAGTGTACTGTTATGGCTACACAAGTTGAAAGGTGCCATGTGGTGGAGTCAAACAGAAAATACAATGCACAGCTATTATAGCAAGTGTCACAATGAGAACGGCATTGGACATTGTAAGCAAGCTAAAGTTTAATCTCACCTCAGTGCTGGATATTTGAGAAGATCCATGCATCATCCAAAGATTCCAAAGATTGAATCAGTGTGCAGTAACTTAAGCTTAGAAGTTAACTGAACCTGGAGGGATATTTAGATGTATGATCTTGTCTTGTTTTAACACTAGTCAATTTCCAGCCCCTCAGCCTACATAATAGATGGAAAAGTCTGGAAGCCATACATTTTCTGGTTCTAAAATAAGTCTCTGCAAAAACTGGAGATGAAAAGCTGTACCTCTGCATGCTAGTTGTACAAGTCCTTGTGCTTCAGCATTCTTTGATTGTCCTAAAAGAAGTCCATTAATGTGGCTTGAATGACTGAAAATAAACCCAGGGATCTAAACACCCTAGCATGTACCACAGAGCTGCAAAATAACTGCAGATTAAAATATGTCCTCTAAAAGATTGTTGTGGTAGCAACCAAACCCACCTACTAAGTACTCTTTAACCTTTTCCCCGTGGGCCTTCTCAGCTTTTTAAATTGTATTTTCTTAGTCACCCAGAAAACGCAGGTATTTATAACATCCTCAGTTTCAGCCTACATACTGTATGTGGCAATCTGGGTAACCGACCTGACTTGTTTCTCACAAACATTGTTTCACTTTTGTCCCAGTTAATTATATCATCTCTCTAGCTGTCCTTGTATAGTGACTGTTTCACACTCCATCCATTAACAGGGGACTTTTTACTAAATGCAGACTCTGTGCTAGTCACTGTCCGCATAAGCAGAGGGTATCATTTTTGAGCTACAGTCAGATATGCTGAGGCCATACATAACCTTCTTTTATCTTGTGTAGAAATACTGGGTTATATCACCAGTGTGTAAACAGCCCACATCCATGCCCCTCAAACCCGTGAAAGGGGCATAGATGTTTACTATTGTAGAATTTTCAGAACACACTCAGCATCACAATACAACGCCTTGATCTTTGCTGTAAGACCAGATCTGAACCCAAATCTAAACTTCCCAAATCTTTAGATTTAATCATTAACTTTTTTTTTTTTTTTCCCATCTTCAGATAAAATCTTTCCACCTTTTTGTAATGTCTGCTTTAATCCTTTCTTCACTGATAATGGCACTCAAACTCTGGTTCATGTATTCAGTATGTCTTGCTAGTTTTATTGTAATTCTCTCTTTATAGGTTCGCCATCAAAATCTATTCAAAACTTAAATGCATTCAGAACTCTGCTGCAAAAGTCCTCACCCACACAACACACTGCACTCATCATACTCATTTTCTCCCAGTTACACTGGTTGCGTGTTTCATCCCGTATTATGTTTAAAATCATACTGCTCACCTATAAAGCACTTCTTGGTTTAGCTACACCTCTCTGAACTGATTTCTCTGTACTCTTCACGCTGGTCTCTCAGGTCATCAATCATCAACTTACTCTTCCATAAAACCATTTTATCCAAATTCTTTTTTTTATTTTGAGTTTGTTTTAGATTTGAATTCATGTATAGAATAAACAAGGGAACTAACACACTGATGCATGTTTTCTGTTGCTTCTACAGGTCTTTTCAAGATCCTTAGAGGCGTAGATCACTGTGGCATTGAGTCCGAGATTGTGGCTGGTGTCCCTCAGTGATTTCCATAGATGGAAATGGAATAAACATTCAGGATATATAGGCCAAATCAGTACTCTTTTTCCGATGTAGATTTCATTTGATTTTATTTGTTTTTAATCATGAATTTTCAGTCAATCATCTAATTTCCCTTTTTAATTTTCTATGGTAATTTTTACGTTTAGGTCATTTATATTTCCCCTTTTCAGTGACTTTCATTCAATACTTGTGCTATACATTTTAATTATTTCACCTAAATGTACAAAGTGATTTTGCAGAATCTTGAAATAAAATACTCTCAAAATGTATAATACACAGTTGTGATTACTGAACACAATTGCTATACCAGGAAGGTGGTGCAAAAATGCCCTTTATTGTTTATTTCAGTTTAAGTCAATCTTTGTCATTCTTCTTGTCATCAAAAATGTGGAATATACAAAATGAGGTGAACCAAAAGCACCAGGTGACCTGGGTTATACATTTCTGATATATGCAGGTTTTGTGCCGTTTAGCAAAAATGCAAAAATCTGCAAAAAGGCTAATCATGGTTATCATTATGCCCGTTACATAAAGGTTCAAGAGAGAACAATTTTCAAATTCATGTTTTTATTGGATTTAACAAAACATGTGTGCTTGTGTTCAAGTCAATTTTATTTATATTAAATTTATATTATATTTATATTTTACAATTGACTTTGCCACAAAGCAGCTTTACAGAGTTTGTAGAACCCGGGTGCCCAATGAGCCAAAGGCGACAGAGGCAATGAAAAACTCCCTAATTATAGGATGAAACCTTGAGAGGAACCCGGGCTCAGAAGGGGAACCCATCCTCCTCTGGTCAACACGTGTCGGGTCGGGAGATGACCTCATCCAAGCATCACAGTTTACCAGAAAACTCTATGCCTGAACCATGTGGGTCTGCCCAGTTTTTAGCCTGGACTTAAATTTTGAGATTGTATCGGAGTCCGGCACAATATTTGGAAGATTATTCCATAATTGTGGGGCTTTATAAGAGAAAACTCTCCCCTGCTGTGACCTTAGCAACAAGGGGAACCAGCAAAAGGCTTGCAGTTTGTGATCCAAGTAGGCGTGGTGGATTATAAGGGACTAAGAGTTCACTCAGATACTGTGGTGCAAGACCAGTTAGTGCTTTATAGGTTAATGGCAGAATTTTATATTCAACGCAAAATCTAATGGGGAGCCAGTTTAGATTAGATAAGATGGGGGTGATGTGCTTGTATTTTAGAGCTAATGTTTATCAGGCCTAACTTTAGATCAATGGTGCTGGCTTTACATTCAGTATGATCTACATTTATATTGATTCGTTTACTAAAACAAACTCCTTTACATCTCATCTACAATTTTGTTTAGCATGGGGCACAGACACAATCTGAATATGTTGAAACCTGGATGACTGGTCTAAGCAGCTAGCAAACGGTCGGTTTAACCTGTCTGTCTGCTCCCTGGCCTGGGCTCTGGATTGTCATCTGCAAGAAAGGAGAGCAGCACCTTCCTGAGCGGGGTGGATACTGTCCCTCCCTAGCAGGCCAGCTTTGCCCTCAAAAATCCTCCAATTATCAATAAAGCCCATGTTGTTTTTGAGCACCACCCAGACATCCAGCAGTTCAATGACCACAGTCTGCTGTAGACCAAGTTGCCACGCCTCATTGGTATGGGGCCAATACACACTACGGTATCAGACATTGTCTTCGCTAATTTGCACACCTCTATGATGTTACTTTTAGTAACCTCATTTCCCTAAAGGCTTATAATTTGGAAAGCTACCATCGAGCACCTATTCTTGCCTATAACCCTAAGGTTACCTGTTATGTCTGGCACTCTGGCTCCTGAGATACACCTGACTAATGCTGCTGGTGCCCCTAAAGGCCTGGCTAACTTCACATGCCTCTCGATAGAGTCTCCAATAACCAGAGCTCTTCCAGGTTTCTCAGCAGGTGCTTCGCTAAGGAGAGCAAACCTGTTGGACACGTGAACTGGTGGGGTGCTACCCATTTGCCCCTCTGTGAGGACTATAAAAATGGAGCTGGGAGGCTACTAACTTCTCCTAGGGCATCCAGACTCCCTACAGTGCTACACTCATTCTCACTGTCCTTCTCTAAGGTCTGGATGTGTTCCTCTAACACTGCTATCTTCTCAGTCAGAAAGCTAACTAAAGTACACCTGTATGTAAAATTATTCCTAATAATGTAGGAAGAATAACTAAACATGCTGCACTCAACACACTGAATGAACGGGGTGGTAGACATGCTAAAAAAAACGTACCTTATTACCATGTAAATGAAAAGCCTTCACTCATTGCAGTCATAAATCCGGGTTGAAAAACGTGCTGCTCTTTCTCCAGTGTAAATGAAAAACCTTCACTCAATTGCTATCGGAAATCTGGGTGATGACCACTCTTTCATTAAATCCTGTAACACATTAAAGTGTCCATTGGCCTCTTGGTTGCCTCTCTTCCCTGTTTGGAGGGATAGCCAGATCCAGTCTTAGTATTACCAAACACTTATACGTCTTTATTATGGACTTTACTGTGCTCTAATATACCCATTTCTAATCCTGTCCATCATCGTCACTCCCAGAGAAAAACTTAGCATCTTTAACTCTGCCACCTTCAGCTCTGCTGTCTGCCATTAGTCTGTCAACCTGTCCATCACTATCCATCAGCCTTGTTCTTGAAAATCTGTACCAGTACACTTCTCCACTCTTCTGACTCTCTTCTCACTTTCCAAGATTTTGTTAAACAATCAATGTCCTACATGTGAGATGCATCTGTTGTTCTACTGTAATCCTGTATAATCAGTTTAATAAAAAAACAAGTTTTAAATAAATTATGCATATGTGCTGGCCTAAATTATGTGTCAGGCCTAAATGATAGAAACTCAGGCTTAACGACTGACAGTAGTCTTCATTTTAGTGTTCTAGAAATTTAGAAAATGTTGAAAAAGCTGAAAAAAGTACCAACTAACTGATAAATGTTTAACATGAACCTGATTAAGAGGCACGGCACTTTTCTGAAATTCTTGCAAAAAATTCTTGTTTTGATTTCTGTATTAATCTTATTGCTTTCAAGTTTTTCTGTCCGTCACTGCCCAGAAGCATTCCAAGAAACATATTTTTTACAAATAAAATTAAGAATATTAAGTTTAATATTTCAACCAGTGCTGTAGATTGGCCCTTAACTCATTCATATGAAGGAGTCTTCTTCTGTCATTTTAACCCATTTCATGTTCTCAGTAAAAAAGTCTGTAGTATGAAACTTTACAGGACTTAATATAGACAGGTAGATTCCTGTAAAGTTTTAAACATGGAATCATCTAAACACTTATTTTTGGTTGAGAAATGTGTTCATGTAGTGGAAGTTGTGTGTGTTCTAAAGGGTCTTGGTGTGCGGGCTGATGGCGGCGATCTGCGCTGCCCCGGGCAAGATGTTTGGTCTGGCTACTGACCCGGGGCAGCCAGGTAGCCGCCATTAGACCCACTCACCAAGGCGTAAGGTTAGTGCGCTCTCTGAAACCAGAGGGTGCACAGGTTCTGGAAGTCTTTGTTAAGACTGGTAAATAAATCCGGGAGCGGGCTGCGTCCCGTTTTGCAAACCAAGCCTTTGGTGTAGTGTCCTTCTTTCCTGTTGACGGGCTTCCACACTGGAATCCCGTTACAGTATTATTATTTTTGATAATTTAGTAATACTGTGTTTTTACTAAAGTTAAAATATAGGTAAAATATGTTTAATCAAGTAATTATTACTTATTTAAAATGGTGATGCACACATTTGCACATACTGTATGACCAGGATCATATAATAACCACAGCACTGTTCTCTTGTAAAAAGCCTGTATTTTATTGTCTTGTTATCTCATAGATAACACTACACACCAATTAAAAATAAGTCTTACTTACTGAAAAGTTTTTGCTGATTTTGACAGGTACCTTCTGGGTATGCACAAATATAGTTTGGGTTTTACTGCATCATGTAGGAAGTCAGAGAAAGACATTTATATGTTTACTGACAATAATGCATTTAGCCATGTTTATGTTTTCCATAAGCTATTAAATTTAACAGAACTAAAAGTGTTTTTCTCCTGATTTTTGTATTCAGCATCTGGTGCATCATTGTTGCAGTATCTCCACAGATATTCCAGTTGTACTGGACATACTTCAGTAACAATTCCACATTATCATATGTTTCTTTCGTGTGTGCTGCATAGCCAACATATACTGAAGGAAAAACATTGCCATTGTGCAGCAGAACAGCTTTCAGGCATAACCTTAATGAATCAATGAAGAGACCAAATAATTAAATTCGGACTATGTTACCAAGTGTGGATTTTTCCTGGGAAAACTGATTTAGCTCCGTTACATTCTTTGGATGTCTCGTGTGTATTGCTCTCTTCAAGTCATTCCATAGCCTCTCTATTGGGTTGAGGTCTATGCTTATAAAAGGTGTATTTTGTTTTTCTGAATCCACTCGGTTTTGTTCCTGTGTTTGAGGTCATTGTCCTTTTACATCATCCAACTTCTACAGAGTTTCAGCTGACCTGCAGGCATTCTCACATTATCCTGAAAATTTTTTCTATACAACTCCTGGCAAAAAGTATGGAGTCACCCATCTCAGAAGATGTTCATTCAAATGTTTAATTGTGTAGAAAAAAAACCAAGCACATACATGCCACAAAACTATTGTCACTCAACAATCCAACCTTGTGGCTGTATAAAACACTTTCAAAGCAAAGAAAGATAACCATAGTCAATGACAACTGTTTTAAAGATCAAACAGAGGAAAAAAATATGGAATCACAAAAAACTGAGGAAAATTATATGGAATCACCATGCACTTTGCATTTCTAAAACAAACACCTGTATCTGATTACAACTATCTGCTAATTAGTCTGCAGTTAAAAACGAGAGCTTGCACACATTAGTGATGTGTTGAACCAAGACGATTGACATAACTCATGGCTCCAACACGAGAGATGTCAGTTGAAACAAAGGAGAGAATTATCAAACTTCTTGAAGAAGGTAAATCTTCACGGAACATAGAAAAAGATGTTGGTTGTTCCCAGTCAGCTGTGTCTAAAATCTGCACCAAGTACAAATCAAATGGAAAGATTGTAAAAGGGAAGCGTACTGGTCGACCAAGAAAGACATCAAAGCGCCAAGACAGAAAACTTTTTGGGATTTACATACAGAAAAGCCAAACAAAAACCATCATTAACATCTAAATAGAAAAAACAAGGTTTCAGTGGCTATCCAAGACAATCTTGGACTGGGGATGGATGGACTGGTTGAGTTATATTCAGTGATGAATCATGAATCTGCATTGGGCAGGGTGATGATGCTGGAACTTTTGTTCGGTGCCGTTCCAATAAAATGTATAAAGACAACTGCCTGAGGAAAACATGCAAATTTCCACAATCATTAATGATATGGGATTGTATGTCAGGTAAAGGTATGGGAGACATGGCAGTCATTACATCTTCAATAAATGCATGAGTTTATGTTTTTGGACACTTTTCTTATTCCATCAATTGAAAGGATGTTTGGTGATGGTAGCATCATTTTTCAGGATGATAATGCA
>JBBIGC010000001.1:39005204-39016444 GCA_037576955.1 Lepidarchus adonis
GGATGGATAAGCCACGCAGTCCACCACTGCTCCCACTCATCACGCTGAGGGTGACCTATCCATCCACCACTGCTCCCTCCTACACAACAACACACAACAACACAACAAACATGTGCAGCTTCTCTTCTGCCTGTAAAACACTCAGAATATCCACAACACAGAATAAACAGTGCACAAACTCCCCCGCTCCCATGATGCACCTCCCTCAGCAGCCAATGGGAGCTGCTCCAACCACTACAATACACTGGCAAGAAAAAGTATGTGAACCTTTTGGAAATTCATGATTTTCTGCATTAATCTGTCATAAAATGTGAACTTACAACAACACACACAAGTTTGGGTGGCAATGGTGATATTCCTATAAGAACAATTAATTATACGGTTTGTATGTGGGTATAATGTGGATGTAATTTTCTCATTTGTACAGTATTTCAAACAATTTGGACCGGTAGTTCATCTCAGCAAGTGGTCCTTTGATTGTTTAAGGAGTGCTGACAGAACCATAGAGTATTGTCTTGTAAACAATCAACAAGACAAAGCAGCAAAAGAAGAAAAAAAGAAATGGAAAAAAGAAAACCCACCTAGAACATTTTCCAGGTATTAGATATTTACAAACAACCATACATACACATACCAAGCTATTTACAGTCATTGTACAAATGCAACTCACATGAGGCAATGTAGCACCCAGGCTCCCTCAATGCAGGTCTACCAAACTGGCAAGAGCTTTCCTTCTTTGCCCCTAACCATAACATAAGTTGTATAATACATTATAAAAAGATGTAGAAACTAACTAAACCAAACTACAAAAGATGCAACGTTAAGTACAGTCTTTATGGAGATATAGGTCTCCCAAATCCAACAGGTTAACAAGCAAGGATCTCCCACTCTACCAACAAACTAAACTAGGCGTGTATTTATTCTCTGATTGTCTCCAGTTTCCCTCTACTGGCCAAAAAGGGAATTACCAGTTGAATTGCCAGTAGAATTGCCAGTTCCTCAGAGTGCATGCAAGGAACAAAAGAAAACAACAGCTGAGACATGACTGTTACATTGCTAGTGGAAAACTTTTGTGAAACCCTTGGAATTAATAACTGGTTGACCAACCCTTGGCAGCAATGACCTCAAACAGGCGCTTCCTTTAGCTATGGATCAGACCTGTGCAGTCCATTCTTGGTGGCAGAACTGTTTTAGATCCTTCATATTCTTTGGACAACTCGTGTGTATGGCTCTCCAAGTCCATAACATCTCAATTTGGTTGAGGTCTAGGTTCTGACACGGGTACTCTAAAATGCAGATTTTGTTTTTCTGAAGATTTCCTCCACCATACTTTATGGTTGGAACAATGGTTTTTTTTTTTTACCTTTTTAACGCCAGATGTAGTGTCTAGGTGTTCTTTCCAGAGTTCAATTTCATCAGTATGCAAAACATTTTGCCAATACCTCTGTGGAGTGTCAACATGCTCTTTTCAGGTGTGCAGCAATGTTCATTTTAGTAAGCAGCGGTTTCCATCGTAGTGTTCTGCCACAGACACCCTGCTAGGTTCATGTTCTGTGAACTGTAGACTCATGAACACATGTTAGCCAGTTCCAATGGTGCAGTCAAATGTTTGTCTGTCACTCAGGGTTGTTTCTTTACCTCATTGATGAGTATTTGTTATGCTCTTAAGGTCAGTTTGACTGGGCGCACACTTCTTGGTAGAGTAGCCACAGTCCCAAAGTGTCTCCATTTGTAGATGTGGCAGACTGGTAAATGTCTTTGAAATCACTTTGTTACCCTTACAAGCTTTACGTAAATCAGCAAATCTTGATTGTATAGGTGCTGGTCATAAAATTAAAATATAGTGAAAAAGTTTAATATTTCTTTACATTCCTTTCCGAAAGTGAAATTCAAATTCAAAATTTTCTACAGACACAAATGACCCATTGCTTTCAAACATACAAATCTGTTTAAATCTGTGTTAGTGAGCACTTCTGTTTTGCTGAGATAATCCATCCCACCTCACAGGTGTGGCAGATCAAGGTGCTGATTAGAGCATGAATATTGCACAGATGTGCCTTAAACTGCCCACAATAAATGTTCACTCCGAAATGTGCATAATTTTCCTTACAGGGAAATCAGTCAGTATCTGGTGTGGCACCATTTGCCTCACGCAGTGCAACACATCTCTGTCACAGAGTTGGTCAGGTTGTTGATTGTGGCCTGTGGAATGTTGGTCCACTCCTCTTCAATATCTGTGCGAAGTTGCGGAATATTGTCAGGAACTGAAACACGTTATCTCGGCAAAGGAGAAGTGCTCACTAACACAGATTTAGATTTGTGAACAATATTTGAGAATAATGGGTCTTTTGTGTCTGTAGAAAATGTTTCAGATCTTTGAGTTCAGCTCGTACAAAAGAGAGCAAAACCGAAAGTGTTGAGTTTATATTTTTGTTCAGTATATGACAAAGAGCATTTAAAGTGTGTGTGGTTAGTTTCTGGGCAGGAAGTTATGTAATTTAATAAGCAATTATTTTCTGAACTTCTACCTGAAACAATCTACACAGCTGTCTGATCTTTTTTGTCCATGAACACCAAGTCTCTCATGACCTATTTGGAGCTCAACAGCCTTCTTATCAACAGTCTCTTTCCCTTTGACAGCTTTCCCAGTCATTATCTATTATACGACTACAACAGAGACTGCCAAGCCAGCGGAGTCTTAACTCAACCCCAACTAAGAGCCCGAGTCCAAGTCAAAGGCAGAGACTGAGAGAACCAAGCAAGTTAGTGGAGTCTTGAGGTAAGGGTAGAACATATACTAAATTGCAACTAAAAGGCATTCACTCACCCATCTAAATAATTAAATTCAGATGTTCCAATCACTTCTATGGTCACAGACTGCTTCTTCAAACATTTGTGAAAGAATGTGTCGCTCTCAGGAGAATGAGTTTCCACTGAATAACATAAAACAAAAATAAAATAAAAACAGCTGCCTAAGACTTTTGGACTATATTTTGTTTTATATTATTTTTTATGTCTGCCATATGTAATAAAAACATGTGTGTTTATTTATAATAAAATACTTTCATTCTTGAGCACATTAATATGTGAGCCTATGTCAAATTTATTTAATTTCCATATGATACTTAGGAATCAAAATTATTAGCACCTCTGGCAACCTGCTCCATAAGGGGGTAAATAATAAAAAAACAAAATCAATCAAATCAAATAAAGTGTAATTAATTATAAATATTGAATTAGTTTTACAACCTAATTTTCAAAAAACGTGTAAAAATATCAATTAAAAAGAATGCACTGACTTGCAAATGTTTAACATTTAACAACAGTCTGTAAACTTCTGGGAACTGAGAAGATGAGTTGTTAGACTTCGGGGAGAGGAATGTTATACTTTCGTGTCTGAAATACTGTGAGGGAGAGGGTTAGCATGTGCTTACTCGAAGTCAGTGGATGAAAAGAAGAGTCCTGAAATAAGAATATCCCCTCTGAATTTAAAGTGTTTTTTTTACATTACCATTAGATAAAACTGAGGGGCACAGTCTCAATCCAATCTAAAAATAAACTATTGGGACAATCTTCTCTATATGAAAGATATATCCCAGAGACCAGGTGATGTGCATGATACCAGGTAAGAGAGACCAACAAGAGAGAGAAGTTTAGGCATGATAATGAAAACTCTCATTTCTTATGTATATTTTATCCAAAAAATGGAACAACAGTTGTTGTGTAAGGTAGTGCTACAAAAAACTTTTTGCAATGACGACTGGAGCAACATAAACATTTAGGCAGACATTAAGCCAGTATAGTAGTGCAAAACATGTTGCCTGAGCCAGGGCAAAACAAAACAAGGAAGAAAAAAATAAACAAAAAAATGTAGAACAAATGTTCATTTTCTATTTTTCTTTCACCAATAGCTGCTAGATGATACAATTAGACTTAGTCACTATTTGCTAATTGTTAAATGGCTGATGTCAGTGTGTGCGGGTCTGAAAATTAATGATAACTGGTTAATACTTTAATGTTTTTAAAACCCTATGCTTAACTGACCTCTCAGAATTCCTCACAAAGACAGGGGTGCTGGTTTTTAAATTTTATTGTACTCCTCCACTTTGAAGCATTCTTTGCATACAGGTCCTTTGGTACTCCTGATCGTTTTGCTGCGTATGGAAAATACTTCCAAATGGCACTCGTGCTTTTCTTATTTTCAACTAAAATGGATTGAGTAGAGTAGACCCTTCATCTGCACCAGCATTCATGTGCTCATCAGCTGCTAGTGTGGGGATGGGCTACAGGCCCCTCAGTCCCCTCAGCAGTCCTGTATGTTTGGGTTTTTTATTGCAAACTTTCAGCAGCAGAACACACAACATGCAATATGATCAACAAACACAATTACACAAACTTAGGTCAATACAAAGTAAAAAAATATATACATATATATATATATATTGGCAACACTAATATGTATATATATTATAGGGTTGGTAGAGATAGATATTATATATTAGTGTTGTCAGAGAGAGAGAGAGAGAGAGAGAGCGCGAGAGAGAGAGAGAGAGAGAGAGATCCTAGTTACTGGTTAATGCAAATGTACAGTGTCAGAAAAGTAAAGATGTAACGTTCTTATTTTAATTCCCACAATGTCTGAGTCAGGACAAAGATAATAATAATAATTAGTGCCTCACCCAATTTCTTTGCAGAGTAATATCCTTGAACAGAAGAATTCATCCACTGCAGACTGAATTGGATCTCGTTCAGGAAGCTCATGTGGAGGACTGTGGAGAGGGAGAGAGATTATAACCTTATAAAAACTGGTTTTACAATGTAAATACAATATATGCCCTTTTCAGACCTATAATGACACCTGGATCTTTTCTAAGCTTTATTTCTTGAACACAAATGTATGAATCATTCAGACTGGACATAAAACCAACTGGATCATTCCAGCCCCATAATACAAAAAAGTCCCATTGCATTTGTGTGTGAATAGAGCAGGTCATTCTTAGAAGAATTCATGACTTTAAGAGCTAAATAAAATGACCTAGTAGACGTGTTGATAATGTTCTATGTGACGGGCGTTAAACCAGGAGAAATAGAAATGGAATTAGAATAGAAACATTATAGAGAATAGTCATTTACACAATGAGGCCAATTGCTGTCAGTATGCGCTGATGCCGAAATTATCAGATATATTTAAGGAACAAGGGACTAATTTCTAACAAGCTATGTTACCATGCAATGCACACTTTTACCCAGGTACTAAACCTCACCTGTTTTAATTCATTTGGTTTTAATTTGTTGCTAAAAACAAACTCTGAAAAGAATTTCAAATGAATTCACTCTCCTGAAAACATATATTCACAAATTTAAAAACCCCATATCTGAGAAGCCCAGGTGACACAAGGGGCGATCACTACTCCACTCTACTACTACTACACGTGGGAAGTAATCAGTGGCACACATACATTAATATAGCAAAAATGTCATTATTGTAAAAATGTATATTGACACACGATAATAAAAATGCTATTGCTATTTCTAATTTCAATTGTTTTATAAAATAGATTTGAAAACCTGGTTGGGATCCACTGCATTGCTCCCAGTGAGCTTTTTAAAGCTGAACCACTGCTCCATATGTGCATGTGTGATGGGTTAAATGCAGAGGTCACAATTCATTGTGGTGCAATTTATATGTGACTGAGTTTGTTCACAATGACAAATAGTCACTTGCACTTTCACATTTCCATCAATGATGGCAAGCCACCCAGGTTCAGATGCAGCAAGAAGAGCCCAAACCAGAACACGCCAACCACCATGTTTCACAGATGGGATATGGGTCTTATACATCACTCATTTTCACTTGAATATCTATCTATCTATCATGTTCTGGTTTTCTATTTCTGTCCACAAAATACTCTGCCAGGATCCTTCTGGTTTGTCAACAGAATCAATGGTAAACAGCAGAAAAGCAGATCTGCTGGTTTTTAAGAGCAGTTTCTTTCTCCTTTCAGGCCAGTCATGCACACCAGTGTTGTTCAGTGGATTTTTTGTAATGGACTTAATCATCAACATTAACAGATGTTACAGAGGTGTTTTAGGTGTTTCAGTTACCCTGGGTTCCTTTAAAACCCGTCACACTATTACACACCTTGCAGTCAGAGTTATCTTTGATAATTGACAACTTTTGGGTAAAATAACAATAGCCCGGAATTCATCCATTTGTGCACAATGTCAGACCTTTAAATTATTAATCTAGATTATTTAGAGATCTCGTCATATTTTCCAGCTTTATGGGCAATCACCAACTCTTTTTCTGAGGTCATCTAACACCTCCTCTGTTCAAGTCGTGAGAAGTCTCCCACTCACACCTGACTGTCACACCTGTGACTTTTTTTCTTCAATAAATAAATGATCAAATATAATGATTTTTGTTTTATATGTTTAACTAGCGTTTTTCCATCTCCTTAGGAATTTCAAAAGCAGATGTAAAAATCAAGTGTGATCAAGTCTCATAGATTAAACAGGATTATGTAAAGAAAATAGTCTGAATGTTGTATAACTTTCTCCTACTCAACTCTGAAAACACAGAGTTTCTTCATTTAGGTTAGAAATCTGCCAGAAACAAACTGACAGACTTAACGCAAACCCTTGAATTGGATTCTCCAGTTACTCCTCTGCACACTGCAGAAAAACTGTGTCACTATAGGATCAGATTTACTCTTTTGATGCATATAGGTAACATTACTCAAATTGCTTAATCATCCTCAAGTATTCCTTACTAGACCTAGGAAATCTGACTATATTACCTCAATATAAATAAAACTGTTGGTTTACAGTCAAATACCTAATTGATTTAAAAATTCTGCTACTGATATACAATTTTTTGTCCCCTGAAAATAAGTCAACACGCAGACATTAATGTCTAAACAGCTGGCAACAAAAGTGAGTACACCACTAAGTGAAAATGTCCAAATTGTGCACAGTGTGTCAATATTTATCTGGCCACCATTATTTTTCCAGGACTGGAGGTCACTAGAATTTCACAGGTTACCACTTGAATCCACTTCCACTCCTCCACGACAACATCACAGATGAAGGATGTTAGAGACCTAGTGCTCCTCCACCTTCCATTTGAGGAAGCCCCACAGATGCTCAGTAGGGATTAGGTCTGGAGACATGCTTGGCCAGTCCAGCACCTTTGCCAGATATTATTTAGCAAGGCAGTGGTCGTGTTTGGGGTCGTGATGTTGGGTCATGTTCTGCTTCAGTATGTCACAGTACATGTTGGCATTCATTGTTCCGTGGATGAACTGTAGCTCCCCAGGTGCCGGCAGCACTTATGCATCTCCATGCCACTCCCATCACCATGGTTGACTTCAGGCAGGACAAACTTGTCTTAATATTCCTCACCTGGTTGCCACTCGTGCTTTACGCCATCTGAACCAAATAAGACCACAGGACATGGTTCCAGGAATCTGCTTGCCTTCACTTTGATAATCCAGATGTATGAAAAGTGTGCTATAAATTAAGCTGCTTATTATTATTATTATTATTATTGTCTTCAGCAAACCATGTGCTGGCTTTCTTGTGCAAAATCTTTAGAAAAGGCTTCCTTCTGGGATGACAGCCATGCACACCAATATGAGGCATATGGTCTGAGCACTGACAAGCTGACCCCCTAATCTCCATAGCAATGCTGGCAACACTCATACATCTATGTTTAAAACACAACCTCTGGATGATGCTGAGCATGTGCTCTCAACTTTTGGTTGACCATGGCAAGGCCTGTTCTGAGTGGAACCTGAGAAGTAACTGGGCAGTAGTTGTAGTTTAACCAACCAAAGAAATATAATAAAATGTTAAATACACGTATAAATAATCAAATAAAATAAATACAGTAACATCTTTCTATTAATCATATTGGCCATGTATGATGATGAGGCCCAGCACCCAAACATGCATCGTGTCTCCACCAATCACATCAGTGATGTGTTCTTTGCAGGCCAGCCCTTGGGAACAGAGGGCTGTTTAACCCTCTGTGTACAAAGACGCACTAGATGCTATAGACTGAGTTTACATTTGTTTTGTGAGGCCGGTACCAGACCACCGCCTGGTGGGTGAGGACCCCTGGCCTAGGCCATGTTTATGCAGAGCAACGATTCTTTTTTCAGATTCTCAGAGAGGTCTTTGCCATGAGGTGCCATGTTGAACGTCCAAGGACCAGTATGTGAGTGAGAGTGATAACATGAACATCATATTTAACACACTAGCTCCCTATTCACACCTGAGACCTTGTAACACTAACAAGTCACATGACAACATGGAGGAAAAATGGCTCATTGGGTGTACTCACTTTTGTTGCCAATAAATGTGAATTTATTAATAAGAATTAATCATCACTATGTGAGGTACAATTAGCAGTTATTGTGCATCCATACATACTTACACAGTCCTCTTTCCTGAGTCATGTCATACCATTTTTAGAATACCACTTCCTCCAACCAAACTCATATGCACACACATCCTCTGCTGTATTGTTGTATTGTTGTCAAGTCAATTATTGTTAATTTAATGTCATTTTTCAAAACAAAATTACAGTGAAAACTGAGTCACGTTTCAGTAATAACTGCTTGCATTATAAAATATGTATAGGTGAATAATACACATTTACTTTTATACACACTAGCCTTGAACATAGTTAAGTAACTAACCCTGCAGAGTTTAGCTGAAAATACTTTATTGGCAAACAAACACATCTCATTAAAAGAAAGGAACACAGAAACATAACTGGCAGACTGTGAACGCTGGGAGTAAATTTTATAAAAAGATAGACCTTCATAAGCAGCTTTAAGAAGCTCTTAACAGCTCAGAAATGTTAACCTTCACAACAATCTGTGTAGTCATTTAAAAAGGTTTAACCTGGTTCCTGTATAACCTGTTCACTCACTTACAAACTCAAAGCACAAATAATCTATGAAAAAGAACAAACATGAGTCTGCATTTTAAGTTCAAACTATTCATTGACCAGTTATATATCAACAGATATTATTCATCAGTGTTCAAATACCAATTTTCTCACTCTTACTTGATATTTATGGTCTTCTGAGTGAGCTCCTGGAAACGGGATGGACAGCACCAGCTGGTGCAATAGCTCTCCTGAATAGTAGACATGAGGTTTTCCAAGTTCTTGGTGAAATTCTCATGCTCATTGCCAAAAAGGTCAATCTCCAAAGCTGACTGAGTAATCACAGAGCGGTACTGACGCCTGGACATCCTGTCCCAGATCCACAACATCTTGACCGAGGTATAATTGTAAGAGTCCATCAGATATAGAAAGTGCTCAACGAACTGTTTACCCAAGAATAAGCCCACCTCCCGGCAGAAGGTGCGATTGTCCCGGAGAATGACATACAAGAGCATAAGGAAGCCATCAATAGTGCAGGTGTTTTTCAGACTGATTTCAACATACAGGGGGATGCAGGATATAGCGTTCTGACCAGCCCTGATTGTGTACACGCCACCCCAAGGTAGCACAGGCCTCCAAAATGAACAACACTCATCATCAATGTTCTTGATTAAAGCACGAATCTCCTCAAACAATGTTTTGGTCCTGTTAGGAAAACAGGAATGAAAGAAGACAAATTACAATACAGCACAAATGACAATATTGAAATGTTTTACACTGTTAAATTGTGTTCCAACGAGGTGATAGTCAGCTGTTACGAATCTCTTTTAATTTACATTTCTGATTCTGACTCAGTACGGGTCCTAGTCACAAAACTACTTAATATACAAAACGTTCCTATCGTATTTTAGTTCACGTGAGGTAATTTTACGAATGAATGCGTAAATAGTGACTTGTCACATGTAACAATATATTTCTCCAAGTAGTGTAAACAGAGGCCCTAAGTTACTATTTAATGTAAAGATATGCAAACGGCGTAATGTGTAAATGTGTAAAACGTTAATATGACCAGAATGGTATTCAAATTTGCGTTATAAAGATGCTTACCACTAATGTAAGGTCTTTGCTGGGAGTTGAAATTGATGGTGTCTGTCGAGAACGGTTAGCTAGGTAGCTTAACTGCTAACATTTAATAACGTACAGCACATTTTACCCACCTCTCAATTTGCACATGGTGCCTGGAATTTAATATCAAACCTCCTAAATCCTCTGTCTGTTTCATACAACAAACATTCGTCTCCATAGTAGGCAGGTTTTCATAACTCTAAAACGACCAGACGACTACAACACTTTCCTCACTACTTAATAGAAAACATGAAAACATGGCATCTGTGTTTTCACAACATCCGGTTACTGGACGCGCAGAGCGATGACGCAACCTCGTACTAGTGACGTGTCGGTCGCGAAGGAAACGAAGGTTAGAGCCGTATCTTTTTTCGCCATTTTTTCTCGCGAGACTTTTCTGCGGCACGTGATTGGTCAATTACGTGACGTGGGGCGGGGTTACAGAGAGAGCGAGAAAGAAAGAAAGAAAGAAAGAAAGAAAGAAAGAAAGAAAGAAAGAAAGAAAGAAAGAAAGAAAGGCGTTTTGTGAGCAAAGAGGACAAATGCAATTTAATAAAACTTTATTTTTTCGCACAAATATGGAAACTAAACGGAATAATGATAAAATAAACTAAATAAAATAAAACGTTAAATAAAAAAAATAAAATGTACAATTAAAAGTGAATGTTTACATACATTTTTATTATATGAAATATAAGTATTAATTCGATCAGAAGTCAGGGAGAACAGAGAATTTAAATATATGCTGGAATTTATGACTCTTGGTGAGTAATAAGGTTTTATCCGTCCCACAAGTGAGAAATTTGCCATGTTACTTGCAATCTGTCGGCAGCTTTCTTGGAATATTATCTTGGAATATTCTTGGAAGAATGCTGTGAGGATGGGAGGGAGGGGGCTGACCTTCTTCAGCTTTCAGGTTGAGCGCAGGTGTTGATGAGCTTTCTTGGAGTTGGAGGTGGTGTTGAGGTTTCAGGTGAGGTTGTCTGTCATGTGCACACCCAGGAACTTCACACTGTTTATATATATATTCCAACAATATATATATATATATATTGTAAAGGCGCTGAGGCTTCGGGGGGTGTTCTTACGCAGCGCAGCCCCCTGGTAGACTGTTTTGTGGAATTTAATTGTGTAGTTTAGGGGCTTTGTGTGTGTGTGTGTGTGTGTGTGTGTGTGTGTGTGTGTGTGTGTGTGTGTGTGTGTGTGTGTGTGTGTG
>JBBIGC010000001.1:39016544-39026544 GCA_037576955.1 Lepidarchus adonis
TTGCTTCCAGAATTTGCTGGTATTTAGTGGAATCCATTCTTCCCTCCACCCGTGCAATGTTACCTGTGCCACTGGCTGCAACACAACCCTAAAGCATGATAGATCCACCTCCATGCGTAATGGTTGGCAAGGTGTTCTTTTCATTAAAATGCTGCTTCTTTTTTCTCCAAACATGCCTTTGCTGATTGTGATGTGATGTTTTGTTGCATACCTCTGACGTTGGATTTTATTTGGGGACAACAGGGTAGGGTTTTCTTCTCCTGACTTATCCATATGCAAAATCTTCCTGCAGGTTTTTTTTGCAGTCAATGGGGATTTTGATTTGTCTTTCTGACCATCATATGAGCAGTTCTCTCAAGAGAGTTTTCTTGGTCTTCCAGATCTCATCTTGACCTCCACAGTTCCCCTGAACTGCCATCTCTTAATTACATTTCCCACTGTGGAAATTGCAAGCTGACGGTTTGCTAGCTTCTTGTAGCCTTCTCCTGCATTGTGGGCATCAATAACTTTCATTTTCATAGTCTTACACAGCTGCTTAGAAGAACCCATGGTCGTTGAGTGTCCACAAATTTGAAGGGTCAGTGTATTTGTAAAGTTTTGAAATTAGCACCAGTTGACATTTACTAATGATAGCTGTTGCCATGCATCAGATATAACGAGCTAATTAAAGTCTGAAACCTTGTGAAAAGAATCTATGGAACTCTAAGGGTGCCCAAACTTTTGCTCAGTGCCGCCATAATGGTTTTTATTTTTGTTCAATTTTTGGTATAAAAAGTAACTATGCATTAATTTGCCATAAATATTGTGTATTTTTCCATGCTCTAGAGAGACTGTGTTAACATTTTTTAAATTACAAAATCACCCAAATCTGTTATTTATCAAGGGGTGCCCAAACTGTTGCAGTGTGTTGCAAGTAACATGAACAATAAATAGGAACTTGTCCTCGGGAAACAATTACGTAGATCAATGGCATGTATCTGCTGGGCTTAGATGCTTAGAGGCATGGCACAGTTGATTCTTGATGAGTATCGTTTGTGCTTTTTGGGTAATTTTGACTGGGCGTCCAATTCTGGTTACAGTAGCCACAGGCGCAAAGTGTCTCCATTTGTAGATTGTCTAACTATAGGCTGGTGAATTTGAAAAAAGTCTCTGAAAATCACTTTGTAACCCATTCCAGCTTCATGATCAACAATGATTGATCATAGATCCCCTAGAGCTTTTTTGGCAAGGCATGGCTTACATAAGCTTATTCTACATGTGTGGAGAACACTCAAAATGTTTGAATAAAACCAAAGTACTTAAGCTCTATTCGACCTCTCCAAACTCATTTTCTTAAAAAAAACAACCCCAAAAACCTTTCCATCTAACCCATGATTTTTTCTACACACAACAGTATATTGTATCATTTTCTTTATTCTTATATATGCATTTTTAGCGTTTTTGTTACAGTATTGTTTGTAGTCCATGCAATAGAGTGTAAATCTGTGAATTCTGATCATTTCCAGATCCTTGTGATAACTGAGATAAGATCTGGAGTGCCCAGTGTTCAGCACAGGTTTGTGATTTTCATGTTAAAACACACCAACGTGGTAATTTATGTATTAAGCATGTGCATCACTAAACTAAATTTGAACCTTGTCCTCCCCTGGTATTTTGGCCTGAAACATAGCATACTGTTTGTTAAAAACAAAAATCATGCAACACCACCCAGAAAATAAATGTAAAGGCTTCGACAGGCATATTTTTTATATATATATTACTCAATTCACACATGTAAGAGATGGTTCAAACAGTATTTTTCTTTTTTTGCAGTGTCTGGTCGCTATGCAGGAGAATAAAAATGCCACACTTATATACACTGAACAATTTGTGATCTGTAGAATTGTATTTGGTTTTTATACATTAGCCCTTGCTCACACAAACCAAGTGAAGACAAACAATGCGAGCACCTAAATATCAAGGGCTCAGGTCAGCAATCACTTGCCAAACACAATGTATGGAAACATAGGAAAGACACACAATGATGGTTTGCTTTGTATCTAAGCAGAGGGGTAAGATCAATGCCATGCAGCCTGGGTTGCAGTTACAGATGTTCTCTGTTTTTTCACTTCTGTTCCTCCATCTCCTTCTTTATCTCAGCAATGTAATGATGGTCCTTACCAAACACCACATTCATAATAGACATAGCCTGGAATGAAATGAATGAAAATGAACTGTTGGGGAAATATTAGAAAATAATTTCAGTTCAAATTTTAAACATGCTACAGAATCTCCTTTCAAATCCTTGGAGACACCCCACCGTTGAATTTTCACAACATATTAAAAGACTCTTAGAAAAGAGTCTCTAATTAAATTTATTTTTGTTTTGCTGGAATTGAGCAGCTCCCTCAACAACTGGTAAATTGTGGGGAAGATGAGTGGATTCTTCCCTACCAGTCCCAGAAAGAAAAAAAAGAAAAAGAAAATACAATACCTTCTTCAAAGCTTTAACTCCTTCTGGTTTCTTCTCAAGTCCTAAGTAAAGTCTTCCAAGTTTCAAGTACATAGAAGCCACATTGAGAGAATAGGGAGGGTAATGTATACTGGCAAAAAAAGAAGAAAAGCTTTACCTCATGAAACACAACCACAAAAGTCCTGTAACATTTTCCAATATTAGTGAAATGTATTTCAAAGGTTCAAACTGATATGGAAATGATTAGTTCTATAAATAATATTACCTATAGGGCTGCACTATTTTCTCGCCGTAGTTCATGGCTCCATCCCAATCCTGCATATAAAGACATACACCCATAGCCTGGTACATCATGTGCAGCATGTACACATTAGTGTCCTCAAAGATAGATCCCATCTTCTCTAGACTTAGCTCACAAATTTCAAGCAGTTCAGTGGGAGGTGATGTGCAGTTAAGGACCAAAGCATTTAATTTCACACAATATCCAGTAACTAAGATTACCCAGGTCTTAGGGTTTTGAGTTGAATATCTATCAGCTGAGACCCTTTTTTATTACCCTCTAAAAATGCAAATGCAAAAAATAAAGAAGAGAGAAAAACTGCATAATAATCTTACATGTTTAGTGGTATGCAAACACTAGACAGTATTTAGCATCACAAGTTAAAGCAAAATTCTGACAAAATGTATCGGCTAATCAACTACGTACGCTTGGGCAAGAGGTAAACAGTGGTGCTTCAAAGATTGTGAATGTATTTTTATATAAATTTGCCACATGTAGATATGCTATTGGATCTTTTTTAAAAATAATACTTAAATACTACTAATAATAACTTTGAAAATGTTGAATTTGAAAATCTGTTTTGGCCACATTCATATTAAATAAAAAAATATGTAAAATACATTTTTAAAGCACATTTTTACACAACTTTCACTGTTCTAAGTCCTGTACATACTAATAAAAGAAAAAGGATAAAATAGGTACAGGAAAATAAAGTAATAGTAAATAAAATAAGAAGATTTAAAAAAATTAATTTGAGAACACCAGGCATACTATTCCATAAGCATTGGGAAGCAATGGAAAAAGCTTGATCACCTTTCTGTTTGAGACCCAACTGAGGAAAATGTAATAGCTACCTTTGGTCAACATCTGAGAGACCCTTGAACTGAATAAGGACGGGGAAGGTCAGAGATGTAAGGTGGACCAAAGTGATTTAATACCTAAAAACAAATAACAGTAACTTGAATTTAACTCTGTAATGAATAAGGAGCCAATGGAGAGGAGCCAGGGTGGGATTGATATGCTCAAACTTTTTAGTGACCACTTGAACAGTTTGCAAATGGCTAATCAGAGATTGTGGAAGACCAAAACACCAGGAGCTGCAATAATCCATCTGTGATGTGATTAAAGTGTGAATAATTGAAAGTCTAGAAATAGATTTGAACTGGTAAAAGCTACTTTTAACAACTAGCCACATGTGTGTGACTGTCGTGGTAGTAATTTGTGTGATTATTTTGTTAATATTTTAATCCATAATAACTATGTTGGGCAAAAGAAGAAAGTGGTCAGACAAATATGTACAACATGGATTCACATGTATCACGGAACGTGATGGGAGTGAGCGTCATATCTGCAGGATTTGCAACACCTAGTCTCGCACCGGCAGAATTGTGTTGGTTTTGTTCTTTGAACAAGCTGATGTTCATGCACGGCTCATTTTGTGCACCAGTAAAACCATATCCATGTCTTGAATTTAAAAAAAAATTATAATCATATTTTATTTTTCACTAAAGAGGGGTTCGGTGAATGCGCATATGGTTGGATAAATGTTAAGACCTGTACTAGTTCTAGGTTATGGTTTTTGAGTGGTGGCTGAACAACAGCAAGTTTAAAACATGTAGGACAATGCCAGAATCTAAACTAGAATTCCCAATGGCCTGAATGCTGGGACCATGTCAGCAAAAGATGTTTTATCATTATGCCGATAAAAAAACTTCAAACATTCTTTGCATGTGTGCAGGGATGGAGTTATTCCAAGAGAAGGTGGGGTATTGAGAACAGAGTGTATGGTACCATATTTCCCCAACGATAGGCCGCGGCTTCTACATTGATTTTGCGAACCTGGTATTGGGTGTGGTTTGCTTAAATGGGACGGCCTATCTAAAAACATGGTAACGCGTATTGCTAAATGTATATTGTAGTGCACAAAACCACTATCAGTCAGACATGTAGTGGAGGCCGACAGCATTCACAAGCTTTCTGGTACTACTGTAAATTAGTCTTTGCACCAAACTATTAAATGAAAAAAAAATTACAAAGTAACTCAACAAGAAAACATATGCTTAATAAGACCTGGTTAAGTGAGACAAGGCCAAAACATTTAACATTAATTCACTCAGATGTATACGTGTTCTGTTCAATTCTTCCTTTACTATTGTGACTTACATGCAAAAAGGATATTCTTGTAGTGCTTTGCTCTCCTGAACTCCTCAATAATATTCTTGGCATACCTCACCATTTCTTCGATTTCTTCAGGCTCTGGGGATGAACTCAGGTTTTGGTGAATCTTCATTTTGGCTTTGTCCTGCAAAATGCCAGTTTCACAATAGAGGCAAAGCAGTAAGTAATGTGGGACTGAAAAAGGTAATAAACACACACACACACACACAAATTCTATTTATTTATTTATATATATATATATACATATACACACACACAGTCTTATACATAGGTTTGGGCACCTCTTGAAAACAGATTTAAATGTTAAAACAGTTTCTCTAGGAACTGGAAAAAATATAAGTATTAACAACAGGTGTGCTAATAATTGTGGCACACATGATTTGATGTAAAAGAATTATTTCTTAAACACTGAATAAATGCATTTGAATTAATGGTCGGATTTTCCTCTTTTTCCTACTGTGGTCCTATATTATTTGGAAAACAACTGATTTTATTAGAAGCTAAAGAACACATCTTAACCAGGGGTGCTAATAATTATGGAGGGCACTGTAGATTATTTTCTTATGAGTATTTGCCTACTGTTTGACTCACATACAGTAAGACTTCCATTCACTGTTAAGATTCTACATTTTGGTGTCTCGAATACATATATCTGGAAGAAACATGACTGGTAAATGTGTGTTCTCCTTTTCCAGTGCCCATCCTTATGGTTACTATTTTACTGCTTCATTCATTTATTTCTCTTAAAATTGACTCATAATTCAGTAGTATGCATATTGTATTGTAATAAAACAAAAAAGAAATGTTGAATCAACATTAAATCACCTTAGATTTTGTGGTGCATTCGTTGCAATCACAGGTAAAGAAATAGGACTCCCTCAGCCTCTCATTTCTGTCGTCTGTTGGATACAGCAGGTCAATGTAACTGTTGAAGATCTATAAGACAAAAGTAAGAATCAAAGTTCAGTTCAACATTATAGGTGGTTCTAGATTGCTCGTAGGTGTGGGTGTGTGTGGGTTGGGGGGGGATCTGTCTCTGTGTTGTTCATTTGGTGTAGTTTCTAAACAAAAACCTCACATTTAGGTATTCAGACATCCAAGGCATGAAATCTCAGAAGTCTCTCCTACAGAAGAATTTAAAAAGCAGACCTCAGTCATACCTCCTCTCCAGGACTAATGTCCTGAACAGCTCGAACCTCAGCTACTGTGCCTTTGTAAGTCACAATCACATTTGGATTACAGCTGTGGTTCATCAAAGCAACACTGTAAAACAAAGAGAAACATCACAGGAACTAAATAAACATAAACCAGTCATTTAAACCTGGAATTTAAAGTAGAGCATAACATCATGCTTACTCAGGAAAAACTGCAGAGCCCAAATGAGATAACTCTTCATCTTCAATAGTAAAACCATTACAGTTCACCTGTGATGATAAAGAAAAGGTATTTTGTACAAGGTCTAGCATTTATGTACAACAAGAAACATTTATTTTCTTGAGTATTAGTACTAGGAATTTTGGAGTACCTTAAAAAAATGTTTGTGGGGGCAGAAGATTCCTTACCTGGGCAAAGAGTTTTGTGAGAGCACCATTATCTGGGAAATCCAGATGCCGAGAGTAAAAATGATGGAGTGCAGCGATATCGGTTTGGTTCATCTCATTTTTCTCATTGTCAGTCTTATCCAGATCTAATAAAATATTTGTATAATTGCAATGTAAATGCATACAAAATTAAAGTCACACTTATGTCTTCAAAATAATAAGTGTTTCAAGTGTCACAATACAATATCCTTCTTTAAGTTGATGATCAGCTATGTTGACACACTACTACATAATATTAGTTAAGACGATGAGATTGCTGATACCACAGAGATCTGTCCAGTGTTCACACTAGGTGACTTGTGTTCCTGTGATACGAGTCTTGTGCACATTGATATGACTGATGTACGACCTGGGAGTTCACACAAGATCTCTTACTAGCGAGAATGAGTATTGGTTTGGTTCCCAAATACTCGTACAGCAGGTGCTACACTGTTTTGTGTGACCATTGAAATGTCATCAGAGATGAAAGTAAGAGTGCAAAGTGACTTGTGATGGATTAACAATTGTTTTTAGGTTAAATGTTAGAGCCAAGTGCAGCATTACCACATCATTGTCCCCAAGTAATAGGCATATAGTATACTTACGTGCTTCAAACTCTTTCAGCGCTAGCAACCTTTCTGACTGGGTCCGCTCTGTGTGGAACTTCTATAAAAAAAAATTAAATTAAAAAAAAATTTAAAGGATTTTTCACCCGACAACCACACAGATCTAAAAAACAACCTTTTATTTTACTGTAAGAAGCACTTAAAACAAAAACAGAAGTTAAGAATGGGAAAAAATATTTTTGCTGTTGAATTATTTGGATAAAATTAACCAAACTTACTATTACTGATACTAGTAACAACAATAATAAATATCTTTATTTATGTAGCACCTTATCAAACAGTAAGAAAGATTTTTTAAAAAAGCAAACAACAAAGTCACTAGTAAAAATACTATTAATAACCTTGTGCAGCACCACATCTGGCCTTCAATACAAAGTTCTCAAACGCCACTCCAGTGCTATGAACTTTTTACTGGCTACCTGTAGCTGCCTGATACAAAGCCACAAACGGTCCTGTCTCTGTTTATCTGCAATGATCAAACCATGGAGCACAGCTTGCCCTATTAAAGCCTCATGCTTAAAACACGAAATGCCATTTAAACTTTTTAAACTTTCAGTTTAAAAAAGGCACATCGCTTTAAATGTCATGTGGCACAGTTAAAGGCACATGTGCATTTTTTTTTTAGCAAAGATAACAGTACAGAGTCTCTTCCAAGAACGCTGAATCCTTTGTGAGAAAACAAAAAGCATGTGAAACATAATCTGTCTCCAGATTATGAAAGATCAGATGAAAATAAGATATTACTGTAAACAACCGATAGCCTTGAGAGATGTTCATTGGTTGCAGAACTGCTGCTGATTGAGATTATTAACTAAATAATCAGGTCACTGACAATCCTGCTTACCTTTTTCACAATGATTCTAGCTACCAGTCGCACCGTTTCTGAAGGACACCAGCTCTCACCATATGAACACATAGCAGAACACTCCAGCTTGTGCATGGGCCAATCGCCCTTCTAGAAGAAAAGCAAAGTGAATATCTTAACACACACATACATTTTGTAATTACATACAGTCATGGTCGAAATTATCAGCACCCCTAAAAAATGTTCAGAAAATGCACCAATTCTCCCAGAAGACTATAGCAAGTACAGATATTGCTGGTTGGTATTCACATGTTTTTTACCTTTATATGCATTGGATCAACACAAAAAAGCAGAGAAAAAAAACGAAATTTGACATACTTTCCCAAAAAACCCCAAAAAAACAAAACCTGGGCCGGACAAAATTATTGACACCTTCTCAAAATTGTGGGTAAATTGTTTTATTTCAGGCTTTATGCTCATTTAAACTCACATGTGCCAAGAAACAAGTGCAGGCAATATAGCAATCACACCTGAAGTCAGTTGAACTGAAAAAAAAAAGTTGACAACCTTTCTGTTGTGTGTCTGTGTGCCCCACTAAGCATGGACAACATAAAGAAGAGCAGAGAATTATCTGAGGAGTTGAGAACAAAAATTGTGGAAAAATATCAACATTCTCAACGCTATAAGTCCAGCCACAGAGATCTCCTTGTTCTTTTGTCCACTGTGCACAACAGAATCAAGATGTTTACTACACACATCCCTGCAGCTAATCTCCATGGATGTGGACAGAAGAGAAAAACTGAAAAAAGACTAAAACACAGGATAGTCTGAATGGTTGATGAACAGCCCCAAACAACTTCTAAACTAATTCAAAATGTTCTGCAGACCCTGGGTCCAACAGTGTCAGCTCGAACTAACCGTCGACATCTGAATGAAATGAAAGGCTATGGCAGGAATGATAGTCAACCGTTTCAGGTGACTACCTCTTGAAGCTCATGGAGAGAAGCCAAGAGTGTGCAAAGCAGCAATCAGAGCAAAGGGCTGTTTTAAATAAACTAGAATATAAAACATGTTTCAGTTATTTCACCTTCTTTTGTTTAGTACATAACTCCACATGTGTTCATTCATAGTTTTGATGCTTCAGTGAGAATCTACCAATGTAAATGGTCATGAAAATAATGAAACACATTGAATGAGAAATAATAATAATTATAAATAATAATAATATCTTAATAATATCTTCTAATATCTTCTTAATATCTTCTAAAAAAAAAATCTTCTTAATAAACTACCAGTATTGCAAATATACCGCTACCTATTGTACCTATTGTATTTGCATATTGCGGTCTTCTGCGACACCTATATTGCAGAGACTGGTATTGTGATGTGTATACAATATATTGTGGACCCCTATATATATATATATATATATATATATATAAACACACACACCACACACACTGCAGGGGTGCACTGACACTCAAATAAAAAGGCATTTGGGACAGCACTACTAGAATCTGGCTGTTTTAAATCTGATCTGAATGAAGCCCATGTCTACGGAGAGGAACGAAAGCCAAATAAGGATTAGTGTGATGCTGACCCTTTACACCAGGGTCATCACCTGTTTCAGCTCCTTCCATTATTCAAACACTTCAACCAAATGAGGAGAAAGCAACCGGACTCCAAACAGCTACCGTCCTCATGTTATCACACATGTTGCACATAAGCCTTGTTTGGTTACTTGACACTCTGCTTTATTTCTTAATCTTCTACTATTCTGTATGGCTACCTCCTAAGCAGCTGTTTTAGGTTTTAATGCTCAAATAAGTATTAGTGAGTATTTTTTCTACTTTTGTTAGTTGTGTACCAGAACACATTGTTTGCCAATCCAGTCTGATTCCAAACCTAAACTCAGTTCAACACACTGTTTACAGACAACTTCTCATTCATTTTACACCAGACACTCTGACTTAACACCAGCATTTCTCTTCAGACAGAAAACATCTTTATAAACGGTCTAAGTGGACACACACGCACAGCATTGTTCTTTTTTACACTGAAAACGAGTAAAATGTTGAC
>JBBIGC010000001.1:39029044-39033839 GCA_037576955.1 Lepidarchus adonis
TGTCGATGCAGTGCAGCGGATACGAATCCTTCCGTGTCACTGCATTAAGCCACTGGTAGTCTACACAGAACTGCCATGACCTGTTTTTTTTTCTAACAAGTACGACTGTGGTGGACCACAGGTTGTTAGAGGGTTCGATCACTCTCTTCTATAACATCTCGCAGAACTTTTCCTTGGTGGAACCACGTTTAGCGAGCAGCAGCCCTCAAGGCCACTCATGAATGGTGTGTGTGTGTGTGGTGGAGGGTCATTCCCCGTGTCAATGTAATACTGGACTAGATTGGTGTGGGTGCAGTCCTTCTCATCGGCAGCGAAAATGTCAGCAAAGCTCTTTGCACAACTCTTTGCACATTCGACCCACCTACTCGCTAGTGCAACAACCATACCCCTCGCGGCCATGCGCAGCTGTCCGTGAAGTAATACCCATTTTGTGCCCACACACATACTCTTTTTCCCCATGTTGACCACTGCACCGAGGCACTGAAGCAGGTCCAGCTTTACCATGCAGGGGTCTTGGATCCGGCCAACTACAAATGGGTGATCAAATGTATCCGATCCAATCGTTATGCCATGCACTCACCTGTGACTGTGGTAATTCTGCTTGCAGGTGGAGCCTACTCTGTAGCCACCCCTGGGCCTCACCCAGGTCGGTCCAGGCCCACCACTGCACCGCTGCTCGGGGCTCTCTGGAGTTGCGGTGATCTCGTTGCCTCTTCGCTCTCGCCGTCGTCCACATGCCGCACCCATTCTGCTGCATCGCCATGATGCTGTAATGACCCCAGGATGTGCTCTGCCCTCTCTGCTACAAAGGTAAGAAGGAGGATATGACATGGTGCCTAGAGAAGATTTGTGGTACTGTATGTGGTACTGTTGGAATGTAGGAATGATGGAATGCGTTCAAGGTACAGGTGAGTTTAAATCAAGGATCAGCTCTGAGCTCTTTCTTGTTTGCAATATTGATGAACAGGTTGACAGATGAGATTAGACAATAGGCCCCCAGGACTATAATGTTTGCGCATGACATTGTGAAATGTAGTGAGAGTAGAAAGCAGCTGTACGTAACATTCGAGAGGCACTGATATACTTTACATAAGACAAAATACATGAATGTCAACACTAAAAGCCCTGAAAGCAACTGAAAAAATTGTAAGGAGCCCTGCCCCTCATTGCCTGCGCTCAAACCCGCCCACTGCCCAAGCCTACTTGCTCTGCTTGTTATGCCAACAGCTTGGGAAAAGTTGCTGGAATGTGGTTTTGAACAGCTCCCCTCCATACAAACATAATATCATTAACATGTTATTCTTAATCTGTATAACAATTATATTATTAAATGATAAAATAGTGAATATTGTAAAGCACTTTGAGCTGCATCCCCATGTATGAAAAGTGCTTTTAGCGTTTATTATTATTTACAAAAAGTGTTTACAAAAAAGTGTGTTTGTTTCTTGTACTGTTGTAACTGGAGCCTCTTTGTCTCATCTCTCTGTATACTACAATATACTCTATATAGCATAGATGACAATTACTTGAACTTTGTTTTTGGGGGAGAATTAGGTTCCTTCAACGTGTGGTTTGTGCTTGTAGAGTTGTGAATTCCAAGAGCTGCGCCATTTACATAACAAAATAGGGTAATTGTCAGACAGGGTGGAGTGGGTGGAGAAATGTTGCAGGGGTGACAGACTAGCAAGAATGAAAGGGAAAGTTTACAGGATGGTAGTGAGACCATCTTATATGGCTGGAGACATTGGCACTGATGGCAGAGCTGGAGGTGGCCGAGTTAATACTGGAGTGCCTGAAATTTTCAGACTCTCAGGACAGTTACACTATGACATCTGGTTCAGACAGTAGAAGGTCCTTAACTCATCAGCAGGATCGTTATCTGCTCTTTTGTGCAAGGAGGATCAGGATGAGCACTACCAGAGTATTGCAAATGTCTCTGACCAAAAAATCATAAACAGATTTCATGTGAGTGGCCTGAGGGCCCGACATCCTCGAGTGAGCCCTGTGTTCACTGCCTGGCACCATGCAGCCCAATTGGCATTTGCTATAGAATACCAGAATTGGCAGGTCCACCACAGGCGCCATGTGCTTCTCACAAATGAGAGCACCCTGAGCACATGTGACAGATGTGAAAGGGTCTCAAGAAGCCATGGAGAATGTTATGCTGCCTGTAACATCATTTTGTGATTGTTGGTCAGTTTCTGGAGAGACATATTCATTGAGGGACACACCGACCTCTACAGGCTAAGCAATGACTGAATTACCATTAGGTATCTGGATGAAATCCTTGGACCCATTGTTAGACCCCACACTGGTGCAATGAGTCTTGGGTCTTTCCACTGATATATATTCTAAATAACATATTTTAGTCATTTTTTAATTGGAAAGATGTAAACACAGTCTCTCCAGGAAATGGAAAAATGCACAATATTTTCAACAAACATTGATGAACTTATGTCATAAATTGAACAAAGATTAAAAAATAAAAACATTGTGGCACTCTACACTCAGCAGTTTGGTCACCCTATATAATCAGTACTTAGTAACATGTCACAGCTTGCAAACACTTTTTAGAGCTAAAAGTCTTGTACTTGTACTTGGGGTTTTCTCCCATTCTTCCTTACAAAAGGCTTCTAGTTCAAAAATATTCTTTGGTCGTCTTTTAAGATCTACCCACAAATTGTCAATGAAGCTTAAACTAGGGAACTGTAATGGCCATTCCAAAACCTGTCTCTTGAGGTTGTCCATGTGTCAGATTTGAGTCAGGAGGCTTAAATGCAGCTTCAAAGTTTTAATGGGCAATCCAAAAATCCAAGTGAAAATTCAGGCAGAAAGTCAGCTAACAAGAAATCATACAAAAGAGAAACGCTTAGTAAGTCAGCAGCAGCAAAACAATACTTCACACAGTTCTTTGAGTGCTTCCTGTTTAAATAGTTAAAAACACAGGTGATCTGGATCTCGGTAATGACTGTCTCCTAGGAAACCTGGATCGGCCGGATGAGCTGGAAATCCCGGTCTGGATCCTCACAGTAGCACTCCCTTCATCTAGCAACTCTATCAACCTCGGTTGACCCCTAGGTCGTAGACCAGGACAATCCGGATGACCCCTGTGAAATTCAGATAAGAGAGAAGGATCAAGTATTAAATCCCTAGAAACCTATGACTGCTCCTCAGGTCCGTAGCCCTTCCAGTCAATGAGATACTCCAGATGACCTCTTCGTCGACGGGAGTCCAGGATCTCCCTCACCCCGTAAGCTGGGCCATCTTCAAGGTACAACGGATGAGGGGGAACAGCAGCACTGGGTGAGGGATGCATGGGGCTGTAACGCACAGGCTTGAGTAGGGAAATATGGAAAGAAGGGTGTATTCTACAGTATAACGTGGAGGCAACTGTAATCAATATGTAACTGGATTTATTTGTCTGAGAATTTTAAATAGACCAATGTACTTGGGACTCAACTTAGGGCATTTTTAGTTTCAGATTTTTGGTAGAAGGAGACGTAGGAGAGATCTTTATCAGCGTATGATCTGAACGTTGAAACCACCTACCTACTTGGACATGGGCTGCTGACCAGGTTCGTTAACTGTTCTGGAACCAGTCGTCCACTGTCTGGACTTGGGTCAGTTCTGGATTCCAGGGAAAGAGAGGGTTAGACGGGAAGATTGAGTGAGAGTGAGTTTTGTGCATATTCCGCCCAAGACAGGTATTTGGCCCAGGTGGATTTGGAGGACGCACAATATTGTCATAAGAACCGACCAACTTCTTGGTTTAGCCGCTCCACTTGACCATTACTCTCCAGCCTGTAACTGGTTATGAGGTTAACCGCTACTCCTAATCTCTTGAAAAATGCTTTCCACACTGCTGAAGTAAATTGTGGACCCCTGTCACTAACAATTTCCTCCGGTATCCCAAAAAAACAAAGCACCTGGTTGAACAATACCTCTGCAAATTCCATTGCTGTAGGTAAACTGGGCAGGGGTATAAGATGACACCTCTTTGAGAAGCAATCAATAATGACAACGATTGAAAGTGGTAAATCGGTCACAAAATCCTCAGCCACATGGGTCCATGGTCTGTGGTTAATGAGTAGCGGCTGTATGAGTCCAGCAGGACGACTGAGCACAAACAGGAAAAGACAGTACAAAGTCAGTAACAAAATCTTGTAAGCTTGTCCATCAAAACTTTGATTTTACCAGTCTCAGATTCTTTGTAACCCCTGGATGCCCAGTGCCCAATGACGTGTGGGCCCATTGTATTAATTTGGGTCTGTATTGAGCAGGTACAAAAACCTTAATTGGTGGGGTCTCAGTAGGGATTCCTTCAGCTTGGTTAGTTTGTTTTATTTGTTCCAGAAAAGTCCACTGGATGGGACCAACAAAACACTCAGTAATCGAGATTCTCATGATCAGTGAAAACTATAAATGGCATCTTGGCTCCTTCTAACCAGAGGTATCAAAATAATCACATTCATTACTCAGGTAGAAGTACAGATACTAGGGTTTAAAAATACTTATGTAGAAGTTGAAGTATTAAGTCCAGCTTTTTACTGAAGTAAAAGTGTAAAAGTACTGGTTGTAAAACTACTTAAAGTATAAAAGTAAAAGTAATACAAGGGGTGAAAATGTCATTAAGAACAAAAGCTTTTAAAAAATGCAAATATATTAAAGAACCGTTTTCATGGAGCGGAATATATGATGACTAGTTGCCTAAAAGTATAGTAATGGTGCAAAAAGTCAAACTTCAGTAGCATGTTTTCAATAACCAGTATATTGCCACTTAAAGCTGTTTTAGGAC
>JBBIGC010000001.1:39052676-39063255 GCA_037576955.1 Lepidarchus adonis
CACACACACACACACACACACACACACACACACACACACACACACACACACACACACACACACACACACAGGGTCATTATAATTGTTATATTTCAACACACGTCTCTTCTATCATTTTTGTGCACTATTTTGCAATTTTACTTGTGTAAGTGTTTACTTATGTTACTTATAACTTTTAAACAATTTATTTATTGTTAAGGTACTCGGTTTGCTGCTCTTTCTGCTGTAACATTGCACATTTTCCACTTGTGGGACAATAAGGATGATCTTAGTCCTAAACCAGCATCAGACTAGAAACACCTGAGAATTGTATGCATATGCTTTTGCTTGAGATGACTGGTTGAATATCTTTGTGTCCATGAATGTATGTTTGTAGTTGTATATACAATGGCCTCTATCATGGGACACCAAACATTTATTTTTCCATGAACATTTCTGAGCAAAATTCGACACAATTAAATTAACCTCAGCCATATGTACTTATATGTAAACATGTTTACCAAGGTAAACAATGCCGCAGTGACATGTTTACATACATTTTAGAGGAAGAGGCCTACGACCTGGAGAAGGGTCGGAGGGTTAAGCTCAGCTGGGCCAAGGGTTATAAAGTCATTTATCTCACATTGCAGCCCAATGAAAGAAGAGATGGGGGTGGACAGGGAAGGAAAGAGGGACATCTGGAGAGAAGGGAGGGGGGAGAGGGAGCTCAGAAAGTGTAAGGAGCTGGAGCAGGCAAGGGAAGAGAAGAGGTAGCTTGGAGTTAAATCTTGTATGGCAAAAAACTGATCTGGAACAGACTTTAAAGCAATGGAGCAGGAGTGAGTGAGAGAGAGAGAGAGAGAGAGAGAGAGAGAGAGAAAAAGGGATAGTTGGGGAAGGGGTGGTTGGGAAGTAGGAGTGGTTCCCAGAAAAAAGAACTGAAAAGTGAAATTGATGTGTCCAACAAATCCCCCCAAAATAAATAAAGAATCACCAAGCAGGCAGCATGCAAGGTGATGTGGGACTGGATGGATGTGGAGCCAAATAAGACAATCATGTAGAACTACCAAGAGGGACACTTTTCAGTTCTCTGCCATAGCTTCATACTTATGAAAACAGCAGCTTTAATTGACTTTAAAATAAACATGTAGTCACGATAATGGTCCAAATATACTTGGAATAAATTAATATATGGAATTAATATGTAGAAAAATGTCACAGATAGATTGCCACAGCAACATGCATCATTTTAATCAGCTGGTAAAGGCACTTTCTGGACTAATATTTGCTAATATTCTTTTATTTTACTTTTATATTATTTCCATTGTCATTTTTATTGCTCATTTAAAAAGTAGTTTTATTACAATTATTTTTTAATTTATTATTAAAGATTATTTTTTATCTTTTGTCATTATTTGTTTTTTCTATTATTATTATTATTATTATTATTATTACTATTATTATTATTATTATTATTACACCTCCTTTATAGACCATTTATAATAAATAATCTGCCCATTATATACTGCACTTATGCTGTTAATGAGTTTAGTTTAAAATTGGGGGGTTGAATGTTGCGCACTCCATTATGTTAAACTCATCTCATAAACAAAGAAAATGTGCACTAATATTCACAATTCCACATGGAAGTTCAAGCAGTGGATGTTTTAAATTACTTTGGAAAATCAACAGATTTTGCATTAGATAAATGCCTTTTATTTTGATATGATCTTAACATATGGCTTTAACTTTCTATGTTATTTATTGACACCTTCATTACCAATTTCCCCTTTTATTACATTTGAAAGATGTAATAAAGTGTATCATTAAAGTATGTATCAAATGTATCCGTATAATAATTATCATTAAATTTAATCACAGCTCACAAAACTTTTCTTTCTTCAAAAAGAATGCTTAAAACAAAAACAGGGGAAGGAAATTTTCCAACATGCTATTGAACCACAAGATAAATGGCAATTACTTAATAAACAACACATATAATATTTAATAATTAATTAGTTAATAAACACTTAATAAACAACACAGATGTCCCATACTTGACATCTCAGCATTATGAATTTAATATTCTTTATCTGTTGGATCTGTTGAAACAGGGCATCAGGAATTACTCTCTTAAATAAAAAATACAAAATGTATGTATTTGCACTGTGATGTAATATATCAGCATAATATAAATGAGGAAAAATCAAACCGTGCTTTGTATATGTATGTGTGTGTGTGTGTGTGTGTGTGTGTAGCAATTGGGAGTTGGCATTTTCTATAAACTGCAGGGTTAGAAATCCCTTCTTTGTTAGAATTAGTAAGTTATCTGCCTGTATTATTTTTCCATAAATAGAAACAAAAGTATGTGTATGTGTGTAATCTTCAATAACTGAGAAGAATCACATGAATGTTCACATAAATGGATTTGTATAATACAATAAATAGTCCTCCACCTATATGCTAATAGTGTGTGGGTGCATGTTTTCAATAAAAGTAAATATACATTTACATCATTGTATTTGCATCATTTGCATTGTTTACACCACGCATCGTGCCATCATTTTATAGGCTGTTTTTCCAGTTACAGTTTAACCGAATTCTTTCTTAGGTTGAACACTGTCTCACAGCTTGGCAGCTGTAGTAGATGGGCTGCCAGCCAATAGAGATAGAGAAAAAAGCCCTGTCACCATCACAGAAGAGGCCTAGCTAGTCTTCATCCCACATGATGGCAACTGTCTGATAACACTATATTGAGATACTGTATTCATACAGATGTGCAGTAAAATATTGCTAAACTGAAGATATTAGTTAAAGTAAGAAGAGGAAAAGCATTTAATTAAGGCCCAATAAGACACAGGGTTATAGGCTAGGTTAGCTGCCGAACATTATTAACAAAGAACAAAGAAATGGGACGGTAAAGACAACTGCAATTCAGTGGAACCACTTTTTAATGAAGAAAAACAATTGCTTTGGCTATGTGTGTCTGTCATTCTCTCTCAAGCACACACACATACACACACGTTGCTGCAGGGCAACAGACTCTCTCTCTGTGTCTGCCTATGTCTCTCTCTCTCTGTCTCTCTTCCACACACGCATGTTGCTGCAGAGTTACAGCCATTCTTTCTCTCTCTCTTGCTGTCTCTCTCTCTCTCTTACACACCCCTACCACCCACATACACTCCTTCACTTATGTCACACTGATGTTGTTCTTGAACAGCAGCCTTAATAACTATAACATTCACTGAACGTGTAAAACTATATAAATCATACTTCTTCTTAAAGCGTAATTTAAGTAAAAAACAATAGATATATAGTTTGTGTAATATTATTTCCCCTATTTCCCCTTTATATAAAGCAAAGGAATTTTATTTACACATAATATGTACTGATTTGAATGTTGAATTAAGTTGAGTAACAAAATTGCCTGTTAAAAAATATACCAATATTTTTGATATCTCTATTTAAAATGATTACTTAAATAAGATATTATATAAATATGATACTATGTAGACATTTATAATATCCAGTCAGGGTCCTGAAGGCAATAATATTAATCATGGTTAATGATTAACCATGACACAGACAAAAATCAGTTCCCAGTAAAGTACTGTAAAGGGATAACACAAGTCTAACAGACAAACGTATCAACAGAGGTTTGTAAAAAGGCCAGACATTTTTCAGTTCCTCTAAAGAACTAATAAAAGATGTGGGTGTTAATTTTGTGGGAATAAGTGGATTGTCTAAAATAACATGTGCTTTTGAACTAAAGTAGACCAATAATAGAGGAACTTTCACTAAACACTGCTCCTATCAACTGTTCAACCTTAACTTAGCAACTTTAGCAAAAATTAATCAACATTCACACAGAGGTACATCTGCAGAAGAAAGAACGCAGTGCTGTACATGTACATGTGGAACAAACTTCTGACTGATAGAACTGCAAGTCCGTTGCTGTCTTCATACAACAACTCTTCAACCTCTTCAAAGAGCACTTGGGACAGAGACTTCATGTCTTAAAATAACTAACATAACTAACATATTTTCACATCTAACAATACATTCTTTTTAATGTTTCTGTGTAATCTGAGCTGGTCATACATGCACTCCTGAATGTAACATTTCTATGTCCTAGATGTTTTTTTATGACTTTTTTCCTCTTACTGTTTAAGTATTGTTTACCCTTCTAGTCCAATTGGGCAGCTGCTTGTAGTTTTTAAATGCATTCTGTAGATAATTTTGTCTAGCCCTTTTTGAAAATTTGGATAAAATAATTTAAAGATCACCATGAATTTAATAATTCAAGTGGGAGCTATGTACCAGTGTTTTTGGTGGCTGCTAATTTTATTTTTAAGACTACCAAAGGCAGCATTTTATTTACCTAAAACATTTAATATTCAAACTGTTTCTGATTAATACTATTTTAAATAACAGTAATGTTTACCTACATTTTAAACTGTAACATGTCCACAGCCAAACAAATCTTAATAGAATTTATTTTTCAAAAATAATACTGTAGTTTTTCTATAATAGGTAGGATAATTAATATTTCATTAACTTCTATGTTTAAAAGGAAATATGAACATTTTACTTTCACACAAGAAGAAATATAGTACAAACTTTTACAAAATATATTTGTATTTTCACTGTAGGAATTACATAGTCCTGTTCTTATGTATAACAGTGCACAAAGTATGTGCTGGGCTGCCAAGTATTGTTATTACTGTGACTGATAAGGGTTAACAACTTTAATACCAATATTTTCTGCAGCCATAAACTTATTAATAAGTTATTCATGAATATTAAGTTAGTTATATGTAGTTTTATACAGTTTATTTATATTGTTATAGTTATTAAAGTACTAAATGTGTCACAATGCTTTCATTAGATTACTCATCATTAGACTGACATGAGCATGTGCAGAAATGCCTAGTATATGAATTGCACTCACCCAGAAAAAAAGTCCATATTTATTTTAGGCATATTTGTTTACTGCAAAGCAAAGATCGGACATGTTATCAAAGATTCTATTTTTTTGAATGAGGTGTCATTCTACAATACTGTATGATCCAGTCAGTGCAAGGAAAATTACTGCGACCTGAGAGTTCTCAAAAACAATAGTTAGCATCATCTGACCAGAGTGACTCTTTATATCACATGACAAGCGCAGAGGTCACTACAGAACACTTATTGTGATTGCTGCTGTCCCAGCTGCATGAGCTTCAACACTACAATGGGCACTGATGTTTCTAGCTAAATTCGACGTTTAGATAACACAACTACGTGCTTCTTTATCAATGGCTATTAAATATATATTTTGCTTATTGAAGCTGCTTAAAACTTCTATTCATTCTTAGCATATTGTTTCGTGAGCAACTTCAGTATAGGGAAAGGGGCTGCGGTGAGATGGAGACGTTTAGTAGTTCAGGTAGTGGTCAGAAAGAGAATGAGCGTAGCCCAGTACAGGACAGTTTGGAAAGCTAGCCCTCTGCGGGAGAGCCACAACCACACTCAGAGGCCTGCACCCCACCGTGGCAGCTTTCTATGCCTTTATTGATAACATCCTTTTCTCTTCAGCCAGACTGGATTATACACTCTCAGAACAAGGGTAAAGGGAGATGAATGTCAGACAATAGACGGTGGCAAGTGAAGGCAGTATCCGCACAGTCTTTGAACTTTTCCCTGTCTCCAAAGCACAATTAATAATGAAGGCCTTTGGGGTAGGTCACACCAGGAATGGACAGGAGGAGCAGCAGACATGAAGGAGAGAAGTGGAAAGAAACACAACAGAAGAAAGACTTAGGGAGGAGGGAGACTTGTCACTGATGTTGGATAATTGATCTTTTGTGTTATGGTAAGGTAGCACTGATCTGAGGCTCGTACATTTATGTGCATGTGCTCTGAAACTATAAGATTTAAAAGTGTTTTGAGAAAAGGGAAATAAATGTGCTAGTGTAATCTATCTGTAGTACTTGAAACATGACCAGTAGATACATTTTGTGTTTTACCAATTAATTACACAATTATTAGAGGCACCAAATTTACAGTGGGACCAAAGGTTGTTCATTGACCGTTCACCGTTTCATCAGAATAAGGAAATGAATTCTCTTTTCTTAAGATGAAGATTAAAACAAGGCAAAGCAGTCATCAAAATCTTGAAACCTCCTCCTTTTTGATATGACAAATGTAGTAAATGATAAATATAGAGACAGTAGGATAGAAGCTCTTGAAGTCAAAGAAGGTCTGCATTCATCTGTAGTAGTGATATGGCCACCAACACTCTTTCAAAAGCACTCAGAGATCACAGAGAGAGAGAAAGGAAGAGAAAGAAAAAGACTTAGCCTCCTCTATACACTCCTTAGACTGGTCAAGCAGGGAGGGGAGGGAAAGAGGGAAAAGGAGAGGGGAGAAGAGGGGGCTTTGGGCCAGGCCGGGTGTAGACTCAAGGGGCTTTGACAGAAAAGCCTTGAACTATTTTGTGGGTGAAAGATGAGACCCTCCCAGAGCTGTCATAAAAATGTCTCTTTATCCCTTTGGGGCCCAGAGACCCCACCCCTCTTAGAACTCTTGAATGGCGCTTGTGATGTGATACAGTAAGTGTGAAGGCTGCTCCTGAGAACCAGGGACCACAGTCATCTAGTCAGGAAACACCACTTTTACTAACAATGCCAAACTGTGCTGCAAGATTAAACAGGTGTTCACTCTATCACACAATCTCACTACTTAGGTAGTAATACATTCAGTTGCCCCTCACTCTTCTTTATTGGTAGTCAGACAGCTTATAAGGTTTGTTCTTTTTTATTATATCATTCTAATTTAATTTTTTCTTCAATGTAAATTGAAAAAATAATCTGTGTGAATTAGTCAATGGAAATTAATTGCTTCTTTTAAACTACACACCCTTGTTTTAAAAGTAGTTATGTAAAAGTATTATTTGTAAATAAAAGTTTTAAAACTTTAATAGCCATGTGAAAAATTAAGTATATTGAATTTCTTTGAACCAGCTGACATTTCACCCTCTTTGATACAATGCCTACAGATAAAGTTGATTATACTCCAACACGACATAGAATTAATACTTTGTAGTCATTTTCATAAAAAATTTAGAGAGATCAGTCAAATACCAAAACTAAGTACACATTTGTCACACTTTCAAGTCCATGAAATTAAATTTGTTCTAGATGAGAACTTCCTGCAGGTGGAACTAACCTTATTTAAACGTTTTGAGTCTGCTGTTCTTTTTGCAAATCAAGTGTGTGGTATCATCATGCCAACACCATAAGAAAGACCAGGGATTTCGTAACAATACTGATGTAGTTGTTTGGCCACAGTAACAGTACACATATTTCCACTACAAACCATATTAAAGAGTGCTTGAACATAATACAGGACCATCCTCATATCTTCAAAAAACACTCAGTCCATTTTGCGTCACAGGGGAAGCTGTAGCTGAAGCCAGCAGACAATGGGCCAAGGGACACACCGGACAGGAGGCCAACCCATCGCAGGGCAACCCAGAGACGACAACCATGTGCACACACACACACACACACACACACACACACACACACACACACATTCACACCTACGGACAATCTAGAGTAACCAGTCTACCTAATCTGCAAGACTTTGGACAGTGGGGGGAAACTGGAGCACCCAGAGGAACCCCACATTACCCAGAGTTCAACAGGATAATAATCCTAAGCACACTAACAATGCCACACAGGCTTTTTAATATTTCATTTAAAGGCTGGAATGTTTGCTTTGGGTATACAGAACTTTCACATGACTATAAATAGCACATTCATGTCCACTGTTTCAGTGATGTCAAAAAACAAACAAACAAACAACAAATTGTGTTCAAATATATCTGGTTACTCAGCTTACATTATTTTAGCCACACCCATACTTGGAGCAGCACAAATACTAATTGTAATTATAAGGGACAAAAAGAGGCTGGAAAAATATTCTGTGAAATTGCCTTTTTGTGTATAAAATCATTTAAACATTGCAAGTGACCTCCTGGAAAAACAAACAAACATGAGCCCTACAAAGAAATATTCACTTTAAAGTTCTTTAAGGCATTTTAGGGAAGTTTTTCTTCTATGGTGCTGTGAAATTTTTGGCACCTTTATTATCAGGCCTGTATGTGTAATGTCTGTTTTAGATGTAAAGCATCTGTGATCGTACTGAGTTCAGCCTTAATTGCATTTTACACATTACCAAGCTAACAACCGAACAGTAATTATGGGTGAAATCCGGGTGTACTGTGACAGTATGAAGAAGAAGCAAACAAATGATGGATGTACAGCTGAACTTGAAAGAAAAAAGGCAACATGAGAGCAGGCAAGGCAATTAACAGAGATCTTTTAATTGCGGACTCTGCTCATTCCACCATGAAAAATGTGACAATTATGACATTAAAAAGTTTGTAATCAGGAGGGGAGTGGAAGGGCATAAGGGGGGGAGGCAATTTGATGAGGATGAAAGAAGCAAAGCAGCAGAAGGAAACTGAATGAAAGGGCGAGAAAGAAAGATCACACAGAAAAGAGAGGTCTCAGAGGAGGAAGAAGTACCACATAGTGCACATTGACAGACTAGATTAATATCAAATGATCAGGAAAACAGAGGGCATATTCATTCAGGAATAAAGCAGAAAGATGTGACTTTGTGCTAAATTTGTCAGAAATAGTGCCTTGCTGAACTGGCTGTGGTTCCAGATTTATGCTTTGCAGTGTGACAGGTAGTCTCCTAACCAGACAGGTAGTCTCCTAACAAATGCTGCGTAAAAAACTGGTTGACTTTGCAGACAAACAGAATGCAAGTCAGAAGCAGAAGAAAAGTAAAGGCAAGTTACTGGTTTTCTTTGTGTAATTTGCATGAAAGATAATTTTTTCCTTGTGTTAAAAATACCTAGTGGTCTTTGTTGATGCTTGCACACCTGCCTGACTTACTCCTACTATGCAAATCAGTTTCTCCCTGACTTCAGCTTCTGTTCAACAATAGACTTATTCACAGCACCAGGTAGTTTCTTCCATAGCCATGCAAATCCCACATTAGGGTACAACTTCTCTTAAACATGTTGTACTGGTTGTAAAGGTATTTCTTTACTGTATATCTGCCTTAGCTTTTACCCGTGAGAAATGAAGGAGTGATGTGCAAGAGGTGTAAGAGATAAGGGATATCTTCTGGAAAATCCAGCTAAATACTTTAAATACATTAAATGTGACCAATTATTTTTGGCTGTGACACTTAACAACTACAGTATTAACAACAAAAGCAGACAAACAGTTTGTGTTACAAGATGGAGTACATTTATAAATGAACAACATAATTTTGCGAAATTCTGCATGATGTACATTTTAAATGAATTTCTAATACTAGTTAATACTGGTATACCGTCAGAAAAAGTACTGTCCTAATCCCCTCAAAATACAACAAACAGTACGTTTGTCCTCAAAGGTACAGAATAGTCCTAAAGTTCACTGGGGAATGGGCACATGTGTATCTTTTAATAACAGAGCAGGTGGGAAATATGTTATGATATTGCAATGTCAGAGGTGCCGTCTGTGTCGAGCACATATGACTTTAGATAATCTATTTTTGCATTGTTTGTCTAAGCTGATTAAAAAAATAAGAAGATAAAGCTTTATTCAACAGCGATTTTACATAATAACTGCTAAAAGGGTTAATCACAGTCCTGAAAACTTAGTATTGAATAAATTATACAGAACGAACAAAAGCTCACCTCAAAGTCATTGGCCTTGTTGTAGTGCATGTTGAGAGCACGATAGAGTTCACAGTCTCGACTGACAGTCAGTTGCTCTGTTCCTGCCACACCATCATTAATGGCTTGCCGGGCAAACTTCTCCATCTGGATGTAGTAGAACTCTCGGAAGTTGCTAAACCACTTGATCAGCTGAGAAGTGATGCAGCGGTTGAACTTAAAAAAATATACAATCACAAAATATTAAGTCAATATTAGGAATATTTGCATGAAATCTGCATGACATCTTTTCATAATTATGACAAATGGGATAATCCATTTTATCTATAAGGCAAATTGTAGATTTACACTGCCACAAATATATTTCAACACAATTATTTTATTAGTTTTTCTTTTTTGTAAGTATTAACCAAGTTTATGTATCAACAACTCATTTACGTTTGCAAAGACACGGTATCACACGGGCGACTTCTGCACAGTTCCACCTTATTAGTTTATGTGCAGCACTTATAAGATAAGCATTTTGTCTTCAAATGTGTTTACCTCGAATCGTCCTTGAGGATGATAGGTAAGCAAATATGCCCTTAGCTGTGACAGAATAGTTAGATTTTTTGATTGAGACTTGCATGATCGGCACTGATACTTGCTGTTGTGCACAAATGCAAACAGTTCAGTGTTGAGAGGATGAAATTATAATTGTGTCAACAGCCTGTAAAGCACTGACAGCAAATTTCCATATCAAGTAGCTCAGTTCATTCTGATATGCCCTAGGACAGCCAGATGCCCCCCACTATCACTACCAACACACACACACACACACACACACACACACACACACACACACACACACACACACACACACACACACACACA
>JBBIGC010000001.1:39074705-39094605 GCA_037576955.1 Lepidarchus adonis
CGCGCGTGTGTGTACGAGAGAGAGAGGGAGAGAGGGAGAGAGGGAGAGAGAGAGAGCTCTTGTGCGCCGCTCCTCTCTCAGGATAGAAATTGACCGCGTGAGCGAAAAGCAGCAGCGTGAGGCCGGAGCGCGCGCTCTCACCAACAAGATTCACTTTAAGACGCAGCTGAAGGAAGCAGGAAGACGGCGCGTCATAATCACCGTGATGTAACGTTTTCACCCACCAATAAGAACCGTCCGCTGGATTCGGAGCGACACAAAACCTCAACGCGCACCGACTGGACGAAGACGGTCAGTCAACAAAAGGCACCGCCGAGCGCAGAAGGACCGTTTAAGTACGTTACTTGGATTCTGAGCTTTTACTCTACTGATTACTTTAGTTCAGAATCACCCGGTTTACTCCTAAATCCAATTTATCCGATTTCTAACCGTAAAACACACTCAGATGGTGATGTAGCCTCTTTATGACAATAAATACAGAGATTCTAAATTAAGCACATTGCTTTGAAGTACCTGCACGCGCCAGGCTCGTTTTAAAGTCAAGACGGAAATCTAACACCTCAACGTCATCCGCATAACTTTTTGATAAACGCTCTCTCTTTCAAAACACGTGACAATTAATTTATGAAACGTGATCCGCCTGGAATCGGACTCCTCCGTACGTTCCGATCAAACCCCACCTGACCAGCCTCCTGTCGGACAGTCCGAACCTGTGAGACACGTCCCTCCTCTCGGTCGCGTCGCTGTAAAGTGTTTATTCCTGCGCACAGATCGGGAATTTGAGAAAAAGGTTTATTTAAAAGTTTATATATTTTTCATTTGTTTTCATTAATCTGAAATTAAGCTCTTATTAAGTTCTTGGTTTATGGTTTTATGATAGTGATATCATTATAAAGCATATATTATTATGTATCATGAATGTTATTATTTATTTCTGCAGATTCCTAATAAAAAGCATCGCTTAATTTGCATAAGCTCACGGTACTTTTGCGTGTTTTAAGGCGCCACAGTACTAGACATTTCTAAAAGCCCTAATAGACTTTTCTGTCGGGAATGTCTTTCGCTATTTGTAGAGTTCCTCAAAACACTTGGTGCCTTTTTTCTATGAGCTACGTCGCAGGAAAGAATGATTTTCTCTCTCTCTTTCTGTGTGTTGCCTTAGAGAATATGCATATTCGGAAAATATGTAAATATTCCATATTTATCCTTTAGCAGCGCAATTAACCGTCGTATTTTAAATTTTGAAATTGAGAACACTTTAGGCGAATTCAAAAGTCCGCCTGTCAGTAGTTATCAATAGCTCTCAGCTCGACCTTTTGACCAACTCGTTTATTAACTGTAATACTTTGCATGACCTTTATGACAGGTTTATAAAGCGTCACTAAATACACTGTATATTCGTCATGTGTATTATTCTTGTTTTTTTTATTTGAATAAATCAAATTCCAACAAACAGGCTCTTATATTATTATTATTATTATTATTATTATTATTATTATTATTATTATTATTATTATTATTATTATTATTATTTATGGTAACGCTACTGCTACTACTAATAATTTTATTGTTGATTACATACATTTCATGTCCTTTTCATTTTTACACAAGTTTCATTTTGTAAGTCAAGTCACACAACTTTTCTTTAAGACACTTTCTCGCTTTACTGCGCACAATAACAGCGAAGACGAGTCTTTCTGCTTTTATCAAGTTAAGTGCTCATTATTTCGGCCGAATAATAGTCTAAACTGATTCTTTCCAAACGCGTCGCTGATGCGCAAGTGGAAAAAATCATCACGGAAATGTTTTTAAGGAAGGAAATGTCTCTTACGCGTAGAAGAAACGACTACATTCCTATGAACAAAAATGACTTTTGTTCTCCTCTTTCTGGAAGAAGCACGCCCGTGTACTTCATATTTATCTCCGTTAGATTTAAGCAAAATCCTGCGCAACTTTTCCTCTGGCACGCGCACCTGTTGGTCTCGCTCTCTCTTGAAGAAAACCCCGAAAAAGATTAACTCTCCAAAGTGAACACAAACAGGAAAACTGAACGCTGAGAATGAGTCTAACGGTACAGGTAATGTTATACCGTTTTATTAACGTGATTAAACAGAGCAACTTTTAATTCCTCCCTGTGGACTTCTAACAGACTTCACTGTGTGCGGATAGTTCACATTCACTTTTGTTCATAATGCTTTTGTTCATGTTTGGAAGAAGAAAGAGAAGAAGAAATGAAAAAGGAAAAGAAGAAAAGACTGTAGGAGAAGTAGAAGAAGAAGAAGAAGAAGAAGAAGAAGAAGAAGAAGAAGAACCAAAACAATTGCAGCTGCACATAACAGCACCTTATTCTTAAAATAAATGAAACTTGCTAATATTCATACACAATTTATTAGTTGCAAGTTCAAACAATATGTTACATTTACACGGTTAAACCCTAAAGGCAAATAAATATTGTCATTGTTGTTTAAAGTTGCTGATTATGTTACATGTTATAAGATGGTGGGTGTTGTATTGTTGGGGGGGGCTTTAAAATGATAAGCTCCATTGTAGATGAAAGCAATATCTCTTTTAATACTTTTTCTTTTCCAAATAAAAAAGATTGTTTATGTTTACAGACAGAAGACTGAAGTATATCTCACAATAAAATATGCAGTTTCACCAAACCTGTGCATGTTTGCAATTCAGATATGATGTCAGCAAACAACAAGGAAAGAAAAACACACTTTTAAAAGTCACTGCCAAGTTTCTGCGATGATCAGTGATGTGCACGCCTGCTGTAAGCAGAGAAACACTGTGTGGAGGTTAAATTCTGAGGTAGATTTACTTCAGCAATCTGTTTAAACAGCACAGTTTTAAACTGTTGTGACTTCATAAGTTATGAACTAGTGCTGCATATATTGAGCTTACACCCACTTCTAACTGCAGAAAAATAGCAACCAGTATGTTTGTGTATATTTGGTGTTGTTCACATCACACACTGAATATTTGCTGTTTTGATGAATGATTAAAACATGTTTGTAGTTCTTTTAACCTGGACTGAAAGGTCAGCTTGGCTTGTATTCTAACCAGGTGAACAGTCTTAAGAATTATGAAATATGTTCTAAAGACTTAACAACTGATGTACCGATTCACTTAAAAGCACTGTACTGAGATGATAACTCCCGTCTCATTGTCTGCAGTTGTAAAGCACAGCATAATTGTAATTATTCTCATTTCAAAATATTCTGCCATATCTATGAGAAGATAATATCTTCCACCTGAATAATCCTATGACAGAAAGGTCGAATGAGGGAAAGCAAATAGTGAGGGAGAGATATAATAAGATAAGATTAGGTATGGAAGCACAGAAAAATAGATAAAAAAGGAGGATAATGTTGCAGTAGATGCTGTTGTGTACAAATTCAGACAGCTTTTGGGGGCCCATCAAGATTCAGGGAGTAGCTATTATTCCACACATTAGCGCAGGCTATCTAAAAGCTCTTATGCTTGAGAAGGGTCTTAGAGGTCTTCAGAAAAAGGATGAGGCGCTGAAAGTGGCCAATGTTTAAGGGACCCCTGTTACATAAAAATGGCGGCCTCTCAATGTGACAATGTGACATAGTTTCATTTGTAAGACACAGGAAGCATGGGTCTGAATGTGTGAGTATAATATTGTGAAATAAAACTAAAAATTCTGGTTTGTCCACATGACCTTTAGCAAACTGTAGCTGGTCAGTAATATTTTTGAGGGAGTTTCTTTCTCCTTGCCTTTCTAAACATCAACATTCTATCAGGTGAGACAGGTCTTCATTCGCTTAGAAGTCACACTGAGTTCCTTTGTAAGCCCTCAGACTGTTACATGCCTTAGACTTGTTAAACTTCATCTACTTTTAGGGGTTGTTTAAAAAATATACTGATGTGTTATGTCACATTCATATAGAAAAATAGAAAATTTTAAATGGTTCACAAACTTTAAAGCAGCACAGTAGCAACAGTAAACAGACGGTCAGATCCTTGGTTGACTCAATCTGTATAAAATGCTAGTTTTAATACACAGCTATAGATTTGTATTTCCAAAAATATCAACGTTGTGTAAATGCATTAAATTGTAGAGTGTTTCTGATGAATGGAAATTTTAATAAACCAAAAAGTTTGCATTGTTTATTATTAACTATTACGTATTTTGAATTGTCCATTTCTTTCTCACAGTGCAACATCTGTGACAACACAAATATAATACCTAGAATTACACACAATGTCTGACACTTGCATACATTTAGAAGTACATATATTTGTATTTTAACAAATATAAATACATATATTTTCAAACTTTATGTTATTCACCTACCATGTTTTGCATGTCCAGAAAAGTTGGGATTCAATAAAAACAAGAATATGGGATTTTATTTTTATTTAACTGATTAAAGTTCTAAGGAAACATTTCCAATATTACAGTGATCAACTTAAATGTATTCTGTGAAAATAAACAGAATTTGATGCCTGAAACACACTGCATATTGATTAATTGAACTGAGGAGACTATGGCAGGTCTGCGAGTGGAAGCCACTCTTGTTTGACACATTTTAGACGGAATTGTCCAGAGTGACTGATTCCTCTGATTCTCTTTCTCGTGGAGCTCCGTGCATATGTTCTATAGGAGACAGATCTGGAGCACAGGCAGCCCACTCAAGCATAGGCACAACGTGTCAATTAAACTACATGTTGTAGAATGCGCAGAATGAGGCCTTGCATTGCTTTGCTAATATAAATGGTCTTGGAGAGTCCATCCCACCCCATGCTTGCCATCCTGATTGGTCACCGAAGCCCACACAGTAAACGACTGGTTGTTCCAAGGTGCAGTACTGAGTGAGACAGGGAATCTTTTCTACCTGTGACAATCAGACTATATAACTGCATTCTGCCTGGAGGACATTTAGTATTTAATAACAGTTAATAACATTTTCATTTGTTCTGGTCTATTATGGTACATTAATTCTTTTTCTATTTTTCTACGTAGCGTCAGTATGATTATTTTCACGGCAATATTTTATATTGTATATTTTTAAATATCTATGTTCATATTTACATCATTTTTATTTTTACACTTAACTGTTTTGTATCACTATCGTGCCTTTAACTTCAACATCTTAACCACAGATTTCTTGGAGAAAAGACATCACCATGATGGTATAATAACAGCTACATCAACAGGACCTTCACACCCATGCCATGGGCACCGATGCCACCTCCTGCAACATAACAGATGTTGGCTTTTGCACCTTTTGTTGCTAACAGTCTGGATGGTCCATTTCTTCTTTCTCACAGAGAACTTGAAGTCTGCTTTGCTCAAAAACGGAAAGATGGACTCATCTAGCCGCAGAACACATTTCCAGTGACTTTTGATCTGTGTTTCTGTATAGAACTGAAGGGTGGTTTTCTCACTCTTTTCCTGCAGGTTGCATTTCTTGATGCAGCAGTGGACTGTGTTTAATAATGACAATTACAAAGTCAATGTGGATATGTTTATCCCAGTAGCATGATGGCTTCTCATACTCTTTCTGAATCTGCTTCCTACAGGGTTTGAGATTTTTCTGGATTTTGTGAATCTTTTCACAGAATTATGTACTATTGATGATCAAAAATCTCAATTGTTTTGTAATCTAGTGGTGATTTGTTCCTGATTTCATGATGTTTGACACAAAGTGGTGAGCCATGACCTGTCTTTTCTTGCAGAAACTAAACCTGGTGCATATTCTTTTTATAACCCATCATGTTCCTCGCACCTCTTACCTGCTTATTGAGGAATGTTTCAAAATGACATTACTTCAATGTTCTATAAACCTCTTATTCTTTGCTACATCCCAACTTTTTTGAGAATGTAGCAGGAACCAACTTCTACATTTGTGTATATTTACAAAATGCTTTGACGTTAATCAGTAAAAACATGTTTTCATTTAATTTTTTTAATCAAATAAATTCAAGAGACTTAACAAATCACACATTCTTGTTTTTATTTCCTTTTTAAATGTATTTATTTTTTCCCTCAGGTGTATGACAAACATGTTGAGGTAACTTTTATTTAACAATGATTCCACATATTAGTTTTGTGTTTAATGTCTGAATCCTTTGCATAATGATGTTGATTTTAGTCTTATATTTAACACATAAATATGAACACGTTTCAGCCCTGCCAGTGATAAGCTCTTTGAATGAATAAGTTGCCACTGAGACTAAAGTGCCCATGTCGTCTTTCTCCCCTCTGTTGAATCTAGCTGGTAGGTCAGTATTGAGGCAAGTTGGCAGATGTGCCTGGCCCTGTGCCTCAATGCCCGCAGGGTCCTACCCAGACCACTACAACCCGTTTGGCCTCTAGGTTGAATAGAGATCTTCAGACGCTAGTGCAGTGAACTGAAGCAGCATTTTAGGCAAACAATATTATCTGCATCCACTTCCTCCACTGACGTGTCCGCAGAGCGGGGACAAACAATTTGTTTTTTGTCTGTTTTTAATCTTCAAATTTCACACATTCATTACAGAAAAAGAAAGAAAGAGTACAAAGAAAAGCATCCGCAGTAGAGGACCTTTGGCTAGAGCTACTATAAAATTGTGTTGGCCTCAGCTTTGATGCAATTATCAGGGTCATGTGTGACTGCACTGTTCCTGAATAAAATAAATAATCGCATTGGCTCCATTTGTATATTTTTATTTGCACTAGAACATGTTTGTCAAACCACCAAAAAGGATATTCTTCACAAAAGACTTTTTGACCATCAACCTCCTTAACTCTTAATCAGCCTAATATTTACATTCATTGTGAAACATGATTTAATACAATGTTAGCATGTCAACAATTATACAATATGCTTTTATGTGCAATCTACTGTATATAAAATAGAAAAAGACAAAAGACATGAAGGAAGCAAGGAAATTGTAATTATGTATTTCTTGCTTTTTGAATGCTTGCTTAAAAAGCAATAAATGTTGCTTCACATATCCAGAGGCATTTCTAGGCATAGGTAACCTGGGGAGTTGCCTGGGGCACCACCAGTGTGGGTTGGAGGTGGGGGCTCCAACTGGACGCACTATCCCCTAATTAGCACATTCCATGGAAACTGTTGATTTTTGTAACACATTTGAACAAGAAATCATTTCACTGTCTTTGATACGGTGCCTCTAGGTAGAAGTGATACTGCATCAAATAAAATGGACTTTTTGTTAGCAATTCATTTCAAATTTATTTATATCACACTTTTTACAACTGACTTTGACACAAAGCAGCTTTATATGATCTGGGTCTGAGCCCCTAATGTCCAAGCCAATGGTGATAGAGGTGAGTAGAGACTCCATAAACTGGAGAAAGAAACTTAGGAAGGTCCAAGATTTAGAAGGGGGGTTCAACCTCTTCTGGTCAATACCAGAAAGCAACTACAAACAAAAAAGTCGTAGAGTTTATAAAGGAGGCATCAGTTAAAGCCTTTTGTTTGGAGCAATTGCCCCTGTATAGCCCCTGGTAGCACATAGAGCAGATGGAGATGATCCATGGTTATTAAACTGAGGACAGACATATAGGAGACCTACCCACCTCCACTGTCATCAAGCTAAGATGGATTCTTCAGTGGCACTCGCAAACATATCAAGGAATTGCTCAAAAAGCAGAAAGATGGGTTCTTTGAACCTCATTAAAATGTTGTGTTGGATTTGAAAAGTGTAGTACATGCAAGAAACCTCAAACATCTTGAACTCAAATGAAGGACTTCTCCATTGAAGAGTGGTTGAAAAAAATCAACAAGCCAAGCCAATGTCTATTATTGTAAACTGTTCTGTATTCATGCATTTATTTCTCTGTTTAGTTTGTATTATTTTGATACTAATATACTTTAGACTATACCCTGTTTGTACCTGAAAGATTGATTTCCTTATAGACAACAGCATCATTTGTATACCAACATATCAAATAAGTGGCTTTAATGGGGAGTTTTTGGATTTTATTAACAAGTTATGTCATGTTTCCAAGTTGCAATTCTCTTCTTCCTTGTTAAAGAATACTAGCTAAATTTGATCTTTATTGTTCTAAATAGGCTTAAAATGAACAGCCTCAGGCACTTCAGCCATTAGCAAAGGAATTACACTGACAAAATAAAATACTAATTAGAGTTTTGCTCACAAGCTTACATAAAAATGTTGTGAAGGAAAAATTGACACATTTAAATGTGCAAGTGTAATACTGATATTATGCTGCAAGAAGCAGATTTGGGGACATAAATACTGCTACAACTTTCACTACGCTCCCACTGTAACATATGGTACAGGTTCTGTGATCTTTACAAGGTGAGAAAAAACTAATTCAACGCAGATTTTTAAAATAATTTTTTATCTTTACAAGGGGTGCCAATAATTGTGAAGCACTGTACTTTGTCAGTTTATAAAATGAAGCTTCTCAGTGTTTTATGAAACCATTTGACAGAACAAGGAGCTTAAAACAACCCCAGAAATCTTCCATAAAGAATTTAAAATGTTTAAAAGTTAAATTTTTAAACTTATGTAACCAAAACATTTATACATAAAGTTTTCATACAGTTTTAAAACCTTCATATAGTTGAATAGCTTCTAGAAAAACCGTACTGAAAAAAACTGCAACAACCAAGGTGATACAAAAGTGTACTGTAGAGTGTAGTGTAGTGTTTGAATCTAAAAGTGTAGGTTATAGATTCTTCTTTCCCTGTTGTATTTAGCTGTGCTGTTGCATGTATATAATACGGATGTGCATGAGGACCTAGGTTTGCTAATGAAAATGAAACCATTTTTGTAATGTTATTTAGAATAAAATACTCTTTAGAACAGATGTCTTCTTCCAGCATCCTCAGTGCCATTACTATTCAAACAAATAATCCAACTCCTCATCAGTAGTCATTGCTAGAGGCATGGGTTGCTTTCAGTTCCACTCTCTTACTATGTTTCACTCTTAGCATGCTGAATTTGTTGTGGGTCATTTTTTAGGGCTTGGCAAAAATAGAGAGGTCTTTTTTTGTCATCCGTCCACCATATTAAGTACCCCACCTGCCGATGATTACTCATAAACACTTCTTTCTGCTGAGATGTACCTTGCAATTAGGTTTTGAAATGCCCCACGCTTGATTTACCTTAGTGGTGCTGGTGAATGGCGATGTGTCCAGACGGCTTGACCTCTCCTGGTGCTTTCTGATTTGTTTATGCACTCATTTGTTCAACTGTAATGCACCCACAAAAATGGATTGTATCCATTATAATTATATTGATGTTCCAGTAATTATACTGTGATGTAGGCTTTTGGGAAAGTGTGGAGAAGGGTTCTGTTTAGACTTCTCATGCTTTAGGTTTTCATTTGCTCATAAAAAGAAGCAATTCTGAAGTGTAACTAGTCTAATCACACACTAATGCATTGCTTTGACAGCTATATTTTTAATATAATAATGTCCATACATATTTAAAATATTGATATTTACAATAAACAATTTACAAATAATAATGAATTAATACATACATTAATTCAGTTATTGATTTGTACATTTATGTTAATGTATTAATTTATTTACATCACAACATCCTCAGTTATAGATCTACAATCCGTAGGGTCTTTTGGAAAATCTAAATCTGATTTTAATGGATTATTATAGGGGGACAATAGAATATGGGAATATCAAGCAAAGGGACGGAAAGAACCATTTAAGAAAACTGAAGTCATTCTTAAAGAGTTCTAAGTTGTGTTGTTCTTTGCACTAATTGCATGTTGTTCTGCTCATTAATAGTGTTTGACATTATGGCCTCTATCATCTGAGCCTAATGCATTATCCATGAGCTTCAGTCTCTCCAAGGAGCCAATCGCCTTCCTCAACCTGCTCCTTCTGGAGGAAAGCAAACAACAGGTGCGCATCCCTCCTGTCACCACTCCCTCAAGTCTTTCTCATGGTTCCTCATAAATGAGGGAGCTACTTCTAATGCCATGCTTACGGGGAAAAAACAAAACATTTTAAAACTCGATTTGCCCATTTTGAGCCTATTTTTATCATTATCAGTTACCTTAATCTTTATAATTACCTTTATTCCAATTATGTTTTGTTGCCATACTGGACTGATGAACCTAGTCATCACCAAAGTTAGAAAGGTAAGACACTAAATGAAAGCAGGATGTCTTTCCACTCATCTAAAATAAAATACTAGTTTGCTTTGTTTCAAAGAATTGATTTAATTTCAATAATACTTGCTTGTTGCCTGTGAACTGATGACACATTGAAAAGTTCCAAATGTCCCTGCCACTCTGTGCACACTACTTTTTTCTCTGTCCCTTGTGCCTGATGACACCATTATGACTTACAAATCTTATGAATATTGTTACCATATTACCTTTGATATTACGGGAAATTTTACCTATTTGTATTGGTGTACAGAAATGTTATGGACACTTGTTTTTTCCTTTGCTGTTGTGGCTAGCAAAGCATAAACATAGCATGCAAATTTATTTATGGCAGTAGGAGAGAAGCAACCCATTAACTGATCTAATTCTAATTAAGCTAAAGGTTAATTAAATGTACTTTAACAGAAGAAGCAGATCTCTAATGTTTTTCTGTCAATGTGTAAAAATTAGCTATAAATTATGAATACACTTCTGCATTTGTACCAAGCCAAACTGCTTGAAAAGAAGTAGAAAATGTGATGAGTAATTGTGTCTAGACTCCCCATACAGTACACATAGGTTACATACATCCATTGCAAGAGATGTGGCTAAAACATAAAAATATGCAAAGGTGACAAAGCAAAAAGATGCAGTTTCATCAGAAATGTAAATGTGGACCTTTATTTCTGGTAAAAATAAATGTCTGGTACATGTTTTAAGAAAGCATTTACAAAGTACCTATTGAGGCCAGACACCACTGAGTCACAGTGATTCCTGCAAACCTGGTGGAACAATGTTTGTAGTCAGTTGTCAGATGGGGGACCAAACCAATATGAGAAGAAAAATGGTAAGAAGTTTCTGTATTATTTAAAGTTGCAGTATTAATGCCTTGGTGCCATTAAATGCTGCACCAATGTTGCCTTGGTAAGAGAATAACACATGGAAATATAATGCCATAGAATGAAAAATATTTACCTGTTGGAGTTTGGTACACAGAACTGACATGGCATGTGCCACCATTGCTGCCTTCTTCAAATACAAATGAAAAACCACTCAGGGTAAGAATCATCCAAATTTACATACTCCACTGCATGTTCTGTTAACGTTGACATTTAGCAGCAAAAGCAAAATGGTAGGCCATGGGCACAAATGTGTAATTCCAGGCTGTACATGAAATGCTCACACATTTCACTTCAGAACCTACTCACTTCTACTAAGGAGAGCACATACAGACAGAACCATGTTCCAGCTAACTGATCGTAACTCAGAGAGGCCCATCTGTACACAAGGTACTTCAGACACCTCTTTAAACAAAAATTATTATTACTTTTATAATTTATTTTTAATCTTTTGTCTGTTATCACTGTCTGGTGCCGACCAGAGGAGAATGGGTTCCTCTTCTGAGCCTTGGTTCCTAAGGTTTCTTCCTAGAGTTTAGGGAATTTTTCCTTTCCTGTCTCCTTTGGCTTAGTTGTTAGGGGCTCAGACCCAGATTGTGTAAAGGTGTTTTGTGACAATGTCATTTGTAAAAAGTGCTATAGAAATAGAAATGACTAATCTTAGCTACTGTCTAACTTACAGTAACTAGCATAGCAAACTAATTGGTAAACAATCTAATAAAAATTCAATTAAGCAAACATTCCATCAACAAGATCTAACTCAGAAACTTAGTTTGGTCACTTTGAGATATTTAACAGGTATAGTATGTAAGGTATAGCCAACCTTACTCACTCCATCTAGCTGACTTCAGCTTCTCCAGCATCTGGTCTTATGAAAAAATTGTCTGAAGTATGCCTTTGCATCAATGTGCCTAAGGTAGCACTAATAGAATCTCAATTGTCTTCAGAAAAGTAAAAGATACTTTTAAGAAGTTACACCTCAGAAACATTTAGTTCATTATATTCTAGAACCAAGTTAGAGGGTTGTAAATGTTTTTCTGGACATTATTCTATGTTCAAAGTCACACACCATGCGTATAGATATAAGGTAACAACATTTAACATTTTAAAAACAGTAAACACATTATATAAAACATTTAAAATGAAAGACCTTTTTTTGCAAGTCAAATTCAGAAAGCTAATTTAGACAAATAATTTTGATTATTCATGAGTATGCCATGCAGTTTGATTCAGATGATATACTTTTCCTCTAATATTCAGTTTGGTTAATATGTAATATTTTGTGATATAACTTTGTGATTTGCATCAATTGCAGCAAAATTTCCCAGACCAAGATGAATTCCTAATGTAATAGATGCCAAACCTGTTTTATACTCTGGAAACTAAAAAAGGAGATGAAAGACAAAATTAGGTAATTAGGTTTGTGACACAACTAGGTTTAAGAATTTTGTTCAAAAAGCTCAATTTTTGTTTTATCTGAACTGAAACATTCTAGTTGAGCCGCTCTGATGCGTTATGACAAACACCAAACATGCTTTAATTAATTTTCTCTTTACAAATGATTTCTTTCTAGCCATCTTCCTGTAAATTTTGCTTTCAGAGGAACAGTTGGCCTGTTCTGACTTCCATCACAAGTCTCTTACTTGCTTACTATAAAATATAAACATTGATTTGCATTTCATTGAGTGAAATAAGTATTTGAACCCCTAGCAAAACCCTTGTTGGTAAGCACAGAGGTCAGACATTTCTTGCAGTTGATTACCATATTTGTGCACATAGCAGGACAAATTTTGGTCCACTGCTTTTTGCAGATCAACTCTTAATCATTAAGATTTTCAGGCTGTCACTTTTGCAATTGGAAGCTTCAACTCACTCCACAGGGTTTCTATAGGATTAAGGTCCAGAGACCGAATGGCAACTCTATGACCTTAATGCGCTTCTTCTTGAGCCACTCCTTTGTTGCCTTGGCTGTATGCTGTAATAGTTGTGTTCTTATCACCCAGCTTCTTGCTTATGGTTTTGTAGCAGCATTCCAGCCCGGTGTAGGGCTACAATCTTGTCCCTGACATCCTTATACAGCTCTTTGGTCTTGCCCATGGTGGAGAGGTCAGAGTCTGATTGATTAAGTCTGTGGACAGGTATCTTTTATACAGGTGACTAGCTGAGTTGTCTTTATTGGTGGCGAGTTGAAATTAGGAGTATCTTACCAGTCTGTGGGAGCCAGAACTGGTAGGGGATTAAATATTTATTTTAGTCATACATATTTTATATAATGTGATTTACTGGATTTTCTTTTTGATATTCTATCTCTCACTGCTTAAATAAACCTACCATTAAAATAATAGACTATTCATTTCTTTGTCAGTGGGCAAATTGAAAAAAAAATAGTGAGGGGTCAAATAATTTTTTCCTCAATTTTCCTTTTCATAGTCTTTTTTCAAATTCACATGACAATTGTAAGCCAGTTATGCCCCCATTAGGGCAATATCACATAAACCTGAAATATCGATGGCACAGGGGATGAATTAATATGCAAAAAAATATTTTCTGTAATTGTTCAAAAATATTTTGTTAACATTTTATACCAACATAACTAAATACTTTTGATTCATTTAAAATAGAGGATCAGTCGTTTATGATGATTCATAAAAAGTTTTATAATTTCTACATGTTGAAACTAAAATGTATGCAATCAGTTTTAAACTAAAGTCTGACATTTGCACTTTATACAGTACTGAATTGTTTGATTAAAAATTTTACATCAAGGAGCAGGAGGAGTAAATCAGAGAAAGATGTGTTTTATCATTTCAGCCTCTTCCTCTTTATGTTATAGTCTTTTTGGGAAATTTGTCATTGTAGATTTTTTTTATATATTGCTGGGTGTTCTTTCAAAATAGTTCAATCTTAGTTTTATCAGTCCTCAAAACATTTTGCTAATACTGCTGTTTAGTGCACTTTTGCAAATTTCTTGTATACAGCAATGTTCTTTTTAGTAAGCAGCAGCTTTCTTCTTGCTGTCATAGACAATGGCAGTTTAGTTGTTCAATGTTTTACATTCTGTAGACTCAAGAATACAGAGGATAGCTAGTTCCAATGATGCCAAAATCAAGCTCCTCCCATGGCCATCACACTGTAGGCCCTAGAACTCAACCCCTCTGAAAACCTGAGCTAAAGAGGAGAATGCATAAGTGAGGACCAAGGACTCTGGAGTCTGGACAGTCTAAAAAGACTCTACAGAGAGGAATGTCTGTCTCTGTATTCTCCAACCTTATGAAATGAGAAGATTAAGTACCATCTTGTTGGCAAAGGTCGTCAGTGTCCTGCACAGTTTGATGATAGTCCTGCTCAGACACACCTGGTTCAAATCACTTGTTAATTGCCAGACCTAGTGAGTGTGTTGGAGGAGGGAAACTTCCAAACTGTACTGGATACTGGCCTCCAGGACTAGAGTTTGACACCCCTGGTCTATTTTATTGACAAATAAAATAATTATATTTTTATGTTTTTATTGGGAACAACCATGAACAACTCATATTGCTAGTAGGAAAAAGTATGTGAACCCTTGAGGTAATGACATCAAAAAAGCTAATAGGAGTCAGATGTTAGCATATATGGAGGTTTGTTAAGAAAATGAGTTTGGAGGTATGGATCAAAGCTACTTTGACTGATAAAAATCACTCAAAACACACAAGAAGAATAGCCTTTAGAAATTCACCAGTCTACATACACTTTGGGACTGTGGCTACTCTACTAAGAAGTGGGGGCCCAGTCAAAATGACCCCAAGAGCACAATGAACACTCAAAAAAGCATGTTGACACCGGAATTTGCAAAATATTGAACTGTTTTAGAAGAACACCCAGCACTACATCTGACATTAAAAAGCATTTCATCATGAAAATAAAATCCCAACTGTAAAGTACTATATATGCATCAGGGCCTGGTCAGTGAGAGGAGCATGAATTCTCAAGTTTATAAAAAATCTTCAGGATAAATCTGTGATTAATTTCAAGGGTTCACATACTTTTTCCACTAGCAATATGGGTTGTTCTCAATAAAAACATAAAAGTTCAGAATTTATTTTGTGTTATTTTTTTAGACACATTATATTTGTCAATATCCTTGACTTAGATGAAGATCAGATCACATTTTATGATTAATTAATGAAAAAAAAACCCTTAAAATTCTTATATAAAACCATGAATGCTGTGTCTTGCTATATTTCACTCCACCTTCACCCCACCCCCATAATACAGGAACTAGGAAGCATTTGGAGTAAGTATGGATTCCTGAATTCTTGATTAAAAGTTGGAGCCATAGATACAGCTATGAGGTTCTTAGAGCCTATACCATTAAATGAAAGAAAAAAAGCCCCAACAGCAACCACCTCATTTGTCTGGGAAAACAATTTTTTATTGTCCCCATATTTTTTAGTTAATAAAAGTAACTATGCATCAATGTTTGCTGAAAATATTGTGTAATTTTTTCCAGTTTGTTGAGAGACTGTGTTAACATCTTTTCAATGACAAAATCACCAAAATCTGTTGTTTATCAAGGGATGCCCATAATTTGGCATAAGACTGTATAATTAATGACCGTTCTGCTGCAGTGTAAGTAAGAAAGTGTCAAAAAGGAAATCTGAGTTGAATTTGCACTTGATGATAGGTGGGAGATGAAACATAATATTTGTAGTTTATTTATTTTCCCCTGACTGCTGGTGCATGGCAATGTAACCAAAAAATCTGAAGGTGTTTCAGACATCTTAATTTACATGGCAATTTTTATACACTATTGTCTTAAAATGGCTTTACAATGGCTTTTATTTTTTAAAGGCAGATTAATGAATTTAAAATAGACATTATTGATGATCAAAACACAAGTTAAAAAATAGATTAAAAAGAAGAGGAGAGACACAGTGGAGAGACTAGAGGTCGATGGTATGAAAACTCGTGGCCGGAGGATGTAGTGCCACTGCTAGGCTGTTAGCCACCGCTAGCCAACCTAAGGAGGGTAGCACTGAGCTACTAGATCCCTCGACCGCTGTGAGTGGTGAGGATGCCAGTGCGACCTAAGTTGGTCTGCAGCTGGTGTCCCAGGCCAAATTTGGGCCAAAGCCAGTGCCCCTGGCCACACTGTTGTCATAGAGAGTCTTGGTTCCTCCCAAGGTTTCTTCCTACTTTTAGGGAGTTTTTCCTGGATGAGTAGGGGCGTGAACCCGGATTCTGTCAATTCCGTAAAGCTGCATTTGTGACAATCTCAGATTAAATAAAATTTACTTGACTGAGGACTGCTATCAGGAACTCAGGGTCCCGTTCTAGTTCTCACCAGTTCATTGCCACAGACTGTGCTCCAGCTCCCGTGTTCATTGCTGCAACAGGCAGCATGTGGCAAGGACCTTTCAGTAAAAACTGGCCGAATCCTTTCTCAATGTTTATTGTTGTTGCGGGGCCTGTGTGTTACCCTGCTCAGTTGTTTAACTTGGGTCCTATGTTGACCCATTTGTTCTTGTCCCTGTTCCATTAAGTGCACTTTTGAGTACCTTTCAAGTCCTGTCCCGCTTTGGTTTTAATTTTTAGGTTTAGCCTTGTTCAGTATGTTTTCATGTTTCTGTGTTTTTGTAATTCTTGTTATGGTTGTGCCATGTTTCAGTGTTTTATTAATTTATTTTCCTGTTCAGTCTTTAGCCCTTAAGTTGGTTTATTTCCATTTTCATTCATCTGGTTTGTGTTTGTTGTGTTTGCAGTCTGACATTGTTTTAGTTTTCTTATGTATCTGTCCATTTTTTCCACATCTTTTAGTGTTCTTATTATAATTTTTAGTCCTTGGCCACAGTTCTCCTCAGTTTACCGGTGACCTTCTGATCAGAACTTCCTAATTATTACATGATCACTGCCATGTGATTTATAGACCAAAGAAATTATAGACTTCAAATTATAATATAAAATATCTAGTGTAATAATTTATGAATGAGGTGTTGTTTTCCATTAATTTCCTAGCAGTGAGATGCATTTTGAATCAGCAAAACCTGTTGGATTGCTTTTGTTAGATAAGCAGTTATACTGTGACTTTCAATGCTATTCCCAAATGAAATAATCTTTAAATAAAATATCTTTATTCAACTGCAGAAAGTGTAATCTCATCCATTTGGTCAGTCAACTGGGCAGGGACAAGTAAATCTCAGTATCATTTGCATAACTGTAGTAAGTAACTGATAGTTTTGTTGGAAGAGGATGCTGGTGTTTTTGCTCATGATTATCCTGAATGTAATGATTCATTTTGTTAGGACACAATTTTCTTCTTACACAAATTTGTCTGCATCAGCTAAGCGACAAAGACTGAAAATTTAGTATAGCTCAAATTCAAGGATCAAGCTGGGAAAACCCAGTCCTCAGATTTGAACTTAAAAAAATAAGATTCAGGTTGATATTGACATTTGTTTAGAGACACACACTCAATTCTTATTAGATCTCAGGAAAAGGAGGAAAGCAGTAATACAGACAGCTGTGCCACATATGCTTTTGACAAAACAAAAAACTGTAAGTAACCAATATTTGAGCCAACTTGCACACTTGCACCGATTTGATCCCTTACTTGATTATTGTCTGTTGGATGATGACAATCTCCTGTGAAGTTATGACAGGCATTAATCCTTGGCCACATCTCATGGAAAGCAATAGAGAGAGTATAACTGAAGGTCATTTTCCCATCTGCTGCAATTTTCCCACTCCAAATAATGTGATACGACCCCACTTTTCTCTGCCTAACTAGTTCAGTTCAGCTAGTGCTGAATATATGGGAATTTATGTCATGTAAGACATAACTGTTTTGTTATAAAAACACCTACGGGGAAAAAATAGATGAAAGGAAGAATGCTGAAATGAAGTATGAATGACACTATGGACTTGCTTAAACAATCACTCACAGGCTTTTTTTAGCATTAGTGAATCAGATTTAATGGCAATGACATATTATTTGGGTTAATAAGATAATTGCATATAGTTATCTAAGAATTAAGAATTATCTGATTGATTGCAAAGACTGTGAAAGCTTTTTGGGCGCTTCTGGTCCTGAGTTCCCTGCTGAACATTAGAGCTGCAGTGGTGGCCTGTGTGGACTCCTGCACGGCCAGGTGGTATGACCAGAGCACCAAAGACAGATGACAGTCCCAGTCTTTCTAGTGCTGGTCAGTGAGGATCATGAGCTGCGTGGCCAAAGTCTGGTTGAATCGTTCTACTAACACCTCGCTTTGGGAGTGCAGAGAAGTGGTGCAGATCTTTTGCACCCCCAAGTAAGTGCAGAACTCCCCAAACACCACCTCCACCTCAAAATTATGCCCCTGATCGCTATGTAGCTCCACTGGAGCACTAGATTGGGAGAACATCTCGTCCAAAAGAACAGTTGCTGTCGTTACTGCACTTTGGGTGTGTACTGTGAACGCTTCGGGCCATTTAGTGAAATAATCCATGGTGACTATTATGTACCAGTTCCTGGGGCCCGTCACCGGAAATGGCCCCAACACATCCACGGCTACCTGCTCCTTAGATGCCCACACCCGATACTCCTGCAAGGGTGCTTGGGAATGCTGTGACAGGCACTTTTTTGGCAGTACACGCATCTGCTTGTTGTATGTGTATAACTAGGCATGTGAAAAATAAACATCTTGAATCATTGGTGCACGTGCAGGGCTATGCCACTATGGCAAGCAGGCCAGTAAAACTGACCACGGAGGTGCCCCAGCGTCTTAGCATAGTGACCAGCCCCACGAGCACCGTGCACCAGTGTCAGTGTCATTTTCAGATCACTTATATTACAATTAATACAAGTAACATTAATACAGTAAACAGTGCATGCTTGTCAATATGTTCAGTTACCGTTTCCAGAGTTCTCCTCATGGAAGCCCAGCATGATTTGTATTAACCATCAAATCACTGGCTTGGGCTCAATCAGTGATAAAATCAAATGCTAATGCTGTGAGAGTTTGACATCCATGCAATCTCTGGAGACCTGTGCTGTTCTAGTAAGCTTTCAAAAATGAACTACTTTTTACACTCCAAACAAACTTTTATAAATGCATTTTTACTGCTTTTTTATCTATCTCCATTTATTGTAATGATAAATTGTTTTTGCTACGTTAAGTTAGCAACATTATTATACTCTAAATTATTAGGGTGTAAATTACTGTAAATAAAACTATACCACAGAGACCTTTTTTAACATTTATTTTTAACAAATGTGCCAGTAATCATGGAGCTGATTGCATGTCACTCTGTTTTAATGTGAAAAAGCTGGTAAATGCAATTGATTAAATGTAGTTACACCTTCTGAGGTTTCACTGTTCTACTCACAGTAGAGCTTTTTGGTCATCTTTGTAAACATCTTAATACTCCAGCGCTTCGCAATATTTTCATATTTCATAAAATGATAATAACATACAAATCCTGATTTTCAATCCCTTGGCCCATGGGGCAAGAGGAACTAAACTAACAAGGATTTAAAAGGTCAAACTGCTTTCTTTCCTCCAGTTCCTCCAGTCTTTCATTTAGTACAACTGGAGCATTTTGAGACATTCTCAGTTTGAATTTCTAATGCAACTGAAACTAATTTATGAAACAAAGAGAAAGAATGAGAAACTTTGGACATTAAGTCGGTCATTAGGGTTAATAGACAGATAAAAAGTAAAATAAACTACAACTGTTCTTTGCATAAGTAAACAATGAAAAACATTTGTATTTGAATTGTCAATAAATTTAAAGATGGTTTCTGATTTGCACTCACCACATCAAACTCACAAGTTTAGACACACACACATACACACACACGCACACACACACACACACACACACACACACACACACACACACACACACACACACA
>JBBIGC010000001.1:39136172-39150851 GCA_037576955.1 Lepidarchus adonis
CACATGCACACGCACACACACACACACACACACACACACACACACACAAACACGCACACACACACACACACACAATTTATTAATAGTTAAAGCAGCTGCAGATCCTCTGGCCAACATAGAGGGGAGGAATGAAGAGTAGTGTTTTAATCTGTGATCCTTCACCCTAGACAGAAGACAGATGGATTCTTTCACTCTCTCACTTTTCTTTAGGCATGTGAGAGATTGTCTATGAGGAGTACAGACATCCTTGGCTAATTAAAGTTAGAGAGTGGGAATTGGAGAGATCACTGGACAGATGGACTGCTTTCACCAAGGAGCCAAGGTTCTTTGAACTCTGGCTATGAAGCATATTTATATATCTATATGTGTGTGTGTCCATGCATGTGTGAGTGTATGTGTGTGTGTACTCTTTTTTGGTGACAAAATACAAAATAATTTGACATAATGATTTGATATAATAAATTGATACGTGTATAGTTAATCATCATAGGGAGTCATCCTACTCACTTGGGAATAAAAGTAGGTTGTTTATTAATTAATTAATGTGTATTTGAAATTAGCCAGAAGATTTCACTTTGGTAAATTAGTTTTAGGTTTACATGTATGAACAACCAATAACAGCTACTATAAAATTCAGGATCCACATCCAGTTGGATGCAAAACTCCAGTTAGATAAAAAATGTTATTCTACAGTGATAACTATGGGCCAAGATTACTTCAGAAAGCCATTGTAGACATTCTATGATGCACAGAGAAAGCCATACATTAATTCTATGCATAGACCCTGCTCAGATCTCAGTGGAAATATGTGCTCTTGTTTTCCGGTGTGGAATCATATATTGGGATGTAAGAGAAACATACAGTATGTTGTCATAAAGTTAAACAAAAAAAACATAATTAAAAGAAAGGCCATGTAAAAGTTTTAAATGCTTTTACAATTGTTAAATTGACAAAATAATAATAATTAATGGAGAAAATACTGACAATTTCTTTGTACTTTTGAAAATTAAATAAGGGTTCAAGATATTTAACACATTCCAGATTATTGTTTTAATTGAATTTTCCAAAATGTTCACACAGTGTAAGATATTTATATTATGGGAGACATAATGTTTAGCAACAAAAAAGTCCACAATGCCAATGAGAGGATTTCTGATATGTTACTACATTATATTAGTTTATTCAAAGCATCATCATAAAAATGCTGCTGATTGCACATTTAAGTATGCAAACAATTTCCAGAACAGCTGGAATTGCTAATAAAATGTGCATTTTTTTTTAACTCTCTGGAACTTTCACTTTACTGATAAAAGTTCAAAGGAAAGATTTTCTGAAAATGTTTTCCTTGACAAATATTATATATATATGTATTTTGCAAGTATAAACAAATTTTAAAAGTTAGAATTTTAAATGTTAGGACATAGCAAAATGAGAGAGAAAATTTGAGCTATGCCATTTTAAATCATTCCTCAATAAGCAGCTCGTAACAGCTGAGGGGCTGGGTATAAAAGGAGCATCCACCAAAAGCTCAATTTCTGCAAGCAAAAATGGTCATGGGTCACTAGTTTGTGCCAAACTTCGTTAGAGAACGGCCATCCAGTGTAAAAAGAACATTTTTCAACACAATATTTCTAAGAACTTTGGTCTTTCATCATCTATAGTTCCTACTTGCCTGTGATCATGTCCCATCCAGCTGTCAGGAGAAACCCTACTTCGTTTTACTGCTGGAACACACTCACTCCTGCAGAAGAGAGCCTGTATACACAGGTTCACTCACTCCACTCAACAGTCATAGCAGTCCACCTGTCACTACAAACTGCTGCCTCTCTTTTCTGCTGTGACTGGATCACCCATCATTGGGACCTTCAGCTCACCTCTCACAGACTATTTCAACTACCATGGACCAATGGACCATTTACATATACTTTATGCTTCATATATATACCATTTACATATACTTTATGCTTTGTATGCAAACCCTTGATCTCTTTCTCCAAGCCATAGGCATCTAACTCTCACCTGTAAACCTGAGATTGTTTCCTTTTCTTTTGGTTGTTGTTGATTCCCAATGTCAACCAAAGGAAGATGGGTTCCTATTCTGAGCCTTGGATTTCCTCCAAGTTTGGGTAGTTTTTACTCGCCTCTGTCACCTTATGCTTGCACATATTCTGTAGAGCTGCTTTGTGCTGTAAAAGCTATAAAACTGACTTGAGTTGACATAATATTGTGATAAGATTCAGGGAATCCTGAGATGTCTAAGTACCTGTAGGACAAAGACCTCAGAAGGCCTTGCATGAAAAATGCACATGGTACTGTTTTAAATGTAGCCACATGTAGGACTTTGGAAAAATGCTGTCACTTTTCAAAGCTGCATTAAGAAATTAATCCTGAAACTCTATTATGCAAAGGGAAACCAAACTTTATTTTTTTACAGAAACAGGTAAAGAGCAATGATGTCAGATGTCCGGACCTGTATAATCTATCTTTACAAAATGGAGAAAGACTGTTTTATTGGCATATGTAGTCCGTACAAAGTAGCGCAGGGTAATATAATTGTGGTACTTTTTCTAATTCTTTATACTAATCTTTTTAAAGGGTGGAAATCATTGTTGAAGGCACTATATATTTTAACACCACCTAAATAATATTGAGCAGGTCCCCCACATCCAAACAGATGATTATGGTGTTATGACACTGTCAACATTAACTTTTTATACCACAGTAACACATCCTTTGGAAATTTAATGCTACTTGCAGCTCTTCTTTGAAGGCTTTTTTCACAGATTTTAGATTATTTTTGGGGCTATATAGAACTGTGAGGGCCATAGCAAAAAACTCTTCAGTTCGTGTCTGAGGTAGTCTGTTGATGTAGAAGTCTTTCATCTTCAGCTTTTTAACAGATGGTGTGATACTCGCTGGTATTTAACTGAATCCATTCTTCCTTCTATCAAAGATTCCCCATAGCACTGGCTACATCACAAGCTCAAAGCAACACAGATTTGTCTCTGTGCTTAGCAGTGGGCTTGGAAGGGGTGGTGGTAATACATAACTGGATAAAGTACAGGTCATAGTTTATATAGTTTCATTACCCCTGACCAACAAATGCAAAGGTGTTTATTATCACCTGAAGTTCATCAGTAGCGATTCTTGAAATTATGACTGAGCACATCGGTAATGATAACTGAAACTGTAGATTATACAAAAGTAAAACATCATATCCAGATATGTCACATTTTGAAGGGCATTTTCAACAACAACAAAAAAAGAGTAAACGACAACAACAAAAAACAGTACTTGGCGAATCAGTAACTGTAACTGGAAATCCTACAAAGTATTCACCACCTATATAGGGAAACACAACATAGTTTATTTATGAGAATCAGTAGAACATGGAATATGTTTTTAGTTATATTATGTCAAATCAGGTCAAACAAATAAATTTTGTTTGTATAGCACTTTTTACATCTGACGTTGTCACAAAGCAACTTAACAAAATTCCTTGTTTGAGTCCCTAGGCCCAAGCTAAGGACGACAGAGGCAAGTAAAACCTCGCTCAGCTGGAGGAAGAAACCATGGGAGGAACCAAGGTTTAGAAGGGAATCCCATCCTCCTTTGGTCGAAGCCGGATAACAATCCAAAGAGACGGAAACAATCTCAATTTCTAGTGATAGGAGCTTGTAACTTTGAGCAAATCTAATATATGCATATAAAGCATAAAGTACCTGGAGATGATCCATGGTGGTTGAAACTAGTCTGGGACAGGTGGAAAAAGATGGCCCTAATGATGGATGATCTGGTCATAGGAGACAAGGGGGGGAGCAGCAGTTCGGAGTGACAGATGGAACGTGAAGACTATAGATGGAGTAAGTGGAACTTGGGGCTGTGTATATATGGGGCTTTCATCAGCAGGAGTGTGTGGGTTTCAGCATAAAACCCACTGTGATTTATGTACTATTCTGTAGCAAAACATTACATCCAACAATCTTATCAGTTCAAAAGGATTTCATATCATTTTCATGTTTTCTTCTTCTCAATACTGATATAAAATATTATTAATGTCTGTGTGATGCTGGATAGCATTTGTAGTAGTTGAAAAAAGTCCTGAAGTGTGACAGTTTGAATTGAGTGTGCATTTTTATTTTGGTAAACACATGATATGAAACATGAACAGAGGCTGTACTAGTGTATCATTTGGTTTCACACATGGATTAAAAGCTATGAGGCTTTGTAAACTAAATATAAATTGTGAAATGAAGTTATATTGTTTCATTATATTCCCAAACACAATTGAATACATTTATGCACCATAATTAAAACATTAACTTTACTCAAACTCTATTTTCCTGTTAGCTAGTCAGCTAGCTATATGCTAGCAGAGAGGCTAATTAGCTCTGTTGTCAGGCTTGCCGTGGAGGAGGTGGGACCAAATAACACACTGAGGCTCTGCAGCTATGCTTTCTCAGCTTGTCATCTTTTTTTTTATGAAATCTGACCCCTTTAGCCCAAATCTATTCTATTACAAGAGGAGAAAGGCTAAAGAACAAGAGATAAACTGGGCTGACACCAACCTCCATATATCTGGTCCATTCATCCTTTCCAACCCCATTCCCTTCCTAAATTACCACCTTTGACATCATATTTTAAAGTCAGCTGTCCAGGCAGCACATGAACCATAACATTGAGAAATGTTGTGGGTGTGCAGAATATCCTCTCAAGTCCCACAGCTCTATAGCTGTGATTTATGGCCCAATGTAACTCAAAGTTCATAAACTTCCCGACCTGCTGATAGTTTATACAAGCAAAGTGATTTATTTATGTCGCATGCCAGACTGCACGTTTTACGTGAAGGATATTCCTAGTGTCCTTGCTTTGGCTGCAGTATGGCTTGAGGGAGCAGGCCATGTCTTGTTTTTTTCTATTGTAACTGAAAAATATTAAGGTTTTTTCATGTTTTTGAAGAAAGAACAGAATTAGCATTAGTAGTAACAAATATATGGGCAATTCAAATTCTGACAAGCTTTTAAATCAAATAAATATTTACCAAACATTTAAGGTCTAAAACACTGTGTGTACCCACAGATATATAGTTCTTCCTGTCCTCTATGTTCTGTTGTTTTTGGAACTCATTTGGCTTCTTCAGCTACATATAACTCCAGTACTTCCATTCTAAGCTGGCAGCTGCTTTAAAGGGATCTCTCAAAACACCTGTCACCCCAGACAGCAGCATGAGCAAGAGCCTGCTTTATCACTGTCACCCTCCCATCACCTGCATTCTTTACCTTATCCCCTGCTTCTTCCATTCATCAACATTTTTAGGTATTGCCTTTGACAAGGTCATATCTATTGCTGGGATCATGCATCATTTTTATACCAGGGCATCTACAGAATCGGAGTATAGACAAAACTTATTTGTCCATTTACATTCTAAGCTAGTGTGTGGGTTAAATAACATTATTCTAAAGAAAAGTGTGGGTGTGTTAACAGACTTCAGGGGAGATTAATTTTGTTGCACTTGACCTCTCTTGATGGCAGAGGTTAACATCTCAGAGAAGAAAAGTTATTTGAAGGAGTCTCATATGATGAAGTCATTTTTTAACTTTTTTGAATCACTTATCATAACATTTAATTGATTCATTGCCTGGAAGTGAGAACATTTAGCTTTATCCAGTTTTAAGTTTCAGTTCAGTTCAGGTTTATTAATCAAATGTTAATGAATCAACAGTCCAATGAAATGTCTTGAATTAGAAAAACCAGTAAACTCAGCAATGAGGGCATACAACAAATGGAATGAATATAAAAATTTAAATATACAAATATTTTATAAAGAGCATAGAAGGAAGGAATGTATATGAATGAGCAAAGGTGTAAGTGTAAAATGGAGTATATGAAAGTTACCAGTCCATACACTGCACATTGGGTACGGTACTAGACAAAAGCACTTTAAGAACCTTAAAGGAGTGGAAGTCTTCTTTGGTACATCAGCATTTCCCATTAATTTGCTTTACCATATTTGCTAAGAGATGGAATACTCTCTATCTAAACTACTAATAACAGTTTTCTGGATACTGTATTAAACAACAACAACAGCATACTACTACTACTACTACTACTAATTATTGTTATTATTATTATCTTTATTCATGCATTTTTTTAGGGTGATGATTAAAACCGAACACCTACTGAACAAACAACTCTTCATTTTCCATTTGCATGACATTACTCTAATTATTAGTTGTACATGTAATAGGAAATACTGCTTTTCTGAGAAAATTGAGAGAAATGTTTATTGTCTCCCTTTTCCCACTGCTTTTCTTCCACCAATTTTATTATTATTTGTCTCTAAAATGAGTGAATTAAAGTTTTTCAGGTTAAACCAGGGTCCATATGTGACATTTATTCATGCGACACTTTTGTCCAAAGCAACTTCCTAGCTACAATCAAGCATTTAGTTTGCACGTAACAGCACTGATGCACATGACACAAATAAATTTACCACGTATCTTTTAGTCATTAAATACAGACAGGAACATGAACAGTAAGTGGTACATTACTATCTGGAAGTGCTAGAAAGAGTATACCACATTCCTCTTCATTATTAAATGCTACAAACAAGTCTAGTGCATTAAATACAGATGGCAAGTGCTACAACATGAGATATACTGTCATATACGGTAGTAGAAAGCGGTTGAATGCCTGTTAAATGTTTTACAGGGGCTCTGGCAGCTGAGTTGTTTGCAGTGTGTGTGTGTGCTTGTGTTTAAGGGAGGGGAGAATGAGAAAAAAGTACCTGTGGCTGTTTATTGCTGTGATGTTTACATTTTATTTACCATTAGTGTTGAATAAGAGTTCATGTGGATTGATAGGTGAGATGGGGGGTTAATATTGCACAGTGCTAAGGTGCCGTCAGTGTCCCCAATGCCACAAGAGAGACTATATGCAAGCTGCTCATTCACGCATTTTGCATGAATAAAGCCTCCGCAGCTTTTTAAAATGCACAAGTTGAAAGTGAAAGTGAAAGCAGATATAATGAAACGCTCAGAAAAGGGTGTAACACCTACAGACACCACACTAATAAAGGTCAGTAATTGTTCACTTAATTACTTTACTGCTTACAGTATGTGCTCCATTTGAGTCACATAGATGCTAATGCAATGCTGAGGAACGGAACCTTGTCATTGAGGATAACTACTTACTACTTGGTAGTGCTAGAATGAGTATAACACATTTCATGTTATAGAGTGCTATAAACAAGTATAGTGTACTAAATACAAATGGGAGTGCTTCAGCATTAACAACATAAACTATTACTTATTGATTTATTGGGGTAGATGAAAACAGATTCATCAGTACTTTGACAGTAATCACTCGTTCTTTTAATGTTAGCTATTTAAGGATGGCTATTAACATCTGACCAAGGACTAGCCTTAGGCTAACTCTGGCTTATTTACAGTATTGTTGATGCTGTTTATTAATGAACACTGACAAATTATCAGAATCAGAATACTTTTATTATCCCGGAGGAAATTAATAAAATTTTGTGTATTATATGCTAATTTATTCTAAATTTATTTTTGCTCATTCATTCATTCATTCATTCATTCATTCATTCATTCATTCATTCATTCATTCATTTGCAGTAGTAGTGCAGCATGCAGAATTAAAATAGTTACATTACACCACACCCTGCTACAGCAGTGGTCCACAACCTCCAGGCTGCAAGCCAGTACCAGGCCGAACAAAATTTTTTAATGTTTTTTAAAAAAATATATGAACTCAATCCGTAGCATCAATCCGTTAATTTTTAAGACATCAACTTTGCCAGTATTCTGGATGAAAGTCATTGCAGAAACCCTGAGATCACCACAACAGCACTGAAAACTTGTTCTGAAAGAAACGTTTATGCATTGCCATAGCAACCAGATTGTGTGAGGGGCAGAGGCGGATGTTACTCTGATTGTGCATTTCAGGAAGACGCTGCTAATAAATTGGATTCATGTTTATTATTATATTTACAAAATACCACACTTTTTGTTTTGGTCGTAGCATTTTATTTAGATGTATTTATCCGTGACACCTTAAATGCCGGTCCGCGAAAATACTATCTGACATTAAACCGGTCCGTGGCGCGAAAAAGGCTGGGGACCGCTGTGCAATAGGACTCACATCTCCAGAACAGATGCAGCTGCTCAAAAAGGAATTAGAGGCTTTACCATCTAACACCAGAACAGGATTTCTAACAAACACAGAATAAACAGACACCACAAAACCACCACATTACAACTGATTGAGTTTAGTGGAAAGACACTGACCGGGAGGTGAATCATTTAAAAGGGTAAGACAAACAAGTGGGTGAGATAGTATTTGTCACAGAGGTACATGCCTTGAATGTCTGATCATAATAGACCATGGCGTGTATTTTGATAAAAGTATCATTGTCATGAGACCTCTTCTGTGATATGAATGACTGCTGTTGGATCAGTGGAGAGAGGTAGAGTAGTGTATCAGACTGAAGGTGTGATCATATGGCTCCAACCCTAGTGATCTGCCTGGATTAGAAGCCTGCGGCTTGCCTGAGGGTAGTGAATGCCTGGAGGACGTCTTCACTGAACAACAAGTAAATAAAAGATAGGATGAATGCCATTCTACAAAGGCCATGGCTTTTAGGGGGCATAGGAGCCTGAGTCCCAAAAGGAGCCAATTCAAGCATCTGCATCACCAAACAAAAGCATTTTGCCTTTTTTACTTAACTTATCCTTGCCTGTGATGTTCCAGTGACCCAACATGGTATCAACAACTACAACACTTACTTTTGTTTCCTTGTAATTCCTTTAGTAATGTGTCAAACGCTGGTAGCATCTCAACTGTGGCAGGAAGTCGCAGTTAAATTTGTTATGCGATAATGTGCAAGTTTTGGGTACTTCTAATGCTCCCTAGTCATTTTAAATGTATTTGTCAAAATCATTCTTAGAATTACTCCTAAATCTCATATCTGCAACAAGAGGTCAATGAGTGTGAAATTTTGTTTTTGTTTAACTCCCCTAATAACTCCACTTAAATTGCCATAATTGCTTTGCTCCTTTACAAATGAACTCAAGTTCCTTCCCAGCATTGTCACAGAATTACACGTAATACCTCTGTCGCCTCAATCCTAGTCATTTCAATTTCTCCATCAATTGTTTTTATGGCCTCCAGTAAATCTGTGTAACACTTCTGGTTGACCCCAGGCTATTCTGCACCTCTAAACAATGACTGTTCGCTCCAAAATCATATTTTGGAGTAATGTCTTACTTGAACTATTATCCTTTTATGTCACAGGCTGTACAAATTATTTGGTAACTACATGTAACTAATATGACAATTATTGAAATGGAAGTCAGGAACGACTCATAGTTGTGTTTAACGCTTCTAAGTATTTACATAATCTATATAATAATGATGTGTCTGGATGGCTGTTAATTGCAGAGAAGAATTGCTTGATTGCTTATTTTATGCTCTTGATTCCCTGTTATGATTCTCTCTCTCTCTCTCTCCCCCCCTCAACACAAGATCTCCCCGATGACTATTTGAGATAATTACAGTAGCTACTTGAGTAAGCATCTCTAAGACGTGCACAGGAGAACATCCCCCCCATTACAAAACAAGATGTCTTTGTACTGCTCAAAGGCTTCAAATGCTTTCTGCAAGTAATTTTCTGTTCTTAGCCTTTCCCAAATGACATTAGAAGTCTCATGATTTATCATCTCGAAGGGGCTTTTTACTAGAAAGGCTTAAGCAACAGAGAGCTTAGCTTGAGGCCACTGAATAAGATCCTTATGTGAGTCAAGTGTCATTTACTAATCCAAACTGTAATCTCATAAGTCGTCTCTCATTCCTCAATTGTTCTCAACACTCTCTGTGTAGGAATTACAAGTTTGGTTTGTTCTTTTGCCCTTCATAGCTCATTGCTTTGTCTCTTTCTCCTCTTGTCTCTACCACATAAGCATAAGTGTGTATGTTTATCCTAAAGGAATTATGTGATATTTATTTTCTTTGTTTTCCTATGTTTTAGAAACCCAACATAGGAATGCAGTTTTAAAACGTTAATGAGCATTCTCAATTTTATGTCTGACAATGTAAGCATGTATTTGAATAGCTAAAGTATTCATGCTGTAGATGTAGCAATATCTTTAACAAAGACAGTAAAGGATTTCAAGTCATCAATTGGCCCATTTATAAATAAATTCATGTATTCCTATTGGTTAAGCATTCCTATTCTAGATTATTACTGTAATTGTTTATAAATACTACTGTGCAAAAAGCCTTAGGCACCTGAGAAAAGTGTATATAAATTATATTCGAAAGCCTTTTTTCCTCAACAAAACATTAATATCGTAACACAGTAAGCACTGACTTTGTGTCAATGTGTTGGCTTAACCATTTCCAGACCAATCTTGGAAGCCCAGTAATTCTTGTAGTTGCCATAAAATACTTGGATTGGTCTTAATCAGTCCTTCTTTACGTTAAATCAAGTGCCGCTGAAGTTTCAAGCTTTCAAGCAGTGGCTGAAGACATAGAGAAAAAATGGTTCTTCTAAATAGCTCATAAAATATCAATGACTTTTACAAATCTTTACAAAGAACTCTTGATCTTGATCCTTTTTACTGCTTTCTAGTTCTTGCTGGCACAAAGACACTCAATGCTGAGATAAATAAATCATTTGCGTAGGGGTCTAAGACAGTACTGTAAATGTATTATGTTCCATACTTCCAGTCTGATGCAAAAAAGTGGGCACCCCTTGATAAATAACAGATTTTGTCATTAAAAAGACACAGTCTTTCTAGGACATGGAAAAAATACACAATATTGTTTAGCAAACATTGATGCATAGTTACTTTTATGTCATAAATTGAACAAAAATAAAAACATTTTTATGGGACTGTGCAAAACGGCATTCTACATAATCAGTACTTAGTAACATCTCCTCTAGCAGATATCACAGCAAACACTCTTTAGAGCTAAAAGTCTTTAAATTCTTGTACTTGGGATTTTCTCTCATTCTTCCTGCAAAAGGTTCTAGTTCTGTAATATTCTTTGGTCGTCTTGCATGCACAGCTCTTTAAAGATCTACCCACAAATTTTCAATGATGTTTAAATCAGGAGACTGTGATGGCCATTCCACAACCTTCAGCTTGCATCTCTTGAGGTCGTCCATGGTGGATTTCGAGGTATGTTTAGGATCATTGTCCTGTTGTAGAAGTTCATCCTCTTTACAGCTTCAGCTTTTTTACAGATGGTGTGATGTTTGCTTCCAGGATTTGCTGGTATTTAGTGGAATTCATTCTTCACTCCACCCGTGCAATGGTTCCTGTGCCACTGACTGCAACACAACCCCAAAGCATGATAGATCCACCCCCATACTTAATGGCTGGCAAGGTGTTCTTTTCATGAAATGCTGCTACTTTTTTCTCCAAACATGCCTTTACTGATTGTGGCCAAAGAGTTCTATTTTAACTACATCTGTACACAGCACTTGTTTCCAAAACACATCAGGTTTCTGTAGATGTTCTGTTGCATACTACTGATGTTTGGATTGGACTGGATTTTATGATGGGGATGCAGGTAAGGTTTTCGTCCGCTGACTCATCCATGAAGGGCTTGTGGAATGGAGCACTACCACTCCTGAGTCTGCTAAATCTTTTTGCAGGTTTTTTGCAGTCATTTGGGGATTTTGATTTCTCTTTATGACCATCATATGAACAATTCTTTTTAGAGAGTTTTCTTGGTCTTCCAGCTCTTATCTTGACCTCCACAGTTTCCCTGAACTGTCATCTTTTAATTACATTTCTCATTGAGGGAACTGCAAGCTGAGGACACTTTGCTATCTTCTTGTAGCCGTTTTCTGCATTGTGGGCATCAATAACTTTCATTTTCACTTGCACAGCTGCTTAGAGAAACCCATGGTTGTTGAGTGACCACAAGTGTGTGCACAAGGTTTGAAGAGTCAGAGTATTTGTAAGTATTAACTTGGCACCAGGTTACATTTACTAATGACAGCTGTTTCCATGCATCAGATCTAAGGAGCTGATTAAGGTCTGAAACCTTGTAAAGACAATCTGAGACTTTGGAATTCTTTGGGTGCCCAAACTTTTGCACAGTGCTATAATAAGTTTTTTTTTATTTATGACATAAAAAGTAACTATACATCAATGTTTGCTGAAAATATTGTGTATTTTTTTCATGCCCCAGAGAGACCATGTTAACATCTTTTCAATGGCAAAATCACCAAAACCTGTTATTTATCAAGGGGTGTCAAACTTTTGCCTAATACTTTGAAATATGAAATATTTGAAATCCATTCAACAGATACATGTGCAATTTGGTACAGATTGGGCACAGATATGGTTGGCTGGCATGCTAGATATATTTCAAGCTATTGTAATGGGCAAGCCAGCCAGCAGTTAAGCAAGCATGTAATGTTAGTCAGTCAACTGTAATTAAGTTTAATTAACATCACCACCTCTCCTTTTAGTGCATATCCTGAAATGTAAAGACTTATGAGTATTTGATGATCTAAAGTTTTTTGTATCGGTGCAAGATGCAATTAAATCTAAATTCAGTGATTTTAAGTCATAGCCTTTATTTAACTGACAGAAGCAAAAAAAATAAGTAGTTTGTGACCAATGTAACTTAGGAATTATATAATAGTAATATAATTTATTATATAATTTGAATTTAGAATTTAGAATTTAAAATTTAGGATTTAATACTTGCAAAACACACGTTTGGAGAAATTCAAAATAAGATGGAAAAGTTCACAAAATATTCAAGTAACACTGGTCCGGACGACTCCACCTTAAACAGAATAAATGGTGTCAGGTGAAGCATCGTGATGAGAAATTAGATCTTTCATCATTTACATGATATTGTGAAATGATCTGACAAATTCAGAGACATCTTTGTGTGTAAAGAGCAAGGTCAGATTCTGTCATACTACTGTGTGGAAAATAGCCATCTGGGCTCAGGAGTACATAAAAAAACACTTAACACAGTCTGTCCCTTAGTCTAAAAATGTGACTTGAGCATGTATTAATCAAGGAAGATGCTATACATCAATTACACAGACCTTTTCTTTGTGTTTTCGCCAACTGCATAAAATTTCATGTATAGCTATTACAAATATCACATATTTTTGTTTAATGTAGACAATAAAATCACCCATACAAGACTTTTTTCTGACTTACATAACATACTTAAGTTTCCATTTCAAATGTCTGAACCCAGTAAGCTCACTAGCCATATGTATTACATTTGTCAACAAATTTGTAGTGGAATGTCTTGAATACTCTTGGATCATAATCTATAGGTGTTCATAATTTAAATTCAGAATCTAGAATAATATATAATCAGAATCAGAAACAGAAATACTTTTATTATCCCGGAGGAAATTAATAGAAGTTTCAGAAAAATTCAGTAACATTGGGAGAGTATGGCAGATAAAAAAAAATATATATAATGTGTGATATATGCATAATTTTATACTGCACCCTTATTGTTCATACAGTATAGGGTCCAAACAAAAATGATTGAAGGGGAACATTTCCATTTGAAGCCTGAGATTGTTTTTTAAAATTAAAAAACAAAATTTTTCCTCTGATACCTCAAAAAAGGACATGAAATGTCCTGTTTATCCCCTCTCCTCTACTAGCCCCTCATGATCACCCTCGTGCAGACCATAAATTCCCATTTATTGACTCACAATTTCGCAATCAAACACAACAGAAGTAGAAGAACCCTTAAGTAAGAACTGGTTATTATAACTAGAATATTAGACAATAGATAACGTAACAAACATTGAGCCCAGTTGCAAAACATATGCTGGAGTCTATGAAGACTGTTTGTGCAGAGAAAGCAAATTTAGCTTAGCTTTACTGAGCCAAAACAAACATTTCGTCATGGTATTAGGTGAGCACTCTTTCTAGTAGGAAAGCATATTTGTCCTCACGTTGTGGTATAATGGGATACTACAGTTAGTAATAAGCTATAGCCTAATGTCAGTATATAACCTGACATAGCATATTTGTAAAATGATTAAAATGTGTAAAATGCCTTCTGTCCACCCTCCTCCCATCCTCTATTTTCAGAAGCCACAATTGTTTTATTCAGTCAAATATACAACCATTGCCCTTTTTCCATAAGTGGACAGAATGCTAACAGATTGACTCAAAGTATTAATCCCACCAAGATTTTTAAGCATCCCAAATCTCTGATAAATCTGCCAAAATCGTGGGAGATTCTTCGAAGCAAAGATCAAAGCTGTTTATCTAAAGACTTTTTGTGCATATATCAAACTGAAAATGTCTGTCTGGACAATAATTTTTCAGGGGATAAGAGGAAAGGACTGTCTTACTGATATTATATGCCCTGCTCTAAAGAGGTTAAAGTTTAAGCTATTCAAAAATTGTTTCCTCTTTTCTTCCTAATTTCTTTATTATATGTGTTCTTGTGGTATTTCAGTAAAACATATGCATGTCAAAAAATTATAATAAATATCAGAAGTGAAAATAATTAAAAATACAATATGCATTTAATAAACATATGACCATTCAAATTCACCATCTAATGCACGAACACACACACACACACACACACACACACACACACACACACACACACACACACACACACACACACACACACACA
>JBBIGC010000001.1:39150951-39162664 GCA_037576955.1 Lepidarchus adonis
CACACACACACACACACACACACACACACACACACACACACACACACACACACACACACACACACACACATATGCAAAATCAGGTCACAGAAATGGCTGCTAATAATGGACTCTGTTGTAGTGTCCTGACAGACGAAACACTATTATAATGTTGCTGGCATTTATGGTATTGCGATTGTGTGCCTTATTGAGTGTTTGGTGTGAAATCAAAAGTTGTTTTAGCCAATTCCGCACCGAGTCAGTCATTATGGTACTGATGGTAGCCACTTTATTTAATATTAGTCCCTTTAAACAGTTACAGTTATATAAAGTAACAGACACACTTTATGCAGCAGCATTATCAGCATGGAACTGTCTGTCCCTGACACTGTTTACTGAGGATTGGTTTGAAAAACATCTCTTTACCTACATTTTCTCTACCTAATTTTCCTTCTGACCAACATATATACTAAAAGCATCTGTTATTTTGTTTAATTAATAAAAATTAATTATGAATGGATATATGCTGAGATACTTTACTGACATTCTCATCTTCTCTACTTTAAATCACACAGACATTCTTAAGAAAATCTATACTTGTTTTGAAGAGAAAAATAGATAAGATCTTCAATGACTAGCAAATGACATTGCGTGTCCCTTGATAAGAGATTGCATCTATAATGATCTAATCGTTTGAGATTCCTGATTGTTAATGATGGACAAATAGTACAAACATCACTAGCCTGCTTTAAGGTAATTGATGTTGTCAGCCTTTTTTATCCCAATCATTTCAAAATATATTCACATCTATCACAGCCAAATGCTTCTTCCAGATTATATGTAACATATTTATATTATTTTTCCACATGAACTACTATTTACCCTGTTCAAAATAAAGCAGTCTTGTGCATACATTTGAGACCAGCAACACAGTAAAAGGCTGTATTTTGTCAGGATACATGTATAATGAATGGATAAAATGAATATGTTTTATATTACATTTTAATGTTTGTGGTGTTAAAGTAATTATAATAGAGTGACCTTATAATTTGGTGAGAGGCAGGGTTGGCGAGCTGTTTGTCACACTTAAATGTGTCAGATCATCAAATAATTTTAAATTTTAGTCAAGTACAACTCAAGAAAACACAAAATACATTTTTAAGTGAAGGATTTTATTAGTAAGGGAGAACTTTCATGGCCCTGTGTGATAAAGTGATTGCCCCCTAAACCTAATAACTGATTGGGCCACCCTTAGCAGCAAAAACTGCAATTAAGCATTTGCGATTACTTGCAATGGAACATATAACTGTGTATCATCTGTGTAGTTGTGGAAGTTAACAAACATTTTTTCTTGTGTAATTACTTAATAAAAATGAGGAATTTATTATTCTCATAATAGTTTTGATTATTGTGTTTAGTATTTGTTGTGTTTTGTAATTTGAAGAAATTAGAAAAATGAGATCTGATTCTTGAAAGGGTGTAAAACAATCTAGTTAATTATATCTATACAATCTATATAATTATCTGAAGAGTTAATTATTAAACTGTTGGATTTAAATTTGCAGACTGAATTGTGTTTTAAATTTTTTCTATTTTATCATTAAAGAAGTTCATCAAGTAATTGCTACTACATATTGGTGGTATGCTTGTTTCTGTAGCAGCATTATTTTTAGTAAATTTCTCTTCAAAAAATTTGCACACACTTTTGGACACCTAACAACCATGGGTTCTTCTAAGCAGCTGTGTAAGACTCAGAAAATGAAAGTTATTTATGCCCACAATGCAGGAGAAGGCTACAAGAAGATAGCAATATGTTGTCAGCTTGCAGTTTTCACAATGAGAAATGTAATTAAGGGATCAAGATGAGACCTGGAAGACCAAGAAAACTCTTTAGAGAGAACTGCTTGTATGCTGCTCAAAAAGACAAATTAAAATCCCCATTTGCCTGCAAAAAACCTGCAGGAAGATTTTGCAGACTCAGGAGTGGTGGTGCACCATTCTACAAGACCTTCATGGAAGAGTCAGCTAAAGAAAACCGTACCTGCATCCCCATCATAAAATCCAACATCAGAAGTATACAACAGAACATCTACAGAAGCCTAATAAATTTTAGAAAAAATGCTGTGGACTGATGAAGGAAAAAAAGGGGCAGCATTTCATAAAAAAGAACACCTTGCCAATCATTAAGCATGGGTCAGATGAATTGCAAAGTTCTTCTTTGCCTTGAAAATGAACTTAATCCCAATACATCCATTTTCATTGCCACTGCCACAAAAGGACCTGCTGAGATTATTTCAGTAATCTTCTCGTTAACACAGGTGAAAGTGTGAGAAATGGCAGCAGGCAGAAATGGCAGGAGGCATGGTGAGGCAAAGACTTTTGTAGGATGGCCTGGGCACAAGAGGCGGGTGCACAAGTTTTTGCTTCTTGAACACTGGCAGGTGTTTCTTATAGATTTTTGGGTGCTGATCATGAATATCACATCAAAATGTATCCATCACATACCATTTCAGAGACATCTTCAGTTTTTTAAAAATATTTGTATAAAAATATTTTTGCTCTTGTGACTTATCAACAACAGTTTGTGCCACCTGGACATAACCAGACATGGAATCAGGCCAGGTTGGAAGTTCTTCTGTGGAAGGTCTGAATGAGCTTGACGCTGTCTCAGCATGCTATAAAGGTGGCTTGCATACACTGACCCTGCTCTTTCGGTTAATATAGATAATGTATATATAGTGTCAGTATAGTAAAGTATAGTATCTGTAGCAATATAACAGTAAATCAGCTTGATGCTATAGACGTTTTGGTGTCTTGTCAATGTTGTAACAGCTGTGAAACATTCTGCTATATTTGCATCAGAGACGTTCAATGGCTGCTTTTGTGAAGCTTACCATCTGTATTTAGGCTGGAAAATAGGTGATAAAGAAATTTGCTGATGTTACATCAGAGAGCCTAGCTCAGAGGCACTATAAAAATGATGCTGTTTGCTGTTCCAATTCTGTGGCAAAAACAGAAATGGACTGTGATGGACTGTTACTTCTGTTTGACTAATGTGTCTGGTTTCTCTGCCAAAAATGAAGTCAACCGAATATCCTAATATGCTTTCAGTAATGAGACCCCTGTCACATGATAACAGTCTTCCAATTCCAAAACCACCAGAGGATTGGACCTTAGACCAACCAGATGAAGAAACTGCAATGTAGGGTACTGGCAGTGACATTAAACCTGATTTTGAACCATGCTCATCAGGTGATCCACATCTGGTAACAGAGTGCAAAGTGAGCATTTGGTGAGAAATTAGGTCTGTCAAAAGCAAAAGCTGAGCTGCTGGAATGGTGTTTGCTGTCACCAGGTATGAAAAGTCTCTTCCTCAATGTTAAGCAGTGGCAATGTTTTTCCTTCAGTGACTGTTGGCTATGTACCAAAAATGAAAGAAACGTATGAGAATTACGTTGCTGAAGTTCGTACAGTATGCCAGGTACAACTGGAATATCTGTGGAGACCTTAAAGTCATTGCTCTGTTACAAGGACTGCAGATATTTTTGCCTCCTTTTCACATAAAACCGAGACTCATGAAAAATTTCATGAAAGCAATGAACAAGGAAGGCAAATTTTTGCTATTTAATACAGATGATCCCAAAGCATACAAGACAATGAAGTGCAACATGTCACTCAAGATTCATTTCCTCCACTCACACTTGGACTTCCCCACAAATCTCGGCGCTGTCAGTGACTAACACGGTGAAAGGTTTTACAGGACATTGCTACAATGGAGAAACAATACCAGGGCAACAGGAATCCATCCATACTAGCTGACTACTGTTGGACACTGCAACATGATGCACCAGAAAATGAGGAGAAAAACACTTTTAGTTCTGTTGAATTTAATAACTTATGCAAAACGTAAACGTGACTAAATACATTATTGTCAGTAAACATATACATTTACATGTCTTCTTCTCAGAGTTTCTACATGATGCAGTAAAACCATACCAACTATGCATACCGAGTAGGTCGCTATCAGCAAAATTGTAACAATCAGTAAAAACATTTCAGGAAGCAAGACTTTTAAAAAAATTGTGCAATGTTTTGAAAGAATGGTTTGCCATCAGTCAGAATTTGCCCCAGAAGTTGATTGACAGCCTGCCAGGACGAACCTCAGATGTCTTGTAAAAGAAGGGGCCTCACTGCAAATATTGACTCTTTGCATTAACTTGATGTAGTTGTCAATAAAAGCCTTTGAAACATATGAAATGCTCATAATTACAATTCAGTATGACTCATGAAGTACAGAATACTTCGCAAACTGCCTACTCTGAAAGAGAAAACCATGGGAGAAAACAGGATTTAGAAGGGAAACCCATTCTCCTCTGACACGAGGTAACACTAAAAAACAAAATGATTATTTAAAAAGTCTGTTTAGTAAGGTTGAATCAGTTAAAGCCTATAACTTGGAGCAAAAGTAAAGCAAGAGTAAAACTAATCCATTAATTGCATTTTGCACAATTAATTGAATAGCCAATGTTATAGCCAAATTAATGTAATGTTGGAAACACCAGGTTATCCGTAGTGTAAGACCTTTCTTTTCACTCCATACAATTTGTTTTACATATGCAATTCATACTAAGTAAGAGATCTATGCATATTATTGAGTCATTATTTTGAAACTATAGACACTATTTTAAGGTCAATTTGCTGCTGAATTCAACTTTCAATTTCCATGAACTTCAGCAAAAAACTAAAGAACTGCAGTATATTGAAACTCCTCTTTTCCTCTTTAAAATCAGCCAGATTTAATTTTTTTCATGCAGTGTGCTTGTTATTGTAGAAATGCATTTGCAGCAGTGAAAAAGGGACAAAAATGAATGCAAAATGGAACAATCTGTGTTTAAGTAAATAATTGAATAAACTCAATTTGGGGAGGTTGGCAAACAGGGTTTGGTTAATGTTTTCACCCTAGTGCTGAAATAGTTTGAGACTACATTGCCCAACATCAGCCTCATCTTGTTGGCTCTGGAGAGCCCTTGAGAATGTTATTAGCTTGGTGTTCGCCTTGCCATTTTCCACCCGAGGCAGATGGGTAATTACCAAACTAATAGTCTGATTGAGAGGAATCAGATGCAGTGGCTCACCCAATTAGATGATACATTAGCTTTCTTTCTTTGTAAGCAGCTAATGTGTGAAGCAAAGTGGCATTTCTGAGGGGGTCAGAGTCTCAAACAAGCTCTGAGTTGTAGATTGTAGTTCTCCTCACTCACCCTCAACCTCCCTCCCACCCCCCCCTCCCAAATGGACTAAAATAGTGAAGTCTTCCTCACCCAAAAAGCATACAGAATGCAAATCACGCTCTGCTTTCTAACAAAAGGAGCAGAGAAGGCTTAGAAGGATATTCATGTAAGATGAGTCTGCCTACAACATCAATTACACAGGATGGATACACTGAAGCTAATGAGAAAGACACCATAATTGTAATAATTGTGTTCTTTTGTTGGATGAGTGCTGGTGTTGTTTTCAGGCAACTAAAGACTTTCTCTTATTTTTGTGATTGAGAGTTGGGGAATAGATTGTAATGGTAGATGTAGGACTGTAAGACCATGAAATCTGAACAAACGTCCCATCTTACTGTATCCATGAAAAAGTCACATTCAAGTAAAAGTACACGCACAGTAAGCTACTGCATGTGACATGATGTTATGCTTTCTAGATCATGTAATGTAATCTTTTTTCTTTCTTTTTAAACTGTGAAGTTATTAGAGTCACTGAATAATGCTTGGAGAAGAATTGCCACATCTTTATCTTTGTTTGAGCTCCTCTCTGGGTGTTGCCGTGGTGTTGAGTGGCAGCCAAAACACATTAGAGCACATCTGTCCACTCATGCTTGCCAGTGAGGCCAACTCTTTCTCGCCATATTTTTGAAGAGCCCTCATTGCTGCCATTGTTCACTTTGCTTGACTATTTGCACTTCTCTGCACAACGGCCCTCCTGTTGTTGCTCCAAAGAGCATTTATCCGATCCAGCTACTGAAAAGAGTCCTAACAGCACAATTAGAAAACCTCACTGTGTTACTGCATCGGTTTTAATAGCCCAATGCTGCACTAGGTGTGGTATTGCTTTGTTTTATATTTCTATAAACATAAAAATGTACTCACCTGATTTCCTCTAATATAATATAGACAGGGTTTGGTAGAAAATGTGAAATATTTTTGGCTGTATTGGAAGAATATGATTGATGGATGGACTTTTTTTGCTGTCATGGTTGAAACTACCCATTGTTTTGGTAATGACATCATGTATCATGTAAGAATATTAGGCCACCGAGCATGCCTCATATAGACTGTGCACCAGTGACATCTGGATCTGCAGAGCAGAGAGGGCTCTCACCAGCTATTAGTGAAATAGCTCAGTCATTGTGTGGTCATTGCAATGAGTGGTCAAAGCCTTCTACCACCTGTCATAGTAGATGGACAGAAACAGCTAAAAAAGCAAAAATGCTTGTTACTATGTTGTATTCCATGGACAAAGGATATGATGAGACAAATGCAGTGTAATAAACTTCTCTATCCAAAAAAAATATTTTCCATACTCAAAATCCCATCTTAGCTATTTACTGTATTTTAACAGTGTTAAAATTGGCTTGCATGTGAAACGACTCACCCCAGACTATAAACAGTGTTATTATTAATCCTCACAAACGTTTTCTGTTCATAAATTACCTAGCTCTCACATGCAAAATGGCTGTATTGTAGACAAGACTTCAAGTACATAAAAAAAGTTATCAGAGGTAGAAAGTGCATTGAAGGTGTCATTATGTGGCCGACTGGCCTTCGTGGAAAATTGTTCATTACAAAAGAGAGAGAGAGAAAAAAAAACCCTGAGGGTGCACTCAAATATTGTTGCTAAACAATGACTCTGAGTGGCTCCTCGCCATCCAAATGTCAACATTCACACATTGAAACATATGTGTGTGTTTTATTCCAGAACACTGAGTGCCACCTAAATAACAATAATTCATGTAATCTCCAGTGGTGAGATGGTAAAAAGGACATATTCTTCGCTGTCTGAAAAAGGAAATGTTATTATGAAACACAAAAGCAGTGTTACAGATATAATAGATCATTTTAACAAAGAACTTGGTTTTGTGCTGTGTGCCCATATTTTAGAGTTTCATTAATATGCATATGGTTTTGATAAGCATCAGATTCGGTGTCTGCCATCATAGAGAAGAGGAGAAATGTTCAATAGTATTGACTTGATGGTAAGAAACATTCATTATATAATCTTGAACAAAGCACCACAAGGCAAAATTGTACTTGTTTTGTATTAGATTTATACAAAGAGATTTGAAAAAAGCAGTTTAACATTTTTATACTATTACTATTATACCAACAGTGCTTACCTATGTCAGAGTGGGCCACTTGTTATATTTATATCAGTTATATTCAATTATTACCCCCATTTTTTATCATTTCCAAAATAAAAATCTTTGTCTCAACAAAAACAATTGTTCCCCTTGATAGAATAGTAATCTATGTCTGTAAACCAAAGTTTTTTATTTATTTATGCTTTTTATATTTATTCATGATAATTTACCTTTTGTCTTATTGAGTGCTTCTATAGAATGTGAAATGCTGCTATCATTTTCCAATGATATGACTTTTTTTTTTAAAGATAAATAAATTGAAAAGCACACCTGACCAACTTAATTGTCTTTTATAATAATAATTAATTGCATCAAACTCAAGTAAAGATGACATGGGGTAAAATCTGAGTAAAAAGTCTAGGGTTAAGGTTATGACTAATCAAGAGTAATCAAGATACACTGTTCTGAAACATTCCACAGTTAACAGGTGAACTGGTGAGAGTTTTTTTTTTACTGGGTATAAAAAGATTATTCACCCATTGCATAGTTTTTGCAAGTAAAGATGAACCATAGCTCAGCACTTTCAGAACACAATTTATTTAAAAATATAATTTCTTAGTAAATAATATTGTGAAAAGTTTCAGGGAATTTAGAAAAAATTGTGTGACCTGTGAGCATTCAGAAGGCATTGCATGGGAAACTACTGTGTTAAATTTAGTCACATGAGCCTCAGAGATGTACTGCACCAAGAAACTATTAGGCAAAACAGAAATCCATACATGCATTCGATCTAGAAAGCCCCATTACAAGGAAAGTTTTGAAAATGCAATAAAAATGTTTTGTCCATTCTCCTGAACCCGCATGTAAAAAGAAAAGATTACTAAGGCGTTCATTGACTTACTTAACAGTATTAAGGATGTGGACTTCAGCTGTTCAGTTTCTGAACCCTGCCACAATATTTGATTGTTAGCTTTAGGCAGTGTTAAGATTGGGCACAGGCTTGGCAAGGCAGTTAAAGAATAAAGAAGGTTCACCTTTAATAGATTCTGTGCTCATTTACTTTCACCTAATATAGCTTTGTTTCTGCCTTGCTTACCCTCAGAGGAATTGTTAGATAAAGCTGCAGCAATGCTACAGAATTCAGAATTCAGTGTCTGAGCCCCTACTGAGTGAAACAGGTGAAGTGAAACTTTTGTCAGTGTGACCTCTGCATTTAACCCAACACATGCAGAGCAGGGGGCAGTGCCCAGGGTAACCAAGGTAACCAGGGTAACCTTGCCCAGGTTGGGACTTGAACCTGCAACCTTCTGAGCTAGGACTCCTAGGACAGCATCACCCCACGAGTGTATAACCAAGGAAAAAACTTAGGGAGGAACCTAGGCTCAGAAGGGCAATCAATTCTCTGGTCGACACCAAATAGTAATAACAGACAAAAGTATTTAAAAATAAATAAAAAATAACAGAAATAAAAAAATTAGTTTAAAGAGGCGTACAGGCGGGGCTCATAGAGTTACTATTAGCAGAGAGGCTATTTCAGTTATCCATATCAAAAAATGAATGTGCGCTACAAGCTGCTTAACACATTACGTTGTGATCTGAAGGAACGTTTGGACCTGGAAATTGCTTTTACATCACTTGTTGCATCAGACTTAACCACTGAATCTGTGCCTGTGTTCCTGCCCTAGGCATTCACTGTGCCTAGAAACACCCCTGTCGGTATTAATGTGTATATACATTTGTAGGTACAGTATCTGCCTGCCAAAAAATAAAACACTATGCTTGCAAAGCAGTCATATGATGCACAAAGATCAGTGTCTACTATAAGGTGTTAAAATGAAAGATTATATAAACTGAACTTAATTTATTGTCGAAGGAAATTTCTGCTTCATCAAGCTGACAGTACCATGAACTGTTGTTGTTCTTCTTCACTCTCGGTTACTGTCGTGGGTGTGCTGGTATGAGCAACTGTTGGGGGCTTCTAGCGACCTTCATCCCTGCCTCACCTTGTAGAGCTTGCTGCAGGCTGTTGCACAGCCTCTGACTGTTAATGACTGTCAGAGGATGGAACCTTTTGGCTGTGGTGACACACTCAACCAATGAGTATTAATGAGAGTATAAACCTGTTTCTTCTATTGTAGGTTCTATACTGTTAAACTAGTCAATGATAATTACTATATATGATGGTAATAATCTGATAATACATTAAGGTATGTCTAGTTTCTTAGAACAGCATTTATTTTTATTTTTAATGTACATAAATATATTATTTAAAGAAACTTAAAATAATACTTTAAAAAGGGATTAAAATGTCATGGTTTTAAAATTAGCAAGAAATATGTTTCCTTGTCATTTTAAATCTGCACCAAGCCTTCGGAGTTGTCTTTGACCAATAGAAAAAATATCAAAGGATGGTGTAATTAGAAGTCAGTATCTGTCCCAAGGTTTCTGTTCGAGGCAGGAAAGCAACGTGTAGCTAACGTAAATCATTGGTACATCAGACCAACAAAGACGTTGCTATGTTATTGTTCTAATAATTACATATTGCTCTGATTATGTTGATTTTATCATTTCATTACAAGCTTTTAATAGCCATTGCATTTATTGTCATTTACATTTACATGCAATGAAATCTGCAAGAGGCAAGATAATTAAGGGGCAGCAATGTATAATTATGTGCCATATTTGCAAGGGGGCTTGCTTAATTAATGAAGTTACTCTTCATCTTTTGTGCACCTGCATTATGAAATGTTATTATTTGCATTCTTTCAGTTTCTTATGATGTACTTACTAAATGCCAGACTTTGAATTAATGAATGACCTCGACTGCACATTCAAAAGATGGCCTTCACAAAAGCTTCTTCCATCATAAGTGCAGCTCCAGCTAAAGATGGAGTGCTCTGCCTTGTCTGTTGTTTCTTCTTCCATTCAGCTGGAAATTGCAAAGCTACTGTAATTGGTGGAGATTCTAGGGTAGGAAAAAAGACAAATATTGGGGGGAAAAAACTCATATTAAAAAGTGGTGTCCTTGTGACTTGTAGCATAAATGGCATAGTGTGTTTTTATTTCTTTCTAATAGTGCAAAAAAGCCTACTAATTATTAAAACCTGGGATTTAAGCAAAGCAGTTTCTAAATGTTACAATGAATCTGGAAAATCTAAAACCAATTTAGTAGGTTCCACATTCAGCCTCTGAAATCAAGTATTGTGATTTACTATTAAGATAAAATTACTTGACATCATTATATTGTTCTATGTTTTTTGTTTGTTTTTTTATTGGGGGGGGGGGGGGTTGGGGTCCCACCCTCCTAACCCAACCCCCACCCCCCCCCCCCCCCCCCCCCCCCCCCCCCCCCCCCCCACACTTATAAACTAAACTATACTGTGTTTGATATTGACGTTGACAGAACAGCGCTGAATATCTTGATGTTAAGGCCGTGTCCTGAAGCCCCTGCCTGAGGCTTCAGACAGGCCCTTAGCTCAGCACCACAGGGTCAGCAATCTTTTCCTGCCAGACGCATAAAGAGTGACAGCCTTGCTAATAGTCACTGCATGATTCAAGAACTTACTCCACAACCTGGCAGAACCGGCTGTCAAATCCCAACCGTCCCTTTCACCTCAGTCGCAAAACACATGCTCATCGAAGAGACAAGCCCTTATCTTTAGCCATGAAACAACAGAGTGGCTCTTCTGCTTGGAAATTACTTAGAGCTAGGAAATAATTGGTCTCAGAGGGCAAAGTAGTGTCTGCCCATCAGGTGTAATTCAGCACTGTCTGTACTGACCGCTGCCTGTGTGCCACTGTGCCAGGAAAAGCATGCATTGTATGTGTAAACAGACAGAATGCATAGGGAACAGACAGTGTAGTCACATTCAAAGCATACGTGCCTCTTGACTAACTGAGTTTCTTTCGTCCGATTTGTTGCATGGCAGTGGCCAAGTGGAAAAGGCTCTGAGATTGTTCTTGTTTTTTTTTCATCATCTCATTAATACAATCCAATAATTACTTGAAAGCTTTCATTTGGTCAGACGAGATTGTCATATTATTAATTATCTCCTTAGGGATGCTCTATGGAAATTGTGAAAACGATTGACATCTTCAGACTATTCACTCGATGCATATTTTTAAAATCTTTTTTTTGCCACAAAGAAACTTGTATCTGTATTTTTATGAACAATATTGGATTTCTCAGGCCCTGACCTTCACATTTGCATTCATAACTTTATCTTAAGACCCATAGTCACCCACAAACTTAAGATATTTTATATTGAGTTTGATTCTGTGTATACTGCTGATGAATAAAGTATCTATCTATCTATCTATCTATCTATCTATCTATCTATCTATCTATCTATCTATCTATCTATCTATCTA
>JBBIGC010000001.1:39194170-39204949 GCA_037576955.1 Lepidarchus adonis
GAGAGAGAGAGAGAGAGAGAGAGAGGGAGAGAGAGAGAGAGAGAGAGAGAGAGAGACAGAGAGAGAATTAAGAGAGGGAGGGTGAAATGGATAGAGAGCTCATGTGCACTAGGGCTATATGATTCATAAGTTTCTCCAAAGAGGTAGTGGCAGGGAGCAGTCTTTATGAACAAGGTCACAGTTTCATGGTGCGCCTCTGGACTTGCCTGAGTCTACTGCTCTTAAGCAGCCCAGCTGCATTGTTCTCTCCCTGCCAGGGAGGTTCTCTACGTCCAGCCGATTAAGCCACTCCACTGTCCTTCACAGCAACCTAACACAGTGTTTACTGCAAGGGAGACCTTTGGTAGAGAGACAGATTGTTCACTTTGAAAGCGTCCTCTAGCTGGCCTGCAGCTCCATTTGTGCATGAGAGTCGTACAGTCCTTCAGAAGACTCCCACACAGTTTACTCTACCAATAAGCAATGAGAGACAACAGTTTGACTGAACAAATATATTATGGGAAATGTGTGGTGAACTTTTCTAAACATGAAATATTTGTCAATTTCTATGACTTATGAATATCAGATCACATTGGATGTCACATTAATTCAGAAAATAATGAAATTCCAAAAGGTCCACATACTTTCTCTTGCCATTGTACTGTATATATAACCGACTTAAAAAAAAATACTTCCATTAATTTTACATTACTTATTAGAAAGTCTGGGTGTAGACAACCTTGTGTCTGGTTTGGTCTCAGTGTAACCCTTTACAAGCACACACACGTGGTTATTTGCTAAGGCAAAACACCTAATCTAATTTCTTAACATGAAATAGTTTTTTTTTCTTCAGTTCAGCTAACAGTAAAGTGGAATTGAAGCATTTTTCTTCTAAAGTAACATCACTCCACCAGTTGCACTGTAATGATTTAATATCATTACATTTTTGCTGATTCAGGTCTTTACAAAACACCTTAGATATGCATATCTAGGACCAGCACTATAAATGTTGGGTCCTTTGAATAAACTATATTTAGCCCCTAATGCTGGGTCATTGGATTTGCCTTAACTCTCCATCCCATGTAGCACATACAGGCATTCTAATCAAAACATTGATAAACTGATTTGCATATCGTGATGACTAAATCATGTATGTCTAAAGCAGAGTTGTAATTGGGGAAACTTTAGACACTGAAATGACTACAAAACTGTACTATCTACAAAAACTTATTTTGCCAGTTTGAAAGTTTGACGCCATTAATTATTACAAAGCAACGTGTTTCAACAAATACTTGAAAGTTTTTTATGTTCTGAAGTTCTCTGACTTCCAGTTGCAGGGGAAAACAAACCATTGCAAATTCTCCTGTCTCTTTATGTAAAGTCAGACCCAGAATTGGATATGAAAAAGAGCTACAATCAATACTTTAAATAAACAGTTTGTGCAATAAGTGACATTACAAGCTTAAACAAAAAGGTATAATTTTATTTTGTCTTTGTTCTGAAAACACATTTTAAATGATGAATGATGATTATAACTATAAAAAATATCAGCACCAATATTATTAATACTGAAAACCTCCCTAGGAAGGAACCGTTATGCTTAACAAAAACAGAGGTTAGAGGATGTTAAATCACTCAATTTCCATTACCTTGCTTTTCTTTGTGTTTTCTTGTGATGAGCCATTTAAAGACATACTTTATGCACTGCAAAAATAAAAAATTCCACACATGACCAAGAATTAGTAGTTACGTAGTATTTTTGGACTACAATCTCTTGGTTTACATACAGGTGGGAGATCAACCATCTAGTGTCCTGGTACAGAGGGAACAACCTGCTTAATGGTCTAAAGATGGTGGAGATTATTGTAGACTTCAGAAAGAGGTCTGAAGAATTTTCATTTCTTAGACACTACCCTGGACCTGAAGTGGGACAGGAACATCTGACTAAGAAAGTACAGCGGAGGATGTTCTTCCTGAGGCAACTGAAGAAATTCAACCTGCCAAAGCCAATGGAACACTGCTGCCACTGCCAAGGACAAGTGCAGAGTACAGCGCATCATCTACCTGTATGAGGACCCTAAGGAGAGCAAGGAAGATTGTGACCAATCCCTCTCACCCTGAACACAACCTGTTTCAGACACTTCCCTCTGGCAGGGGTTTTTGGTTCATTAAAAACAAAGCCTCACACCACATGGCAAGGTTTTTTCCACCTTGTTATACTTCTGCCTCTCCGTTGTACAGCACTTTTGACACCTCTGTGGTCATATCATGTCTTTGGACTGCATTAGTGTGGACACTCTTACTTGAAACTCCATTGCACATCTCATCTGCATATATAGTTGATTTTTTATATTTTATGGCACACCATTTTACCTTCTAGTTTCCAGCACCACACACCAAAGTAAAGTACTTGCACATGTGAAAGTGTACTTGCCAATAATCCTATTTCTGACACATTACAGTACTATTCTTAGAATACAATAACTGTTCTCAGACAAACTGGGACACACATGTCTTTGCTACCGCCTGGCTCTCACCTTTAGCTATGCTGTCATAGAGAGTCTTGCCAGACAGCCCTGCATGCACTCAGACCACAATGTACATTGTTCTTAATCACTTGCAACATTAGGCATGCTTAACAATCTCTCTCTCTCTCTCTCTCTCTCTCTCTCTCTCTCTCTCTCTCTCTCTCTCTCTCTCTCTCGCTCTCTCTCTCTCTCTCTCTCTCTCTCTCTCTCTCTCTCTGTCTGAGCCTCTTCTTCCCAAGGTTTCTTACTACAATTGAGGTAATTTTTCCTTGCCTCTGTCACCTTTGGCTTGCTCGTTAGGGGCTAAGGCTTGGATTCTGTAAGGCTGCTTTGTGACAACATCAGTTGTAAAAAGTGCTATACAAATGACTTGACTGCTAAAGGAATTTTTCCAAATATTTTGAAGAACCTTTGAATCATATTTTTTAATTGTTCATATTTGTATGTACTGGGTCTTTTGTGAAATGGACCTGTACACAGAATATGACTTGCAGGACAAACACTCATTCATCTATTAATATGAATGGTTATAAAACTGTCACATTCTGTACAGTTACTAAGAATTTTAAAACAAATAGAGCTGAGAGAAACCTGTTTATTGGAGCATGCATTTATATTTTGAGCCACACAATGAAGAGGATGATTTTATAAGCAATATGGAAACAGCATGTGAAAAACTTTATTTTATCATTTATTGAACATAGAATTTAGAAAAAATATAGGGTATGGACATTAAACTTACTTTGTATGTTAAAGTTGTTGCAGATAAATAGGTTGTTGGACATGAAAAATGGAAAAGGAAATGAAAACAAAATGAAAGGACTTGGAAATCTCAAAACCTTATATTTTATTCACAGTAGAACATTAAAAAAGATATATTGGAAGTGATGTTGAGCCCATGCAATGATTTTGACAAAAAGCCTGTTTTAATGCAATGCCTTCTGAGGGCCTAGATATCACAGGCATCCAGTATTGGCCTTGACCGTTACACAGAAAACTATTCAGATTCTGAAAATCTTTAGATGCATTTTTTTGCAGATTGGTGAACCTATACATCTGAGAGATTCTGCCTCTCTAAGATGCCCTTTTTATATCTAATCATGTTACTGACTTGTTGCCAATTAACCTAATTAGTTGCTAAATGTTCTTCCAGCTGTTTTTATTCAGTTCCACATTGCTGTTATATAACATTCCAACACTTTTAGAATGGGGGTTGTGTGTTTAGACATGTGTAGATGTTGTGTGTTTCTTATAATATTTGTAATTGTTGGCAGAATTCTGTGATTATTCTATGGTCCAATATTGAGATTTTAGTCTAAATTATTTAATATATCAGAAACAATTTCTCCAAAATTCAAGGATGTTCTCCTCTCTAATGAAAAATGAAAATGAAGCATAAATAAAGAACTAGAAATACACATTTTAGAGAATGTGCATTGAATTAATGGATTCAATGTAAAGGTCAGCTGGTGTTTTCAGATTATGTAAAATAGTAAACAGCAACAAAATTTGTTGTTTTGTTTTAACAATATGACAATATAGACATACACAACAACTCTGAGAAGTATGTTTACAGGTGAAAAAAAGGCTTGTGTTTCTAAATATATTGTATATACATAAACATTTTGAATTGATTGCCTGCCACAAACTCAAATTTGGTCAAATTTAAGAGGATTATGACTCAGTATTAAAATAGCATCCACCAAAAGTTAGTAAGTGATATACAACATACTGGTTTTACTATATCATGCATTTAATCCAAAACGCTTATAGTAATGACTCATAGAAGTTGTTTGGCACACAATATCTCAGGTTATGACTTACAATTATGTTATTTTATCTGCAATTAAGTGGCCAAAAGTGACCTTTTGATCTTTTGTCCGTGTTTTAACTCTCAGGATCAAACTGAATGTGTTCAGCATAGTTAAGCATACACCAAACTAAAATTGTTTAGAGTCTTTGAAAATATTAATTTGAAAAACTTTTTGAAGTAATATAATTCCTTATGAGAAATTTCATTGCTTCAGGGCTTTTAGTGTTAAATCATTTACAGTATGTCCTATGTGGTGTTGTACAGTGGTGCAGTGGTTAGCACTGTCACCTCATAGTAAGAAGGGCATGGGAACAATCTGATTCTGCTTCCCAGCTTTCCCCATGTTCAAGTGGGTTTCCTCCAGGTTCTCCAGTTTCCTCCCACTGTCCAAAGGCTTGCAGTTTAGGTTAATTGGATACTCTAGGTGTTAATGTGTGTGAATGGGTGTTTGTCTCTGATTTTGTCCTGCAATGGGTTGGTCTCCTGTTCAGAGTGAACCCTACCTTGGGCTCATAGTTAGCTGTGATAGGCTCCAGCTTCCCTGTGACACGATATGGATAAGTGGTTTGAAAAATAAATGAATAAATGAATGAATGTCCTTTGTGGTCCCTCAGAGTCCCCTCATGCTAGCGTAGGACAGAGAGCAACACAGGCCTGAGGCCACATGTTATGACCCATTAGTTTGCTTCACATGCCATGGTTGGCACAGTCAGCTGACAGGTGCCAATGGTGCAGTTGCCGGTAGGGCACTAGAGAGGCTACGCATGTTAGAGCTGGGCTAGCCCTTGGCAGCCAGTGTCTGAGTCAAGTGTCCTGCTTTACTGAAGCAAGGCAGGAGGAGATGATACTGCTAAATTGCTCATGTCAAAAGTACTGAACATCAGAGTGGCAAGATAACAAAGAGGCTGGGGAAAGCACCTACATGGGCCTTTCTGCCTCTGTCAGTTATGGAGTTCATAGAATGAATCTAGTGCTTGCCATCTACAAAGTGCTAAAACTAAACTAATATCAAATAAAACTGTAACATTTATGAAATAAAATTCACTTTTGAGTCTTTCCCCTACTGAAATGTTTTAACACATTAGCAGCTACTCATTGTTACTACCAACAGTTAGATGTGCTTAAGTTTTCAATGTATTTAATGTATGAACTGATTTTTCGAAAAGTTATCATCACAGCAAACTTTTTCTTTGTGACAGGAGAAAGGTGTGTATTAAATAAGCCTGGTTTGAATATGAATATGAATACAAAAATGTATATAAAGTATAAAATATAATTGCATTCATATTATATGAAATATAATATGAATTAAAATGTGTGTGTAATTCAGCTGCCATAACATTTTTTGTGTCTTAAAGATATAATAAATTAAGAGACTGAATGCAGTTAACACAATGCAATTCAAACCCACTGACCAAAAGAAATGAGTTTGTTTTAAACGCTGCCAGGTGAAATAATATGCATTAAAGGTTAAAGGTGAAGCATTTTCTTTTCAATCTCTTTTTCAGTTTGGAATGCAAGAATACGCTCCTTTCAAAAAGCTGTCCACCCACAGCAAAAGCACTGTCCACCCACAGCTTTTTAATTAAAGATGGTGGAAATTAAGATAACTTTTTTCCCTATTCTCAAAGCAGTCATAATGATTGTCTTTTGCAGGCCTTGAAATTTGTTTAGGCAAGGATCTTGGCTTTATTACAATATTTCCCTGTGTCTTTCAAGTGAAGAGTGTTTTGATGACGTGCTTTCACCCTATGTGCAACTCTTTTGAGAGCATTCTTTGCTTGCTAATGAGAGATTCTCCTTTTCATTAGAACACAGCTTTCATTAGTTAAATGCCTGCTCCTTGGGGACGCAAGATTTTAATTACCAAGAGGCTGTTCATAATTCTGACTGCTTTCAGTGACATGCCTGGAATATTCATTTGCCATTCTTGTAGTTTTAAGAAGGACTTTATTGCTAGCCTCTCAAAGGCTAATTTACAAGGTTTCAAGGCTGTGCTGAGAATTTTTTATATGTATATATGTATGTTTGTATGTATATAGGCTTATGCATGTATGTCTCATATTGGTGCCAAATATTCAGTCAATTTAGAGAAAAAAAGCTTTTTATGTCATTAATTATTGTATGTGAAAAGAGATCAATTACACAGCTGTATTATTAAAGTATACTTTATATGTTTTATAAATAAAGTAATGTAATGATGAGTAATGCACCTAAGTCCATCAGGTTGAAGTCAAATATTATTTATTAAATATTATATATTAAAGTGCACAATCAGAAAATTCTTTCCTTTTGCATTATCAAGCAGTCAATGAGTTCCAAAATATGTGTATCAAGCACTGCCAGTGGTTGTGCTAGTTAAAGATTGTCCACTATCTTTAGGTAGCACTAAAATGCAGGAAAATGATTGCTAGCAGTTAACATGGGATGCTAATTGTTGGTCTGGATCAGGGTGGGACAAAAGAATAAAAGTTTGTTAAGATGCAGAACCTCTGATCTGCCCCATCTCTCTCTTCTTGCATTTTGAAACCTCTCCCTGTGATTAAATATGATTTTGAGGGGTGACCGCACATGGTCAAACCATAGCCACATTGTCTTGCTTAATCCTATTGTAGAAGTGAAACATCAGCCAGGTTTTGTGCTGTCACATGCCTTAGCCTTCTGTTACTAGGAAGAAACATGCCTTGTGCCAGGTGCACTCTTAAGTATATTGATGCTGTTCTTTGGAGCAATGCAACATAGTCTGTGTTTTATTGTACATTTTCTATATCCATTCAAGCTAAGAACCATAGTATGTTTTTTGCAAAGATGTATTAATTAGACTGACCACTCAAATACATGCATATTTAAAAGCAAAGATGTCTCTCAATATGGTAAGCCTACTATCCTCATCTTAATGTCTTTATACAAATGATGTGGCTTTTAGCTAAATATATCAGGGGGCTTTGAATGAATATCGTGGACATGTTTGTAATGCTCAGCAGCAATCAGTCTGTTACTGGCAACATGTAAATATGTAAAGGGGAAGATAAAAGAGGAAAGAACAAACCAACAGGCATGGTCGGCTGAATAGGGGTGGGAGGGGATTTGGGGGTGGGTGGTGGTGGTGGGGGTTTGGTGGGGGGGCCTCAAGTGTGGATGTTGGGTTTTGAGGGAAACCACTAAGTGATTTTCTAGGCTATTACACATGCTTCATGGAGGGCATGGCACAATTCCCAGAGACAGTTAAAATCGCTCCAGGCTAGTTCAGCTTCATCTTAAGGAGAAAAAAACATGACTCTGTAAATGTTTGTGTTTGACTGTTTACGTCTGGCAAGAAACGGATGTTCTTCTAAGGGTTTATAGCAAATCTGAAATCTGTGAGGGTTTGTGTTTGCTCGCTGGCTGTAAGCAGCTGTTTGCATTCTGGTTAAGGAGTGGATGTAGAACATATGAGGAAGTAAAACTCTGTCCACAGTAACAAACTACAGACTGAAACTGAACACTGGGCATATAGAGGAGTGGGCACTGACCCTCTTAGGCCTCTTGCCCTAGCAGATGGAGGAGAAGGCAGAGTGGGCACAGTGAGCTGGCACAGCACAAGCTGGCACCACTGGAAAGTGCCAAAGCAGAGCAGGAAGCCAAGATGTGCACCCTTTGTCTATCTTCATAAACACTCATCCCCCTCCCATCCAAAGAGTGACATTGTTTTCCTTGCCTTGGGCAAACATTTTTTTTCATTTGGGGACAAAGGTAGTATTCAGGAGAAAAAGAGATTTTTAGAGAATGGAACTCAAAATGATAAACTCATAAAGTACAGCATGGGATGAATTTTCACACATCAGGTGACTATCACACCACAATATGTATATGTACATGTGCATAAATAAAAACAGTGAAATTTGGAAGGCAGGTATGCCCACACGCACAAAGTCGTCACTCAGATTTGATAATTTATTTCCTTTCACAGACACTCAACTGTGTTGAACATATGTAAAGCATATGCTCAGCAAGTACAATGCAAGTCCCAGTGCAACTAGCTTTTCACTTCAGAACAGAAATAGCACTAAAAGAAAGAAAGAGAGGAAAGGTGGGAAAAAGAGAGGAGGGACTTCTTTTTTCCGGGGTATGCCAGCTCCTTTGGAGGGAGATCCTTGCCAGGCCACCTGTCTGTGTGAGTGCCAGCTGTAAGCTTGTGTGTGCTGAGGAGTGTCACAAACACGTTGTGCTTCCAGCAGCACGTTAGCCACAGTTGGCACTTCTTCCCCCATGTGAAAGAAGAAGAGGCGCAAATCAGATGAATCCATTCTTGCCGGGGGCGGTGAAGGTTGGGCGCTTGTCTGCCTTTTTTTTCTATTTTTCTTGATTCTTTCCTCCATTGGGCTTCAGGTTCGAGAGAAGGAATGCCAGTGGTAAGCAGAGACACCTGGTGCTGCCTTCGAGTTCACATGGGCCCAAGGAGAAGGAGCAGTAGGAGAAAAGAAGGCCTTGGAAAGACCATTGTTCTTAAGCACCCTTCTTCTGCTCAGTCCACCTTAAATGAGGAGTGTTCAGATGGTGAATGCATGCCCAGTTCTTCCTTTAGTCTCCTTGCAAATGAGTCCAAATATTTAAATAAAGATGGCCAGGCGAAGAAACTGAGCATTAAATGGCTCCAGTTGACAAAGCCTCTGCACAAGGGATTTTAATGGCTAGCTTTCAATAAAGCTCCTACTGATGGTTTCTCGAGAAGCTCAATCTGTTTTTTCCTCCTATTTGGACAGAAATCTGTGCTTTGAAGTCATTAACGCTTTGTTAAAGAAGTAAACAAAATCATCTATATATTTTTGGAATATGTGCAACTTCAGTGCTGCCACCCCAAAGACGATAGCAATGTCCAAATATGTATCAGGAGAACAGAGCACACTTCCAGGTACTGGACTCCCCATGCCATCCCTGTTAGATATCCTTACCAGTATGCTGCAAGGTCTGCTGTACTCACATGGGCAAATTAGAGACAATCACCTCCCCTCCCTGAGGAATCTGAGTAGGCAAGATAATTGAGGCAACATTTGCCAACAACTCTGACACAACCTGACATTTCCAGTGAAGGTAAATGGCTACGGCACATTTCGGAAAGGAGAGGCACGCTGCTGAAAAGCCATTATGGGCACAATAATTGGCTAAATGGCCATCAAAGTTAAGAGTAAGATGGATGGTAGTGGGTATCAACCAAACAAATATTAGTAGGGCTTTTTAACACATGAACAAGTGTGAAATATTTAATTGTTCTTTAAAATTGAAATAATGAGGTGGCTCATTTTCAAATGATATACATGTGATACTTGAAAAAATCACATTTGACAATTTTACACTATGTGATAAAAATGACTGTAATTAGAACAATTAGACAGTAAAGACCTGAAGACAGTAAGCAGCCCAAAAGTGTAATCTTGAACATTTTGAAAAGGAAACCCTCCATAGAAGAAGGAACCACCCATCACTGGGCCACCTGCTCACCTCCTTCAGACTAGCTTTACCTACCATGAAACATCTCCCTGTACTTTACTTTACGTTTTATATGCATATGCTAGATACTGTTTGTTGCTATAAGCTATAGGCTTCTAGCTGCTAGATCAAATATACAAATATACAATTTTTGAAAATGTAACCTTGGTTGGCAATGACAGATGCCACCAGGTTTGCACACACTGTAGCTGGTATTTTGGCCCATTCTTGCATGTAGATTTCACTGGGCAACACAGACTTTCTACTCACTCCACAGATTCTCTATTGGATTGAGGTCCGGAGACTAGGTAGGTCACTCCAGAACCTTGAAATGCTTTTTACGTAGCCACTCCTTTGTTACCTGGGTGGTGTGTTTGGGATCATTGTCATGCTGATTTTCAACACTCTCATTAATGGAAGGAGGTTTTTGCCTAGAATCTCATGATATATGTCCCCATTCAACCTTTCCTTAATACAGATCAGTGGTCCTGTCCCCTTTGCAGAAAAGCAGCCACAAAGTATAAAGTTTCCACCCCCATGCTTCATAGTGGGTATGGTGTTCATGAGATGCAACTGAGCATTCTTCCCCACTCCAAACACAGCAAGTGGCATTTATACAAAAGAGTTCCATCTCATCTGACCACATGACATCCAAATTTTAGATGGACCTGGACATGTGTTGGCTTAAGTAGGGAGACCTTTTGAGCGCTGCAGATTTTAATCCGACGTAGTGTGTTACTAATAGTAACCTTTGATGCTGTGGTTCCAGCTGTCTTCAGGTCATTGACCAGTTACCCCATGTAGTTCTGGACTGTTTCCTCACTGTTCTCAAGATCATTTGTACGCCACAAGGTGAGATCTTCAATAGAGCCCATCAATCAATCAATCTATGTATGTATCTATCTATGTATGTATCTATGTATGTATGTATGTATCTATCTATCTATCTATCTATCTATCTATCTATCTATCTATCTATCTATCTATCTATCT
>JBBIGC010000001.1:39220116-39236213 GCA_037576955.1 Lepidarchus adonis
GAGAGAGAGAGAGAGAGAGAGAGAGAGAGAGAGAGAGAGAGAGAGAGAGAGAGAGAGAGAGAGAGAGACAGAGAGAGTTCGTCTCGGGCGGACAGATGGAAATTGCCCTGGCGTTGAATCAGAGAAAAACAGCTACAAAGACCTTTGTCTAGTTGCTTTACAATTCCATGTTTTCATAAACCCATAAGATGACGATCATGCATATTCATTTATTCATTTCCATGAGAACTTTTGGTTTCATCCAGGACTGCAGTACATTTTCAAAAAAGCCCTTGCATGTTTTAAGAGAAACGCTACCTGAGGCAGTCTCAAGCATCTTTTCAATTAAACCTGCAACAAAGTGCTCTTTTTATTTTGGCCTTTTTAGAAAAAGATTTGTTTTGTTTGTCCTAAATCCTAGTTCATGCACAAATATGCATAACAGCCACATGCAATAATAGAGAAATATCAGGCTGCATTCCACATAAATCCTAAAACAAATGAGGAGAAGGTTTAATCTTTACATTATTTATCTAAATGCAGCATTTGTAAGTAATATACTGCTTAAATGAAGTAACATCAGAAGAACCATGTCAGGCATTATACCATTAAAGAGAGCCAGTTTGACCCTAGGGCTTTACAATGTAAAAGCAAGTTTGGTGAACACTCCAAAACACAACAAGCCATTTCACAATTAGCAATTGTAACAAATGTGCTCTCAAAGCACCATTGAAATCGCCCCTGGGTTTGGGAACAGTCGTCAGTTTAATAGCTTCTGAAATGCTCTCAGTTCCATCAGAACTGAGCAACATGACCACTGATCTGTCTTTCCCCTAAAGACAAGGTGGTTTAATGCCTCGCCACTTTGTAGCATACACTTGGACATCTGGTTACTAGGACGTTTGAGAGTGGTGTTGGATCAGAATAGCAGACCACATAGTTTTCTGTCCAAAGTCAAATGCGTACTTAAACTGAATTAATACAAAGCTTTAAATGGCTGAGTGTGCTCTCATACAGCCTTATTCACAAAGTACTGACAGTGAGTCAACAAAAGAGGCTGAAACAGGAGTGGCATGAAAACAACGAACCATCTAATTCAAGCACTTTTCCCTGCAATGCAAAACTGCAATTGTCAACATGCCTCCAATTTACATTATTTTGCTCAATTCTAACTCAGTCAAGCATCCTGGACTGCAAAACCTGAATGATCGAGGTAATATTTTAGCGCTATGACTTGTGTTCATTCAGTTTTTCAGAAATTCAGATTCTGCTAACAAAAAAAGGATCAATGTAAGCTGTAAAATATGCAGAATATGATTGCTATTAATTGATATTTAATTGCAAATATATAAAAAATCTCTAAAATATGTTGACAAGTAGAAGGGCAGCTCTCCTTTCACCTCATTCTCTGTACAACTGTAAAAGGGGAAAAAAACATGATCATATACATAAAGCATTGTCCATCTTAAACCACCAAACTGACAGGACAAATCCAAACAGTTTTTCTCTGCACATGGTTCCAGCAGAAGTGAACTGTAATTATTCCTTTGTAGCTAAAAACAGTATCATTAAGAATAATGGCATCATTAAGTACTAGAAGCTATTACTGCAGGCAAATTTGTCGCATTGATAATGAGGCTTCAGACAGGAAATGAAGATACTAATTATGGGATAAAACGCCTACTCAGTTAATTGGAAGCAAAGAGTGAAGTGAAAAGAAATGCATTTGCAGAGAAAGAAAAAAAGGGTATACGGTAAGTTCTCGACCTTTTCTAGCAGAGATTGACAGTGCACTGTAGATCACAGTATATGATTCAGCCCCATGTAGAGGAAAGGGGTAAGAACCTGATGCACTGCTTTTAGACCAGCTCTAAACACACTGATGCTCTCTATTCATACCCTGCATTAGCTTCATTTATGCTCTTTTCATAGCCTAGACTACACTGCTTTAATAAATTACATTTACATATACCTGAATTCCATTATCTTTATAGTTAGTTTCTTCCCTATTAACAAGAATATGTCCTTTTAACAAGCAAACATCTAGCCAAAATTTAGTTGCCTAATTATTTTAACCAAGACCATAAAATTAAACATTTGTGAAATTTGTGAGAAGAGGTCAAGTAAAAAATAAGCACACCCTTTTAAAGTATTTTTTTTTAATTGATTGACCTACAGATAAAGATGATATACTTGAACAAGAAAAAATAGCTTTTAATCATTTCTTCAACAAAGACAACAATCCACCTCCATGTCAACTTGATGTCAGCTACAGATGGACTCCTTGATATGATGAATCAGTATGACTGCAAGCTGCCCACTTTCTGAAGCAGCAAAGCAAACCACATCTACCACATCTGACCATCTACAGTTTGCTAAAGATCATGAACAAACCAGAAGGATACTGAAAGAGTGTTCTGGTTTGGACCTGCTTTGCTGCATCTGGGCCTGGATGGCTTGCTGTCACAGAAAACTGTTATGAGACAACGACCTTTGTCTGTGAACTAAATCTCAAGAGAAAGTGGGACATGCAGCAATGCACATAATGGTTAAAGAAGAAGAAAGTTGAATGTTCTGGAATGGGAAGTCTTGACTTCAATCCAATCAAAACATTCTGAAAAGATCTAAAGCAAGCAGTTCATGTAAAAATCAAGAGTTGGATGAAGAAGCTAACATTCTTCTAAATCAAAGTGATGGTAACTGATCAACCTTTACCACAAATGTTTAGATACAGTTTTTGCTGCACAAGGGAGCACACCAAATGCTGAAAGTAAAGGGTCACTTACTTTTGATGCAAACATACATAAATATTTGTGTAAATATTTTATTATAATTTTTTATGGTGAAGATGTGACACTTTAATACAATGTAAAGCAGTCAGTGTACAGCTTATATAACAGCCCCCTCAATATAACTCAACACACAGCCATTAATGTCTAAACTGCTAGCAAAAAAGTGAGTAAGTGAAAATGTCTAAATTGTGCCCAATTAGCCATTTTCCCGCCCCGGTGTCATATGACACATTAGTGTTACAAGTTCTCAAGTGTGAATGGAGAGAAGGTGTGTTAAATTTGGTGTTTTTGCTCTTACATCCTCTCATACTGGTCACATGGCACCTCATGGCAAAGAACTCTCTGAGGATCTGAAAAAAATAATTGTTGCCCTACATAAAGATGGCCTTGGCTATAAGAAGACTGCCAACACCCTGAAACTGAGCTGCAGCTTGATGGTCATACACCATACAGTGGTTTAACAGGACAGTTTCCACTCAGAACAGGCCTTACCATGGTCAACCAAAGAAGTTGAGTGCATGTGCTCAGTGTCATATCCAGATGTTGTCTTTTGAAAATAGGTATATGAGTGCAGAGGTTGAAGGGGTGGGGGGTCAGCTTGTCAGTGCTCAGACCATATGCCGTGTGTGGCGGCAACTAGATGGGGAGTACAAAGACAAGTGTGCCTTGCCTACAGTCAAGCATGGTGGTGGGAGTGTCATGGTTTGGAGGTGCTTTATTGCTACTGGCACTGGGAAGCCTACAGTTCAATGAGGGTATCATGAATGCCAACAATATATGTACATGTATACTGTGACATACTGAAGCAGAGCTTGATCCCTTCTTTTTGGAAACTGGGCTGCAGGGCAGTATTCCAACAGGATAACTACCTCAGACACACCTCCAAGACAATCACTACTTTGTTAAAGAAATTGAAGGTAAGGTAAACCCTACTGAGCATGTGTGGGGCAACCTCAAATGGAAGATGGAAGGTGCAAGGTCTCTAACATCCACCAACTTCATGATGTTGTCATAGAGGTGTGGAAGAGGATTCCAGTGGTAACCTGTGAAGCTTTAGTGAACTTCATGCCCAAGGGAGTTATGGCAGTACTGTAAAATGGTGGCCACACTAAATATTGACATATTGTAGCTGTCAATGAAACAACCCCTGTTTTATTTCTAATTGCAACTTTGTAGGAAAAATGTAACATGGTTTTAACACGACAGGGTAAAAAAATAGTAGGTTACCCTGTCATTACAAAAACAAACTTTTTTTTTTTACCAGTTTGACCACTATATATTGGAGAACATAATTATTTGACCCTTTTGATTTTGTAAGTTTGCTATGACATAGTTTCACAAAAAAGCTTAAAAAAAAAATTGGGCCCAACAAAACTATTGGCAACCTCAATTTAACATTTGGTTGCACCCCTTTTGAAACCAATCGGTCCCTATAACCATCAACAAGCTTGTTACACCTATCAACTGGAATTTTCAACAACTCTTCTTTTGCAAACTGCACAATGTCTCTCAGATTTGAAGGGTGCCTTCTCTCTAAAGCAATTTTGAAATCTCTCCATAAGTGTTTAACCGGATTTAGATCCGGACTCATTGCTGAGCACTTTAGAACTCTCCAGCATGTTGCATTTAAAGGTATGTTTTGGTCATTTTTCTGCTGGAACACACATGACCTCTGATGCAGACACTGCTTTCTGACAATATGCCCTACATTGCGCAAGAAAATCTTTTGGTATCTTCAGAGTTCATGAAGCCTTGCACTCAGTCAAGGCACCCAGTGCTAGAGGCAGCAGAACATCCCCAAAACATAACTGAAACACGTGTTTGACTGTAGGTACTGTAGGTGCTCTTTTCTTTTTAAGCCTCATTCTCTTTTCTGTGAACAGTAGAATTATGTGCTTTAGCAAAAAGCCCTACCTAGGTCCTGCTGTCCACAACATTGTCTCCCAGAAGAATTTATTGTCTTTTATCGATTTTCTCTTCTATCCATGACCAGGCAGATTAGTAACATAATCAAACTTCTTGATAATGTTGCGCACAGTAGACAAAGGAACATGAAGATCACTGGAGATGAACTTGTACCCTTGATATTGTTGATATTTTTTCACAATTTTTGTTCTCAACTCCTCAGACAATTCTCTGCTCTTCTTTCTACTATTTACCCACAATTTTGAAAAGGTGCCAATAATTTTGTTGGGCCCAGTTTTTTTTTATTTTTTTGTGAAATTATGATACATTTGGCTTCTATCTCTGCTCTCCAATTCCCATCAGGCAACGTCTCATTCAACAGCCACATTACACTCTGTAATTAACTACAATACCCATCAGGCCATTCTCCTCACCTCCAGTGATCTCTATCCTGCTCCTCTTTGTTTTGTTTCACTCCATTAGTGGTGTGTATGTGCTCCATGCATTTATTTTTATTTATGTATTCATTACAGGAATAAAGGTCAAGAATTGTTCACTTCATTATGGTACTGTATATGCTCCATGTGAGTTATGCAAGCACATATGTAAGTTGGCTTTTACCTGATCTCTGATGTAACCCAAGGACCCCCTGTATATATACAGTGGAGGACATAATTATTTGACCCCTCACTGATTTTGTAAGCTTGTCTACTGACAAGAAATGAACAACCTCTAATTTTAATGGTAGGTTTAATTTAACAGTGTGTTAAATATCAAAAAGAAAATCCAGAAAATCACATTATATAAAATATATAAATGGATTGATATGATATCTGTCACTGTTAAAATAAATCTACAATTTAAATGATAAACTGTCCATTTCTTTGTGAGTGGATAAACTTACAAAATCATAGGGGTCAAATAGTTATTTCATCCACTGTATAAATATGCACGTACAAACTTACCTGAAAATGTCAAATACCTCCAAAAAATTACACAGTCCTACTGTCCTCAAAGGGTTATTTAAAATAAAATTCTGAACTGAAATTGTGAAATGCCTACAGCAGATTGTTATTTTTCAAACTTGCCTCAAACTGCTGCAAAGCATAGCATGTGAAATGGAATGTGAAAGCAAAATGAGAGAAGGTCAGCCAGGAATTCAAATAGAAGACATTTGCAGTTCCAACAAGAATGGGGAGTGTGAGTGCACATCTGAACCTCGGTCCTTGCTGGAATAATTGCGGGAGCACATCTGGTGCACTTTGAAAATGAATTGGCCCAGCAATGCTATGATAATGACGGCACTGTAGTCTAATAATTTAGGGAATGCTGCATTCCAAATGTCATTCTGGGTTGTTCCAACACTTAGTTCATTTACTTGCACAGAGCTTGATTCCATTTTTCCCTCAATTGCACAGGCAGAGCTTTCAGAATGTTTATACAAACACAAGATAAGTTATAAATCCTTATAGCAAGAGACATGTATTATGGTATATGCTCATTAACAAAATGTGTAAACCCTTGCTGCCTGTATTTACTTTCTAGGAATATTCTGTTCCTATGTTTGCTTATATTATGTAAAATACAGTACTAAGTAATAAGTTCAGTGTGAAGTTCAGAGCTTAAACTTCTTGTTTGCATTTATAATATTTGTATCATTTGTTTGTATGTAAGAGATATTTTATTCTGATTTTAATTTGATGATTTTTAAATATAAAGATGATTGATAGAATGCCTTATTAAATAAAAAATATTTTTCAACATACAGTGCAGGAAATCATTATTTGACATTTTGCTCATTTTAATTCAACAGTGAGAGATAGAAAATTCAGAAAATCACATTACATAAAATTTATAAATTGATTTCCATTTAATTGAGTGAAATAAGTATTTGATCCCAACCATTAAGAGACCGGTTGGATACTCCTAATCTCACCCACCCATATCACCCACATTAAAGATACCTGTCTTGTTTTGCTAGGGGATCAAATATATATTTCACTCAATGAAATGCAAATCAATTTATATATCTTATATAATGTGATTTTCTGGATTTTATTTTTGCTATTCTCTTTCTCACTGTTAACATATACTTACCATTAAAATTATAGACTCTTAATTTCTTTATCAGTGTGCAAACTTACAAAATCAGTGATGGGTCAAATAATTATTTCCTCCACTGTATGTCCATTTGTCCAATCTCTTTCTGATTGTATGTATATGCACTTTTACAGTAACTATTGCAAGACTAGACTGGCATTGTTCCAGACTTGTTTTCCTCAAAAGTTCTGCTGGGAAAAATTCCCATTTTGGAAAATTACACTACTATAGATGGTTCATTATATATTTTTAATTATTTTGCAAGATTTATAGGCACCCACAAACGATGAGGTTTTAATCAGTCACACTTATATTTTTTTACGTTTTACTGTGACTGATGTGTTTTTGTTTATTAAATGACTACAAAATGTCAGTTCATCTTTTTACTCATATTGTATCATAATCCTTTTTACCCATACTGCATCAAAGATAATGAAATATTACCTTGTTCAAATATTTTGAAAATATCAGTTAAAGGGGAACCCATTCTGGTTTGAGGCCTACCACAGGGCCCATTTTTGGCTCATAGTCAGTCATGGCCTAGTTATGCTGCAGCAAATTCCTTAAAGGCAGCTGCTATAAGAAGCATCAGTCCTCATGCTGTGCTTTCCAGTCTCACAGGTTATCTTCTAGCTCAGTCATTAGCCAAGCTACTGCTGCAGGTAATCTTGCAAGAAATCTTGTCAAGCACCTACCTGCCGTCCAATTAGACAGCTGTACTCTGCCAGGTCTGTGGGTATGTAAGCAAGAAATGTGTGTGTATGCATGTGGGTGTGTGAATGTGTGTGCTAATCACAACCCGTGGTGCCACCTGCTGTAGGGAACTGCAGCCCTGTGTCACAACGCCTTCTCTATGCAACATCTGGTTAAGCCCAAGGCAAGGCAAGAGGAGTAATAGAGCGGAATAAGGAGAGACGCAGGAACAGGGTGAATGAGCTAGGTCCCTAGTAGCAATATAGCCTGTGCTGGAACCCCTTCTGTCGGACTGCACTGGCACTGATGTGCCATTCCCCCATTGCCTCCTCGCTAGTCCATGCAGTAAATTAATACAATTAAGCACAGTTTTTGTCTGAGCCCACATGGGTATTGTTCTGAAAGTGTGCTCATTGAAACCTTAATCCCCCTTAATCCCCTGAAGCTCATGTGTTTTACAAGGAGAAAGCACAAATGAGAGATGGGATGTGGGGGAAGGGGGGAGGGGGGGTGTTAGGTTACCTGAGGAGGCCAGCCGTTCATTTCAATGTGACACAGATGCGTGCATTTGCGAGATGAGCATTAAGGGCTTGCTAATCTATCTGCATTCATGTACATCTGGCAGACATCAAGCAAGGTAAATTAAACACCGAAGTTGCACTTGCAAACTTAGCAAAATGCTCACGCTTCGTGTCATACAGAGGCATCCACTGGTGAGCAAAACAAGTCATTAATTACAGGGGAATTTTCATCTTGACCTTCTCCCTCTGTCTATGGAATCATTTATACGGCATTCTTCTCAAAGTACAGGCAAAGCCATGAGCTGGCAGGAGGTCATCAGAAGCTGTTCTTCTATCAGCATGTGAAATTGACCATGAGAAATGTTTGTTCCACCTTTGCCGCTTGATGTGAGAAGCTTAAAGTAATCAATGACGAATAATAGCACCTGAGCTGCTTTTTTCCAGACTCTGAGTCGATATCGTTGGCCGCCACTCCCTGGGTCCTTAGCAGATGTAAACTATCCCACAGTCAAGCTCACACCAGCCTTAACCTTCATTTGCTCAGTGTGCATTTAAGTGTGTCTTTTTCCACCCCGCCAAGAACTACAGAAAGCAATAGCGGTCGACAAAAGACACAAACAGTGTGAGGCACTTAAAACCAGCGCTCCTTTCCAGGCATCTGCTACTTCCCCTTTGGCTAAAAGCTGCCAAGACCCTGGAAGTACCAGGAGAAAGTGATGTAAATAAAAGCCCCCCTCCTCAACCCCCCTCCAACCCTCAAGCCTTGAACCTGAATTGCACCACACTGCGTCTGTAGGCCTATAATAGAGGTGTAATATCACCATCCCAGTAACTACAGGGTCATGCAAAGACCTGATGATGCTTCATGAAGAGTTGACAAGAATGGAAAAAGGCAAAACAAAGGCGAAGTCAAATGAATTGGGCTCCATGCTGCCATACTGAAAGTAGTGAGGGGTCTTAGACAATGTAGCGTTGCGCTGTAGAATGGGGATCGTGTTTGGGGACTCTCGGTCAGGGAGGATGGTCTCTATGGTCTTTTCTGTCCCCTCTACCCCTTCCCCGCAGCCTCCCCCCTGCCCCTGACAGAGAACAAAAAGGTCAGTTGTACCCTCGGCTGCCTTTGGAGCCTGCTGCGCGCCGTGTTTATCAAGCACACTAATCTATTCTTGTTACTCTCCACTTCAGAGGCAGGAGCTCATCTGTGCTCCCCCACCCCACACATATACACACCCCACCCATGCACACACACACACACATAAATAAACACGCACACACACTCCACCCCCAAATCCATCCGATCCCCTGGGGGCAGCGCTGATGGCATCTGGCCGGCGTCCAGCCAATGCGGGAAAGATGGCACGGAGCTGCCATTAAAATCAATTACATGGGTCAATGTTTTTATTAGAGAATTTCTACTCAAACTAACTCATCAGGATGGCAATGCGATGACAGTACTCTACCCCCCAACCTCTGCATGACCTTTACGCACCCGCTGCTAAAGACTCATAAAGAGCTGAGCCTGTCAAAGTTACAATTTTTTTTCCTTCTGCCCTTTTTTTCTGTTGTCATTTATGAAGACCCGCACATATGGGCATGCGATTAGTGTGATCACAGGTTCATGAAGTTCTATGTATAGAGAATGAATCTGTCTTTTGTTGTCTGTGTCTGTACTGTTTATTTACTGCATCATCTATGACCTCAGTGCAAATAACACACTTCTCCAGATCTGCTGATTTTATGCAGGTTTTGTTAAATCTGTGTTTAGTTTTTCTTTAGTATACATACGATGAAGTTTACCACATATTGTGTGATATTTTGCATAATTAGCCTCAGTCAGGGATGCACAGGTTCCCTAAAATGCATTCAGGTTGATTCGTACCAGAAACTAGGATGTAACATGTGAACAAAAATCCATCAAGAACATTTAAAAGTTGTGTCAAGAAAATGTAGACACTGTGAGTGATCAGAAAGGAAAACATTTTTCACCAGAACAGAGCGTCGCTACCAAGGTTTCTGGATAGGAAGTATGATGTTTAAAAGTCAAGTCAAGTCAATCTTAATTGTATAGCACTTTTTACAACAAATGTTGTAACAAAGCAGCTTTTACAGAATCTGCATCCAAAGCACCTACTGAGCAACCTGAAGGCAACAGAAGCAAGAAAAAACAACTCTAAGAGTAACCTTGGTAGGATCGAAGGCTCAAAGGGGAACCCATCCTCCTCTGGCTGACACCAGACAACAAGGATGAGTAGAAGGAAATGAAACAGTCTCAGTTTTCAGATCTAGATTGTAGCATTAGATCGACCATATGTATATAAAGTGTAAAATACAGGGAGATGGTCCATGATAGTTAAACCTATTCTGAAGGAAGTAAGCAGGAAGCCCAGTGATGGGTGGTCCAGAAAAGCATAATTCATGTTTTAAAATTAATGTTTTTGAAGAAAGTGTTAGCAGCCTGACACCAATCTGTGTATCTATGCAATGGTGTGCCTCATTGACATTGCACTGAAGATACAAAAAAGTTTACTTTATTGGTGCTTATACATTGTTAAAAAAAAAAAAAACAACTAACATTACTTGTAGCATAAAAGTTGACTGATAAAAACTGAAAGCCATATATATGAAATGAGCATGAAAAATTGATTTAGAAAAGTGTATTGTGGTCTCCGAAGTTAACACAATACCAGAATTATCTGCAATCTCTACATAGGTAAAATTCCACAATATAAACACAAAACATGCAAAACTGAATGAAAAAAATGAATGCAAAAAGCAAGATACTGATAATGAAGTAAAGGTTGATTAATTGACGGCTGGGCTGATTATCAGTGGCCAATATTAGGCATTTTGCCAATTATCAGTATCTGTGTTTAATTTTAACTACAGCTTTACTACATCACTTCTCACTGTGCTATTTGCTCTCGACTCACTGCTTCATTTAGTGTCCCACCCACAACAGTCTCTGGTTGGCTATATGTCACATGAGTAGTAGTCTATAGTTATAGCTATAGTAACTGTAGAGTGTAGCCTCTAAAAGTCAAGTCCCTGTTGCTTAGGCTCTCTCAGTAATAATCCATAATCCATAACATTAATTTTCTTGGCAGCTGTCAAGGTGTGGGATATATTAGGTAGTAAGTGAGCAGTTCAGTTCTTCAAGTTGATGTGTTGAAAGCAGGAAAATGTGCAAGGGCGTTGCCAGTTTGCAGTGGTTAGTACCTACCAAACACGGTCCAAGGAAGGACAGTCTGTGAACTAGGTTTGGGGTCATGGGCATCCAAGGATCTTGTATATACATGAAGAATGAAGGCTAGCCCAACTTTACATGCTATGAGTTACTATTTTCACTTAAACAAATAGGTTAGTTATATATTTTTATTTCACACTGTTTTGGGATATAGGTTAAACATAGTTTTAAAACATATTTAGCACCTGTATTATTAACTTTGATTATCCATGGAATGAAAAACACCACTAATATGTTTTCTTTAATGCTTAATAGCAATAGTTTTGGACTACTTCATCATCCAGAGCATTTCTTATTCCTTTCTCTTTTGGACTGTCCTCTTTCCAAATGGGTTTTGGAAACTATGAGGGTCACTGCAAAAAGTTAATTTTGTGCTCCTGCCACAATTTCTAGACTTTTGTCTGTTGGGGCCATTATCTTGCTGAAAAGTCCAAACAGCCATCTGGCAGTCACAAACCGATTCTGAGCTAAAATCTCCTGGTATTTAGTGGAACTCATTACGCCATTGATGTTCACAAGGACCTCTGGACCACTAGTGGCAAAACAGGCTCAAAGCATCAATGATCCATTGCCCTATTTGACAAAAAAGTGCTTATCTTTGTATGCAGTCCCTTATTGCCATATATGAAAATAGTGTGCATGAAAAAAGGTTACATTATGTCTCATCTGGCCACATTATATGATTACTTTAATAGAACCAATGCCGGGAGTGTCATGGTTTAGGGCTGCTTGAGTGCTGCCAGCACTGGAGAGCAACAGTTGATTAAGGGAACCATGAATGCCAACAGTATTCCAACATGATAATGACCCCAAACACATCTCCAAGACGATAAAGGGTAAAGTTGCTATACTGGCCATTTAATGCATTAATGATTGTTTTTTACCCAGTATATGGGGGTGCCAATAATTTGTATGAGCTTTTATTTCAAGTCATTTTGGACAGTTTCAGTTAGATTATTTATTATAAAAAGTTCAGACATGGTACATGTCATCTGTCTTTTTAAAATGGAATAAAAATATGATCCTGACTTTATAAAATATATGACTTTTATTTTGTGTCTTACATTGTATTGTGTATTTAAATATGAGACAAACAATGGGACCTAGTGAAATGGCAGTGGAGAAAATCTTTTTTATTCTTTTGAAATGTGGAGAGGCAATTATTACAGGAGTGTTTGGAGAGGTTTTACTACCACTTTGGTACTGGGCCGTATACATACAAGGACATCTGGGAGGTGTGAAACTAAAGAGAGAGGCTCTTTGACCATCAGAACGCTCATTGGCCAATTTGTGCACAGTCTCTAATTAGAGCATAGTCCTGCTTTTTTAGTAGAGTGGACAGGTAATGTTGAAACCACAGGTTGAATCCAGACCACACACTCCTATTGGAAAATAAAACTTGTTTTTTTTAGTTGCTGCAACTAAAATTTCTACATATTTTTATTTGTGTTGTTAAAGCTAGAAAATACTGTATTAAGTGAATAATAAGTTGACTAAGTGAAAAAATGAATGAAAATGTTAAAACACCTTAAAACAATCAATGCACTGCTGCACAGTAACTCAGTCCTGTATTATGATGTAGGGTGTGTATAAGCCATTAGGTTAACATTATGATTATAAAAGATATTCAGAAGACCTACCTCATTCAACAGCAAATTAATGTTTATGAACTCATATGTGTAGACTGATCATTCATAGAAAGTTAACAGGGAGGCTCAGCCAGTTTATCAGTTTGTAATGTATAGTAATGCAAAACCTTCTTTCTCTAAAACAACTTATTGATAGAAGGAAAAGTGATTCATAGCTTTAATATACATTAATGTCACAAGACTTGTTGTAAGTAATTTTGGACCATTTCTACTTGTCACGCTCACAAATAAATCTAGCAAAATGAGTTCCTCGCACAATGCCAACCGAGCCTTTCAAATGATTTAGAAAATCATTTCTGTAAATGAGATACAAGATTGTGAGTAATTTCTTAAAAGGCACCAGAAAAAGGAAAACTGTGTTTAACTAGGCAACGCTGAAAAAATTGGGTAAATCTCACCAAACAACAAGTATTACACAACACTCAGACTCATTAATATTAAGCATAATGGAAAAGTTCTTGAGAAGAATTTTTACTTTTACATTATGTGAAGGTTTTTCAAACCTTTTAAAAGTTTGACATACTCACATCTCTTTTCCGGACATTTTAGGGAACCAAAAGTGGTTTTGTATGTCATCAACCAAAGACCTTCTCTTAAAAATGCAGCATTTTAAAATGGTATACAAATGAAGAAATTATGAGGTTTTGATACTGGAGTGGTGTAAAAGACACTGATCCACAATAAAAATCCAAACACAGTAAAATGATTAAAATCAAAATCTTAAAAAGCCAGCAACAGGTTCTCTCTCAGTTTCAACTTTTAAAAAATGAGTTCAGGGTGCTTTTATAGCAGGACAAATAATATTACCTTATCTACATCTGTGTTGTAAACACATGCTTTCCAAAAGGGGAATATAAATCATCTTTATGCAAAAAAGATACATTTGAGCATTTAACATTGCAATCTCGTTTAGTCTTGCATCACACTAGAGGTGGCAGACTGGGGTTAAGGAGATAAAAAATGACCCCGCTCAGGCCTTGCGGGGGCCGTCAGGGCCGATAGCCAGTGAGTAGGAGCGCTCCCTCATCCTGCAGAGTTCACCCCACCCACATGGCGGAAGAGCGCTTCAAACAGACCCACTCAGAGCCCTGACCTTTTAGAGAAAGCGTGCACGAATGAGAGAGAGAAAGTGAGTGGGTGAGAGAGACAGAGCGAGAAAGAGAGAGAGAGAGTGAGAGCTCCCTACTAGCATTCTCAGCGGTGACAAAAATTCAATAACTCAACATGAGAGGTGCCAATAATGGTTGTTTTAGTGTAATACCAAATAGTTCGTCCAAATGACATCAAAGCATGTGAGTGGTGCTATGTCATAAATAAATGAAGTATTTAAAATTTGATGCATTTTTGCTGTGTGTATTTTTGTATCTTGGGCATAATTTACTTAGGAAGGTATGTTATTTGATAAGATACTGTGAGTGCTTGTCAATTAAAGACATGACTTTTGAGTCATTTTCTGTTCCTGCTTGAAGACTTCAGCTACTCAACAGTCAAACGCATCCAATGTTTGTGTACAAAGCCATGCGGTTGTAAACTTTACTGAATTGTGTCTGCCATCGTCCTGCTAAATTAAGGATGGACGTCACAGGAAGAGATGTCACCTTGGTGGCAACATACTATGTCTTTCTAAAATCCTATTATCCTATTAATTTAAGGTTAACTTGGGCACAGAGAACTCACCAGCATTTCTTTATAAAGTTCTATGACTTTGAGTTGCATTTGTTGATGCAGCAACAGACTGTGCTAAGTGACAAAGTGCTTCAGAGTCCAAGTGGCTATATGTGAAACCCATGAAGGTTTCTTAGGCAATGTTGCCTGAAGACTTGAAGATCTTTCATTCATTAGTGGTTTCCACCTTGGTCTTTCACCTGAGATGTCTTTGAATATTATTTACAATATTTTGTACTGTAGATGTTCCTTTAAAACTGACTAAGGCAGGTGTCAGCAATCCGCGGCTCTTCAGCCTTCTTAATGTGTCTGTTTGGCCTTGACAAAAGAAAAAAACAATTATTTATTAATAACATTTTTATTTATATAGTATTTTATAATAATTTATTTTTTATTTTAGTTTTAATGCGTCACATTCACGTCTGTAGAACTCTCCTTTGACTGCAGGTGGTTTCTTAAGTGTGCGACTACCACGGTGAGCGAATCCCTGAAGAAAATACACTGCTTATCTGTGTGTTTGATATGTGGCAAGAAATTAGTAAACAACAAAATGTAATGTTCAAAATAAGCACTCAGCAATTTCTGAAAAGTACCAAACTAAAGATGGCAAAAAAGATCAATTTCGGAACTACTACAGAAAGATGGCGAAAGAGAGTGATTTCGGAACTACTACAGAAAGATGGCGAAAGAGAGTGATTTCAGTACTATTACGGAACGATGGCGAAAGAGAGCAATTTCGGAACTGCTATGGAAAGATGATGAAAGAGAGTGATTTCAGAACTACTACGGAACGATGGCGAAAGAGAGTGATTTCTGAACTACTACGGAACTATGGCGAAAGAGAGTGATTTCAGAACTACTACGGAAAGATGGCGAAAGAGAGTCATTTCAGAACTACTACGGAACGATGGCGAAAGAGAGTGATTTCGGAACTACTACGGAATTATGGTGAAAGAGAGTGATTTCAGAACTACTACGGAAAGATGGCAAAAGAGAGTGATTTCAGAACTACTACGGAACTATGGCGAAAGAGAGTGATTTCAGAACTACTACGGAACGATGGCGAAAGAGAGTGATTTCGGAACTACTACGAAACGATGGCGAAAGAGAGTGATTTCGGAACAAACTACGGAACTATGGCGAAAGAGAGTGATTTCAGAACTACTACGGAACGATGGCGAAAGCGAGTTATTTCGGAACTACTACGGAACTATGGCGAAAGAGAGTGATTTCAGAACTACTACGGAAAGATGGCGAAAGAGAGTCATTTCAGAACTACTACGGAACGATGGCGAAAGAGAGTGATTTCGGAACTACTACGGAACTATGGCGAAAGAGAGTGATTTCAGAACTACTACGGAACGATGGCGAAAGAGAGTTATTTCGGAACTACTACGGAACTATGGCGAAAGAGAGTGATTTCAGAACTACTACGGAAAGATGGCGAAAGAGAGTCATTTCAGAACTACTACGGAACGATGGCGAAAGAGAGTGATTTCGGAACTACTACGGAACTATGGCGAAAGAGAGTGATTTCAGAACTACTACG
>JBBIGC010000001.1:39253181-39269966 GCA_037576955.1 Lepidarchus adonis
TTATTTATTATTTATTTATTTATTTATTTTTAAACTTTATTTGCACTACATGTTGTACACTGTGGGTCCTGAGTGTTGCAATTTTGTCTCCCTGTATACTGTGTAGTGGAGATGACAATAACATTCATTTTGACTTGACTTTGATGATTTGTGGTGGAGAAGCTAGTGGTGATTCACATAGTCAGAGTTAAAAAAACTAGGAATCATGCTTCACTGAACACATCTTTAGTTAAAAAAAAATCTATCTACTGCAACAACTTAAATGTTTTAGTATTAGGCCCTGTAAATATTTCTATAAGTGTTCTGCATCTGCCTTTGCAGGTCAGTTCAAGCTCAACTTCTTCAGCAGGAACTACTAATGATGCATACGATGTCAGTTACCACAGCACTCAGGTAAATTAAGCCTTCAGTTATTACTCATTTGTATGTTTTTTAATTTATTTGTATTTACATGGCTTTTAGGAACCTTTCAGCAATACAGTTTGTTGTATGCATTTTGAAAATTGTGTCTTTCATAAATCTGCTATTGAATCTAGTTCCTGAAAATTAAATGCAAAGCAGTAGCAGCCCAAATTAGAACACAACCCAAAGCAACTACTGTAGTTCCTCATTTGTGCCACCTGTTCTGTTACTAGAAATCTCTATTTGCAGTTGTGGTAGAAGTATAATTGGACCTAGGTCCTTTCATTTTTGTCATTGACTCTCCATATAAAAATACGTAAAAGGAAAGAAATGCCATGTATCTTTTTGCTAATTTACATTTTTTTGGGAACATTAGATTATACTGTTCATACATTCGAACAAGAAATTTATTGTTTGCAGGACTTGTTTCAAGCAATATACACTGCTAAAAAAATAAAGGGAACACTTAAACAACACATTGTAACTCCAAGTCAATCACACTTCTGTGAAATCAAACTGTTCACTTAGGAAGCAACACTGATTGACATCAGTTTTACATGCTGTTTGCAAATGGAATAGACAACAAGTGGAAATTATAGGCAATTAGCAAGACATCCCCAATTCTGCAGGTGGTGACCACAGAGCACTTCTCAATTCCTCTGCTTTCTGGCTGATGTTTTGGTCACTTTTGAATGCTGGCGGTGCTTTCACTCTAGTAGTAGCATGAGACCGAGTCTACAACCCACACAAGTGGCTCAGATAGTGCAGCTCATCCAGGATGACACATCAATGCGAGCTGTGGCAAGAAGTCTGTGTCTGTCAGTGTAGTGTTCAGAGCATGGAGGCGCTACCAGGAGACAGGCCAGTACATCAGGAGATGTGGAGAAGGCAGTAGGAGGGCAACAACCCAGCAACCCACTACCTCCACCTTTGAGCACTGCCAGAGCTCTGCAAAATGATACGAGGGCCCGACGTCCACAGGTGGGGGTTGTGCTTACAGCCTAACACAGCGCAGGACGTTTGTAATTTGCCAGAGACACCAAGATTGGCAAATTTGCCACTGGTGCCCTGTGCTCTTCACAGATGAAAGCAAGTTCACACTGAGCACGTGACAGACGTGACAGAGTTTGGAGACGTCATGGAGAACGTTCTGCTGCTTGCAACATCCTCCAGCATGACTGGTTTGGCAGTGGGTTAGTAATGATGTGGGATGGCATTTTTTTGGGAGCGGCACAGCCCTCCATGTGCTCTCCAGAGGTAGCCTGACTGCCACTAGGTACAGAGATGAGATCCTCAGACTCAGACCCAGGTTCTTCTTAATGCAAGACAATGATTGAACTCATGTGGCTGGAGTGTGTCAGCAGTTCCTGCAAACGAAGGCATTGATGCTATGGACTGGACGCTCGTTCTCCAGATCTGAATCCAATTGATTATGTCTCACTTCATCCACCAGCGCCATGTTGCGCCACAGACTGTCCAGTAGTTGGCGGATGCTTTAGTCCAGGTCTGGAAGGAGATCCCTCATGAGACCATCCACCACCTCATCAGGAGCATGCCCAGGTGTTGAAGGGAGGTCATACAACCACATGGAGCCCACACACAATACTGAGCCTCATTTTGACTTGTTTTAAGGACATTACATCAAAGTTGGATCCACTTGTGGTGTGTTTTTCCACTTTAATTTTGAGTGAGACTCCAAATCCAGACCTCCATGTGTTGATAAATTAGATTTCCATGGATAATTTTTGTGAGATTTTGTTGTCAGCACATTCAACTATGCAAAAGAACAAAGTATTTAATAAGAATATTTCATTCATTCAAATCTAGGAAGTCTTGTTTTTGTGTTCTCTTTATTTTTTCTGAGCAGTATATTTGCAGGATATGAATAGAGCAAATTGGAAAAAGACGTATGTAAGGAGGCCATCAGTCATGGATGATTCACTGACTTTAAAGGCAATTCTCACTGGTAGAGTACTCATGATATACACTTTGAAAATGTTGTGTTTGGGATAAATTGGTATAAATGATTTTAGTAGTTGGAGGCAGGAAGGAAGCCAAATGCATTTGTGTAGTGAAGGATCAGTGCTTTTGCTAACTCAAGGCCAGATCTATTGATAAAATTGGCCATTAACTCTCAGACGGATGGACAGCGGGGGAAGGGGCTTGAGAGCCTTAAACCTTTTAGGTCTGTAGCCTAGCTTCCACGGTTTTTATGTGGAACCATCAATGAGCATGCCATAGGTTTTTAGACAGTCTATACCACAAAGTGAATCCATTTGCTGACTATTACTCACCATTCCAGGACCAGACTATAGAATAAATGTCATAATGGCTTAAAGTTTTTCTGATGCTTTTAGCAGAATTTCACAATCAACAGTCTGTTTACAGAAACATTATTGGTATCTCCTTCATAGTTCTAACCTAAGACTTTTGCAGAGGTTTTGAAAAGGTTATCAGCCACAATATTTGGTCCACATACCATGTCCATAATAATAAATAATAAATAAATACCATAATTTCGATGTCATATCATTTAAATGTTATTTAATTCTGTTTCAGAGTGTTTTTACAGTATCTCACAAAAAGTAAGTACACCCCAAACATTTAAAAAAATATTTTATTATACCTTCATGGGACAACACTGAAGATATGATACCATGATTTCATGGACAGCTATAACTGTGTAAATTTGCTGTCCCCTCAAAATAACTCAACACACAGCCTTTGTCTAAACCGCTGGCAACAAAAGTGAGCACACCCTTAAGTAAAACTGTCCAAATTGTACCCAAAGTGTCAATACTTTGTGTTCACCATGATTTTCCAACATAATTAAACTCTTTTGGGTATGGTGTTCACTAGAGCTCTACAGTTTGCCACTGATATCCTCTTTCCTTCTCCATGACAACATCACAGAGCTGGTGTTAGATGTTGTGATATGTGATGTTAGAGACCTTGAACTCCTTCACCTTCTATATGAGGATGCCCCACAGATGGCCAGTCCTGCACCTCTACCCTCAGTTTCTTTAGCAAGACAGTGGTCTTCTTGGAGGTGTGTTTGAGGTCACTATCATGCGGCCCAGTTTCCAAGGAGGTGGGGATCATGCTCTGCTTCACTATGTCTCAGTACATCTTGGCATTCATGGTTCCCGCAGTAAACTGTAGTTCCCCAGTGCCCACAGCACTCATGCAGCCCCACACCATGACACTCCCACCATCATACTTGAATGTATGCAAGACACACTTGTCTTTGTTCACTTCATCTGGTTGCTGCCAGACACGATTGACACTATCTGAACCAAATAAGTTTATCTTGATCTCATCAGACCCAGGACATGGTTCCAGTAATACAAGTCTTTAGTCTGCTTGTCTTCAGCAAACTGTTTGCGGGCTTTCTTGTGCATCATGTTTAGAAGAGGCTTTCTTCTGGGACAACAGACATGCAGGGCCTGTTCTGAGTGGAACCTGTCCTGTGGCCCATCCACCTTGGTCAATGGTGGCTAAACCAGACCATCACCACATGTTCATCTGATGCCTACAGCTCTAGCCATGGAACTCACTAACAATAATAACCATTCATCTTTTGACTGTTTACTTGTTACTGTGTGGTGTCGACCAGATGAGAATCGGTTCCCCTACTGAGCTTTGGTTCCTCACAAGTCTTTTTCCTCAGATCAGGGAGTTTTTCCTTTCCTCCTTCACCTTGACTTGCTTTTGGGGCTCTGACCTGGATCTTGTAAGGCTGCTTCGTGATTACATCTGTTGTAAAATGCGCTATATAAATAAAACTGAATTGAATTGTTAAACCACTGTATGGTTTTGGTCACCATGCTGCAGCTCAGCTTTAGTGTATTTAGTGTGTTGGAAATCTTTTTATAGCCTTAGCCATCTTTATGTAAAGCATTATTTATTTTATTTTATTTTTCAGATCCTTCGAGAGTTCTTTGCCATGTGGTGTTCTATTGAACTTTCAGTCACCAGTATGAGTGTGAGAGAGCGATAACACAAAATTAAACCCGCTAGCTCCCCAATCACATCTGAGACCTTGAAAGACTAACAAGTCACATGACACCAGGGAGGGAAAACGGCTAATTGGGCAGAATTAGCACAATACTCACTGTTATTGCCAGTGGTTCAAACATTAATGGCTGTGTGTTGGGTTACAATGACAGCAAATTTACACTTATGCAAGCTGTACACTGACTACTTTACATTTTGTTAGAGTTGTTCTATTAGAATCATCTTCAGTGTTGTTCCATGAATAGATATAATAAAATATTGACAAAAATGTGAAGGGTGTACTCACTTTTGTGACATGGTGTGTGCACGCATGCGTGCATGTATATCGTATTTCCCCAACAATATGCCACGGTTTATCAATTGATTTGGCAAACCTGGTATTTGGTGCGGCTTGCTTAAATAGGGCAGCCTATCTAAAAACATAAAAACACATTCGATAAGAGTATAATTCAGTTCACAAAAACACAAAGATCAGTAGAAAATGCTGAACATCACCTTTCCTGTGCTTGCCCCGCACCCATGGTCAGAGTAACTTCCCAGCTTCGAATGCGAACACTTCTTCCAGACAGCACAGAGTTCCGTTTTGGGACCTGTGACTTTATTTATTTAGTTCTGTTTTCTCTTCGCATAATTTCTGTTCCCTGTTCTTATTTCCAAGCTGGTCCAAAGTGCGCTGCTAACCTGTGCTCTCTCTCTCCGCTAAAAACAACACTCCACCCATTTTCTGCCCGCACTTACCCACCCGTGTTCCGCTCCATAGTATACACAGTCCATAATGCATTGCTCCCCATGAAACCGCCATATCCTACAACACTTTACTGGAAAACAAAAACAAACAAGTTGCCAGAATTAGCATCGGTTAGCATGTAACCTAGCCATCATGGTAGTCCTCAATGCACCAAAATACGTAGACTCGCTGTGTATTGTAAAATAAAAGCTGTAAAAAAATCCATGCTGCTTGCGTATGTTGGACGCATTCAACTCGGATGTTACAGACGTTGATTAAATTCTGCAGCGTAGTTCTTTCATTGAGGCATGATATTAGTAAGTTCCAAATTTAATCATTTTAATTGTTTATGCTCAACTACGGTATAATGTCACTACCAGTATAGAGCTGCAAAGGTCTCCAGGGGCATATCAAGTTGGATGCTTTTACTTCAGTTCAGTAAATTAAGTAACGCTGCAGGTAATAACATGGGGCCGCTTATTGTAGATTTTAAAAACATTAATAAGCATTTTCTGTGGCTTATGGGGCGGCCTATTGTTGTGGAAATATGATATATGTTTCAGGGGGACCTGATTATTTCTTCAGTGGCTTTTGGTCAGAGCAGAGGTGTTAATAATGCTAATAATGTCCAATAGACCAATTAAAGGTTCAGGTTGTTGAAATAAACAAAAAAACATCACCTTTTAGTTTACGGACAACACCTCTGCTCTGATCTGCAAAGAGGAGTGGACCAAAATTCCTTCCAAAAACATGTCTGACCTCCATGCTTGCCAACAAGGGTTTTGCCACCAAGTACTAAATCTTGTTTTGCTAGGGGATCAAATACTTATTTCACTCATTGAAATGCAAATCCCATTATCAATCCCATTAAATTTATAAATATTCATTAATATTAATAATATTTATACATATAATGGGATTTTTTGAAAAGTTGAAATTAGGAGTATATAACCGGTTGGTAGGGGATCAAAAACTTCAGTCAATGAAATGCAAATCAATTTATATATTTTATATAATGTGATTTTCTGTATTTTTCTTCTTTTGATATTCTATATCTCACTGTTAAAATAAGCTTACCATTAAAATGATAGACTGTTTATTTCTTTGTCAGTGGGCAAACTTACAAAATCAGTGAAGGGTCAAATAATTATTTTCTTTTTACTGTATGTGTCTATATGTTTATTTAAAAATAAAAATTAAATGTTCTTACAGGGAGTAAATGGCAGTGAGACCTGGGCTGCAAATAGTACTGATAACTGGGATTGCACTCAGCAGCAAACAATAGCCTATCAGGGTAAGAGAATAATGCACAGAAAGCTTCATTTTGTGCCACATTTATTTTATTTTACACAAGTATGTACCCATTCCACAGTGATAATACATTTTATGTTATTTTTAAAAGTATTGTGATAGTTATACTTGATTCTCACACAGTCAAAATGAAAATGAAAAGTCAGGGGCTCTCGTGTAGTACAACTGTATTAAGTGTAGGTGCCAATGTTAAATATTACTTTAATTCATACTTATTTATATCAGGTATCAGCTTTTCCTCAAAAAATTAAAACAGAAGATTGTTTAAAGTACTACTTATGATTTTCAAAGTCTCTGATTGGTTGGTGGTTCATGTCACTCTCAGGTTCTGTAGATGATGATGATGAATGGGACGATGAGTCCGATGATGGCAAGTCCTCAAGTGGCTACAGTTGGTCGCAGAATGAGGAGGGAGGAGGAACAATGCAACGGGGTGCAGCTCATCACACTATGAAGATTTCTCTCAACAAGTAGGTTGCAGTGGATGCAGTACTACAAGCTGCTGTTGTTAAACAAGTGCAAACCCATATGATTAAAAATTCCAACTTTTCTGAAAATGGGAAAAGTCTCTAAAATACCAAAATACACCTCTGTGTCACTGGAACCTTTACATCTACAGTGGTTTGAAAAAGTTTTTGCTCCCTTCCTGATTTCTTTTCTTTTTTTCAATGTTTGTCAGACTTAAATGTTTCAGATCAACAAACATACACCTGAGGTTTTTTTTTTTTTAATCTCTAGCTATACCCAGGCCTGATTGCTGCCACCCTTGTTCTCAGTCAAGAAATCACTTAAATAAGACCTGCCTGACAAAGTGAAGTAGACCAAAAGATCATCAAAAGTTAGACATCATGCCAAAATCCAAAGAATTCAAGAACAAATGAGAAAGTAATTGAGAAACGGTATAAAGCAATTTCTAAAGCTTTGTGCCTCACTTGCCTCAGTTAAGGTCAGTGTTCATGACTCCACCATAAGAAAGAGAATGGGCAAAAATAGGCTGCATGGCAAGATGAAAACTGATCCCCAAGTCTTTTGGGAAAATACTGTAGACTGATGAGACAAAAGTTTAAAATTTTGGAAGGTGTGTGTCCCATTACATCTGGCATAGAAGTAACACTGCATTTAAAAAAAAGAACATCATACCAGCAGTAAAATATGGTGGTGGTAGTGTGATGGTCTGGGGCTGTTTTGCTGTTTCAGGACCTAGAAGATTTGCTGTGATAAATGAAACCATGAATTCTGCGGTCTACCACAAACTCCTGAAGGAGAATGTCCAGCCATCTGTTCATGACCTCAGGCTGAGTGAACTTGGGTTCTGCAGCAGGACAATAATCCAAAACACACCAGCAAGTCCACCTCTGACTGGCTGAAGAAAAAGCGTCACCCGAATCCTATTGAGATGCTTTGGCATGGCCTCAAAAAGGAGGTTCATGCTTAAAAACCCTCAATTGTGGCTGAACTACAACAATTCTGTTGCTGCTAAGGATGGCCCAACCAGTTATTAGGTTTAGGGGGCAATTACTTTTTCACACAGGTTTGGATGTTTTTTCTCCTTTAATAGTAAAATCCTGCACTTAAAAATCAAATTTTTGTTTACTTGTTGCCTTTGACTAATATTTAAATTTGTTTGATAATCTGAAACATTTAAGTGTGACAAACATGGAAAAAATAAGAAATCAGGAAGGGGGCAAACACTTTTTCACACCAATGCCATTAGCACTGACATCATACCAGATGCTAGCTTGTGTAACTTTCACTGTTAACAGTCTGGATGGTTATTTTTATCTTTGGCACAGAGAGCCTAAAGTCAATTTTCCTCAAAACGAAGTTGAAAGGTGCCTTCACCAAAGCCCCCAGCTTTTCTGTTAGCTGAAATCCACCAGCTTAATTTTCCCACAGGGGGGAAATGTTGTTAATGAGATGGGGTTTTCTAAGGCCATATTGCCATACAGATCTAAGATGTTGCCACACACAAAAAGAGAAAACGAAAGGGAAAAGGAAGAAAGTGTGTGTTGTAAATGTTGGTGTCAGAGTTCAATACATTTTACCTGAATGTTTTATCAGCCTGTGCAGAAATAGCAGCATGACTCCATTAAAGACTGTGGATGATATGTTTTTTGCAAGACAGTGTTTAGCAGCATCAGAATACCAGGGAGTATCAGTCAATGTCAAAGTGAATTGTGCAAAATAGAATGTTCAAGACACATAAAGGGTCAGTATATGATGTTCTATGCACAAGCATTTTTTAAGTGGCTACACATGTGTATAGATGTTGAAGCAGTTTGTAAACCAGTTACCACCCGGGACTAGTTTTCGGATTTACAGATATGTACATGAACAGCATCTCCTCTGGATTTGGCTATGAAATTTGGCTTTGAGTGGCAGAATTTTTAATTTTTACTATACAGTATGTAAAAAATTTCCATACTCAGCCCTACTTAGCCCTAGCATATTTACTTGTAAGTTGCCAAATGTTATTTTTCGGATGCAAACTCCTGTTCTGATTTTCTTACAGATTTCCAGTCTTTTACAAGGCACCGAATCCTGAAGTGTATCTACTAACAAAACATACGCCTAAAGAAAATGACAAATTGTCAATATATGTAAGTTATATATGAAATTATTATTATTCCCATTATTATTTGTTTATTTATTTTTAAGTAATAAAAGTAGTGTATAATATAGTGTATTCAAAATATAACATATTTCCTTTTTGTATTGCAAGATGGGTGAAGTGGGTCCAGTTTGGCTATATCCACAAACGCAGCTAGAATGTATGGTGGCTGATCCCAAGAAAGGATCAAAAATGTATGGGCTAAAGAGCTATATTGAATATCAGATCACACCTAATGTAAGTGTACTGTTCTATTGTCCACTGGTTTTCTTTAAGTTCCTTGATTTATATTGTTAATGTTTTTTTGTTTTTTTTGGTTGTTTTTTTAATGTTATTTATTTTCAGAGTACAAACAGACCTGTCAATCACAGATACAAACACTTTGATTGGCTATATGAGAGGCTTATGGAAAAATTTGGCTCTGCTCTCCCCATCCCATGTCTTCCAGATAAACAAGTCGCAGGTCAGTTAATTTGGGTTTTGCTTAGATCCAAATGTTTGTAAAGCTACTTTTAAACAATGGTGTATATATATAAAAAATATATATATATATATATATAAATATATGTAGTTGCACTAGACCTATAGTGAATAGCCTGCAGCATGCCGAGCCATCTACTATATCAGGGGTGTCAAACTCATACACAGTGGCCAAAATTTAAACCTTGGACAAAGTCGCAGACCAACATTGATATTTATTAAAAAAATCTTTATGCAAATATAACAATGAACCTTTTTCTATAAACCAAAACAGTTTGCTTAAATATTGAATATGGAACAAGCAAAGCTTAATACTATGCAAAATATAACTTGATATTACACACATGCAAAATCGAATTTCGAATAAAAAATACATATCCATGGCATTCATTTATTAAAAAAATGTTAATTAAAATTGTATGCCTCTTTTTTATTTGCAGCTTTCTGATTTATATTATATTATATATATTATATTTCAACAGTAACATTCCACAGGCTAAAAATAAATTTTAAATAAAATAGCAAGCATAAATCAATAAACTAATAATAATATTTCATTCAAGCCCATGCCTTGGAGTAGCAAGAAAAAGTGGAGAAAGAAAACGTTAATTATAGCTCAGTTTGCTACACACTGATCTACTCTGTGTCCAAGCCAGATACCTGGCATCTCTTCTTGGACGCTAGTTTATCAATGTTTCAGATATTTTGCCTCCCACCTGTTCAGAAAGCTCCTGTATTCTGTTTTTCTTTTCAGCATTTTTGGGGAGTAGCACAGTGCCAGTATTAGCATAAGGTTGCTATGATGACGGTCAACAGAGGAGGGGTCTATGGGTCCTGTCTTGATCGACACGCAGAGTATTCTGGGGTTTGTAGTTATCGTGTCGTATTGCACTCCGCAGTGGTATTAGCGATACATGCGCTATAAAATACCGGCGGGCCAGCTCTAGTAGTCATTTGATATTGTCTCGCGAGGAGAGTTTGACACCTATGTACTATATTTAAAGGAGTGACTCGAACATGCTGCTCCTAGTTTTACATTGAACTACATGCTCAGTGTTATGTGTTATGCAAGGACATTAACTATATCTACACAAATGAACTCCTGTCATTAATTTAATTTATTTCAGCATCAGTTCCATAGCCTAATTAAATATTTTCCTATTTTATTGCTTTCTGAACCTTTAGGCAACATGTATTCTTTCATATAAATTGTGCGTGTGAGTGTGTGTGAGTGTGTATATATAAATGCATCAGGCTTCTGAAGAATGTTCTGTTGTATAGTTCTGATATTGGATTTTATGATGGGGCACAGGTAAGGTTTTCTTCTGCTGACTCTTACATGAAGGTCTTGTGGAAGAGTGCACCACCACTCCTGAGTCTGCTAAATCTCCCTGCAGGTTTTTGCAGTCAAATGGGGATATTGATTTGTTTTTTCTGACCAGCAAATGAGCAGTTCTCTCCAAGAGTTGGTCTTTCAGATCTTATGTTGACCTCCACAGTTCCCCTGAACTGCAATCTCTTAATTACATTTCTCACTGTGGAAACTGCAAACTATCTTCTTGTCACATTCTCCTGCATTGTGGCCATAAATAGACTTACACAGCTGCTTAGAGGAACCCATGTTTGTTGAGTGTCCACAATTGTGTGCACAAGGTTTGGAGAGACAGAGTGTAAATCTTTGAAATTGGCACCAGCTGACATTTACTAATAACAGCTGTTGCTATGCATCAGATCTAACAAACTGATTAAAGAACAGATTTAACTCATTGGCCCTCTCTCTGTCCCCCTCAGCTCCCCTGCTGGTGAGCCAGTGATTGTCTTCATGCCCCTCCACATGTCTCTGGTGTTACTGTGTTGCAGACTTTGCTCCAGCTTTCTGTAGTTCTTTTTCCCCTCCTCTGTTTTCTCTGGGAGATTTTGTACCCTTCTTACTGCTTCCCTGTCACCTGACCTGAAAGCCCTCTTCTTTTCGTTCAGAAGGGCTTTAATGTCCTCTGTGACCCATGGCTTGTTGTTGGGGAAGCAGCGGATGTATTTTAAGCGTAAAGTAAAGATGATGTAGTCAATGTAATGTTCATGGAGAGTGTTTCAATCGGTTTTCTCAAAACAGTCCTGTAGTGCAGCACTGGCCTCTTTTGACCACCCCCTAATGGTCTTTACCCTGGCTGGCTGCCGCTTGACCAGTTGCACATACAGAGGAGTAAGATGAACCAGTTTGTGATCTGATCTGCCCAGAGGTGGAATGGCTGTACAGCTGTAAAAGTGATGTGTTTATTTGTCATTGTGAACACACACAGTGCATTACAACAAAATGTGTCCTCTGCATTTAACCCATCACACGTGCACACAATCTGGCTGAAGGTGCTGAGTGTTCTATTGAGGGAGACAGGGTTGCAGTCACCAGAGTTAAGGAAGAAAGCTTCCAGATGCTTCATCTGGAGAGCCGCGGTAACAGTCTCGTCACCTAATCAGAAAAGAATACACTTATCGATGTATAATTTTTTTCATTGTATGACAGTGTACTTGAGCACTGTAAGCTTAAAATAGAGCACTGAACTCGATGACTAAAGTAAAAGGCTACAGGACAAGTTGAACTTTATTTGAGGGAAGCTTGGATAAGTGGTTTGTAATATTGTCTCAGCAAGTATCACTCGTACTTGACCGCTTGAAGTAAACAGAAACTATAGCCTAACACGGCTGGACTGATAACAGCATTAGCCAATGATTAACATTAGTTACAACCGTGCACTTATTACAAATAAACCAAATAATGCAGCATTACACTACTATTAACATCAAATTACAGTATGTGTCAGTGTTTAATAATCTAACGTTCCTGGACATGAAACGGACAAAAAACTGAATTTAGGGTGGGGGTTTTTTCTTCCCATAAATGCACACACACAGCTCCAGGGTCTGATATGCTAACTCCGTCTTGCATAGTCTGCAAACAACATATTATTGGCATTATAAATAAATTGCTTACCATGCTTACTGGATGCAGCCATGTTTTGTTTTTCTTTTAATTGATGCATCAATGCCAATCTTTCAGGTCAACAAATTTACATGATTGGTGCCACCCTACACAGTTCTATTCAAAAATAGTCACAAAAGAAAGTGTTCTGTGGTAAGCGGAATCCACATTTTAGCTTGCTGTTGAGCAAACGAAATCCTGCCTCATTGCCAAAGACAAAATGGACTATCCAGATTGTTATCAGTGAAAGGTCCAAATTCATCATAGTCCATTGGCATGAGTCACTTGCATATGTGTGGAGGTACGATTGATGCAGAGCAGAGGCATACATTGGAATTTGAAAGAGCCATATGCTGTCATCAAGGCGACTTTTCCCAGGTAGTCCATGGCTGTTTTTGCAGGCTAGTGCTAGTTCTCATTTTGCACCACATTAAAACAGTGTAGATTCATAGAAACAATGTGTGTGCTTACTTGTTCTACTAGCAATCCAGGTATTTCTCATATTGAAAATGCATGGCCACTCATGAACAAGAGGCTCTGATGACAGTGACTCAGACCATTTCTAATCATTTTTATTATTTCTTATTTCTTAATTTTTTCTTCCTTAGTGTGGTTATCTTGCTTGCGTTGCACTTTTTAAAAGTGGTTTGTCGTACCCTGTGCAGCACGGTTGAGGGGTATTGCTGGAAAAGAATTTGCAGCAAATTTCTTCAATTCCAAACAATTAAAAGGTGTACTTCTATGGAAAGATAGCACAGTGTTAACATGCTTATGTGCTACATTTTTAAGTGTGTTGCAGATATCCAGGTCTACTGTATGTGTTTTTATATTTAAAAATATTAAAGGCAAGTTGATCAGTGAATACTTTAGAAGTTGTTTCATGTTTACTGTTGTCAATTAAAGAATCACAGATTCTTGTTTTATTGTATTTTGTGAAACCTGTTTGTAATTTATTTTAATAAACTATTTAAAAAACTAGTCTAACCTATAAAATTACAATAGTAGCAGCCACAGTCTGAATGGTCTCCTGTAATTAGGCTTAGGGTTAGCAGGGCTTTTTTTCAGTCAATGTTTTACAGTTTTAATCACGAAATGTTTAAATATACACTTACATATGTGTAAGTATCAACTTCTCAATTTTACATCTTTATCTTTTTCACATTTATTGGGGATTATTTGCTTATTCAAAATATATTATGTAATTATATGTACATACCTCTACACAAGAATTCCTGTAAATTTAAGCAAAACTGCTCAGAATACGAAAACGGAAGTCTTGTTAGCATTTTAGACCTACACTGTTCTTTCTTCGTGTTTTTAGGTCGGTTTGAAGACGAGTTTATTAAAATGCGAATGGAGCGACTACAGCATTGGATGTCTCGAATGTGCAGACATCCTGTAGTTTCAAACAGTGAGGTTTTTCAGCTGTTCCTGACCTACAAGGATGAAAAGGTACTTTATTTTACATCCATCATTTTAGATCGCCATAACATAATTCAAAAAGCCATTACAGCTGTAGTAAACAATGACATATTAAACAGACACAGGTCGGTTTTGTTCACAATATGTGAGGAGATTATATAACCAAACATAATCGGTTGTGATTACTGACTGTAATTGCATTATCAAATTAAGAAAAAGTACTTTTTCCATTTATAGTTGATTAATATATACTTTTTGATCAATGATATATTGTGTACCTCTAGTATCAATATCTCAAGCTGTTTTGTTACTTTGTCTTTAATAGGATTGGAAAGTAGGCAAACGGAAAGCAGAGAAAGATGAGACGGCTGGAGTGATGATTTTCTCAACAATCAATCCTGAGATTCGAGAACTAGATCTTACAGAAGTGTGAGACAGCTTTTCATACCTCCTCATAAATTCCCTCCAATATACTGAAACTTTTGGGGATTTGGCTGAATAAGTTTTCTCTCATTTGGGTGCAGAGAGCAGAAGTGTGATACATTTAGCCGTTTCACCAGATCCATGGACGATCGAGTTAAAGACCTTCTTTCTGTTGGCCATCTTCACTGGAAGAGATGTTCAGGATGTGAGTTTGTTTCCTGTTTGCAGAGGATGTCCAAGATATGTTTCAGTGTCAGTGGATATTTGTCAGTACTTCCTCATATAAGCCTCTGTCTGAAGTGTGGTGTAGACAGACGGTTGTACTGCATTGTTTATTCTGTGATACTTCACCCTGAATCAATGTAATTCAGTGTAAATCAGACCATGCTCACTGTTTATCTGATGCAAAGTTGTCAGATAAGAGAAGGTTTTGCATATAACCATTGTATTTTAAAGTCCAGGGCCTTCATCATCATCTTTTCTGTTTTTCAGCACTAAAGAAAGAATATCAGCAGATTGGAAAAGCATTTCAGAATTTGTCCTCAGTTTTCAACACCAGTGGATATCAGGGTGAGAAACCAAAGCAACTCTCTTATACACTACTTTTCAAAAGTTTTAGAGCTCTCAGTTTTCCCAGTTTTTACTAGTAATTTAAGCAGTTTGATTACATGAACAATCATAAATGGTTCAACGGTAAGAGGTTACAATAAATAATCTTACCATAAATAAAAAACAAAGCTTAGGTCACCAAAATATTATGTTGATTTCACATAGAACAGGCTTTTCCCCAAGCGTTAAGAAGCCTTCCTGCAGCAATGGAAGTAAATTAAGCATTAAATTAATTTTATTATACTTTTACTAATTAAGCATTCCATGTTTTTCCACTGTAACTCAATTTTTTAAATTACCAGTAAAAGCTGAAAATATTCAGGGTCCTAAAACGTTTGACGAATTTGAATTAATGGGTTACTTCTTCTGAAGTGTTATACTACTTTATCCAAGTTGAAAATAATGATCAAAGTTATTGTATAAAAACAAAGCTTTACTTGTAGAATACTACTCTCTTGCTCATTTTATTTGTCTCCTTCTAGGGGAAGGAACTCTTACTGAAGCACTAACTACAACAGGGAAGACATATGAAGAAATAGCAGAGATAGTTGCTGCGCAGGTATTGACCTTCAGAATTGTTATCATCAAGGTTATTGGAATTGATATTTATGTTGACCTGAAGTACTGTCTCTCTGCAATAGCTTTGGGACAGTAATATATATGGAATTTTGTGATAATTTAACTAAGCTATTTAATCTGACTTAACACTTTCTTCTAATCTTTGTTTAGTTTTTTAAAAAAAAAAGATCAGACATTTGCAATTATTATACAAATAGAAAAACACAAATGTATAACATGCAGTTGTGCTTAAATAATTGTGAACACTTTAGAATTTTCAATATTTCTGCATGTATCTTCTGACATCTGATTTGTCAATGTTGTATTTTTGTTATTAATTGCCATATGCTGGTGGTCCATGGGGTTCAGATTTATTTGGTGGACAGATGAGCAGGCGATTTTCAGTATATTATTTTCTCTCATGTGTTTAACTGGGTTTGCATAAGTGAATTTAAGGATCAACTGTTGTGGCCCAAGGGAGTCCCAAATCCTCAAAGCAAATGTGCACATACTTTTGCCACTCACAGAATTGTTGGACAATTCCAACAGTTCTCTTTATCTACTTTTAGGTCTGAAATCTGATATTATAGGTCACATTTAAGTAGAAATTTAGAAAAAAAACTTTAAAGCCTTACTGTTCCACTACCTGAAAATGACTACAAAACTCATGTTATGTGTCATTTGTTGGATTAAATAATCTCAAGGCAGTGTATCAATGAGGGTGAAATGTTTACTTGCTCAAATATTATACTTATTTTTCACTTGATCATGCATGCCAATGCTTTGTCTGTGCTTCTTCCTTTTTTTTCCAGCGGTTACATTAAATGCGTAATTACATTGTTACTATGAACTTTATCTCAGATTAGCCTTGAGTAGGTTGCTGTATTTAATCCGACCTTGATGGTAAGGCCCAGTGATTTTCAAGCTAAAAAAAATGTTCTTTGTTTTTTATCAGCCAAAAAAAGACCTGCACTTCCTGATGGAAACAAACACTGAATACAAAGGACTGCTTGGCTGCTTCCCTGACATGATAGCAGTCCACAGGGTAGGAAAATATGTTTTCATCTTAATTTGTCACAGCTATCTGTATAATAGTACTAACATCTTAATACATTCCTAAATATGCATAATGTATATGCAGACCACGTTTTGTGTTTTTTTTTGTATTTGGATCCAAGATTCAAGAGGTTTTTATTGTCAATACAGCCATATACACAGTACACAGTGTATTGAAATAGCGTTTCACGCAGC
>JBBIGC010000001.1:39270066-39283066 GCA_037576955.1 Lepidarchus adonis
TGTGTGTGTGTGTGTGTGTGTGCATGTGTGTGTGTGTGTGTGTGTGTGTGTGTGTGTGTGTGTGTGTGTGTGTGTGTTTAATAGTCAGTTATTAGTATCTACTGCAGTGTGCAAGAGAACATCCCAGTGCAGGTTAAGCAGTAATAATAAATAAATAAAGAGTACAGTATCCAATGCAGGCGATTGCACAGATAATGAAGCATGGATAAATAATTTAGGTTTACGGTACCATTAGAAATTATTTGAAAATATTATCAGATTAGGACACCTACTTTTAAAAGGCATCGTTGGAACAATGGTGCTCTAATAAATGATGTGCTTGCACATTTTCACTTGCAGGTCTGTTTCCTCACCTAAAGAAAAGATCTGGTTTTCCAGGTAAACTAACCATTATAATAGAAATTCTATCTTTTAAAGGGGAGGTGACATTCTGATTGGTTCCTTGCATATTATGTCAAAAACACACTTCCAAATAATTAAGAGAATGGGTAACCTTTCTGCTCTTGAAGTGTGTTTTTTCCACTGTCAAAATAGCAAAAAGATTTGGACACAAAAGGTTAATTGCGCTTCACTTTTGCAGTTGATTGTCAAAATAGAGTCGACAATATTCATGAATGAAGCTATATATGCTCTAATAGTGCTTTTTGCTTCAAATCACTAAAATATTTTCCTGCCGTATTTGTTCAAAATTGTATTTTTAGTATTTTTTGTAGCATGCCAAGATATATATTGCTAAACTGTATTTTGCAATACATTTGTCTGGTAGCATGCACATGACACTGTTTCTCCTTATTTGTCCCATTTTCATTTGTGCCTATTCAATAAATTGTCTGTTTTTATTAATTAATAAATTTAATTTACACCCCTTACTTGACCTTTCAAATTAAAAAAAGAATCATGTAATTTGCATATTAATACACAGTGTTTAAAGGAATAGAACATACCATCTGTCTCCATGTCACAGTAGACCTCAACTGGTGTTGATCCTAGTGAAGGAACGACAGTAAAAATCCCAGACCTGTGGACTCCATTGTAGTACAAGGAAGCACAATCAATCGGGCAATTTCGTATGTGCTGAACCTCTAAAAGAGAATATAAATGTAAATGAATAACAATAATAATCTGGATTGACAAATATAATCTAGAACTACAGGACCAATTGTTGCCCCAGTCCCTACAATAATACTAAGTATTATAATAATAAGTCTGCAAAGAATACAGTGGAGGAAATAATTATTTGACTCCTCGCTGTTTTTGTAAGTTTGCCCACTGACAAAGAAATTAACAGTCCAAAATTTTAATGGAAAGTTTATTTTAACAATGAGAGACTGAATATATATATATATAAAAAAAAAACATTATATAAAATATATCAATTGATTTGAATTTGCATTGATTTGCACTGAAATAAGTATTTGATCCCCTAGCAAAACAAGACTTAGTACTTGGTGGCAAAACCCTTGTTGGCAGCAGAGAGGTTGGACGTGTCTTGTAGTTAATGACCAGGTTTGAGTACATAGCAGGAGGAATTTTGATCCACTCCTCTTTGCAAATCAGCTCTAAATCATTAAGGTTTTAATACTGTTGCTTGGCAACCCAAAGCTTCAGCACCCTACAAAGGTTTTCATTTGGATTATGGTCCAGAGACTGGCTAGGCCACTCCATTACCTTAATGCACTTCTTCTTGAGCCACTCTTTTGTTCCAGAGAGGAGGAGGTGTTCACTCAAGATTTTATGGTATGTGGTCCTGTCCATTACATTACAGTGTAGGGTGTTACCAGTGGTTTTATACAGGTGACTTGTTGAGACAGGTGTCTTGAATGTGGGTGATGAGTTGAAATTAGGAGAAACTAACTTGTCTGTGGGAGCTAGAACTCTTAATGGTTAGTAGGGGATCAAATACTTATTTTCCTCAATTAAGTGCAAATCAATTTAAATATTTTATATAATGTGATTTTCTCACACTGTTCAAATAAACCTGCCATAAAAATTATGGACTGTTCATTTCTTCATCAGTGGACAAACTTCAAAAATCAGAGAGGGGTCAAATACTTATTTCCTCCACTGTATTATAGTGTCATTTCACAAGCATAGGCTTATTTGAAAAGCTTTATCAAATCTCCAGTGATATGCGGAAACAGCCTAATTATAAACTAGGCAGAGATAATAATATGTGAAAATATTTTTCAAGAGCAAACAGACCTGGATGCAATGTTTCTTGTGCATTAAGCAGTGGACTTGTGCGAACAATGTTGATCATGCAGCCAGGGTTACGTCGAACACGCTCCACTGACATAGTAAGGTTTCGAATCTGTGTCTGCATGTCATAGATGAGCGAACCATGTACATGTAGCAGTGTGTTGGCTTCTTCATAGATCTGCTCCAGGGCATGGAAGCGTTGATCCAATGAAGAGTTCTGACCAGTCTTCTCTTCACTCTGCCAACAAACCAGCACACAGAATTTATTCATTATCAAAGCCAATGAATATCACAAGAGCCATAACAGTGGTGGTTCATTCATAACAGTTAATATCAGAACGAGGCTTCCAGAGAGTTTATACTATCTATTTGTCAGTGTAAACTATCTGGCTGGCATGTACTTATACCAAACTACACATATAGCAAAATGGAATACAACAATTTAGACATGACAATAAAAATAGTTTCTAACTGTTTGCATGAATTTGTCAAAGAGAACCAGAAACCATCATTCATTTTCCTATCTGTACTATTATGTATTTAGGTATAAACATGGCATTTCAAATGGAGCTATAAGCTTGCTGAATGCTTGATGAAAAATCATTGTTGTTGGGAACTGAAACATAATATTATTGGTTAATATTATTCTTCTCTATCCACTGGCCCACAGTAATGTTTCTTAGATGGTTGAAAGGTGGTACATTTAGATAAAAGACAACAGGAAAACAAAAAATGTTGTCTTAAATAACATTGTAGGGAAATGTTATTAGCATCAGACTTGAAATTCTATCCCCAGGACACACCTTACCTTTTTCCCCTCACACTCAAGCACAGCATTGAAACCAACTTAATCACTGAAGCCAATAAAATGCCATGGGGAAATGAAGGGGGAAAATTCAGGTAATATTTACACAATACAATGGCAAGAAAAGTATGCAAACCTGGAATTTAATGGTTTTCTGCATTAATTTGTCATAATCTGATTTTTTTGTGTATCCTTGAGTTAATGACCTTAAAAAAGCTAACTAGAGTCAGATGTTTATACCTGTAGGCTTGTTAAGAAAATAAGTTCAGAGGTATGGGCCAGAGCTACTACTAATAGACTGATAGAAAATAGTTTGTGAAACACAAAAAGTATGTATGTATTTATGTGAGCCATGCTTTGCCAAAAAGAGCTTTCAGAGGATTTACAATCAAGAATTTTTAATTTACATAAAGCATTAAAGTGTTGCAAAGTAAATTCAAAATTATTAGAAATGTATCAGTCTAATGACACCATGAAGGAAGCTGCTGTTTACTTGAAAGAGCATTGCTGCACACCTGAAATTTGCAAAAGAGCATGTTTGCACTTCATGGACGTATTGCCAAAATGTTTTGTGCACTGATGAAACTAAGATTGAACTGTTTAGGAAGAACACCTAGCACTACATCTGGTGTAAAAACTGCACTGCATATCCTCACGAAAACATAATTCCCAACCATAAAGTCTGGTGAAGAAAATATGATTTGTTGCATCAGGGAAGATGAATTCCTAAGTGTATGAAAACTATTTAGGATAATGTGAGAATGTCTGTGCATCAGCTTAAACTCTGTAGAAGTTGGGAGATGCAACACAACCAAAACACTGGAGTAACAGAGTGGCTTCAGTAAAACAAAATACATCTTTTGGAATGACTAAGTCAGAGCCCAGATGCTATGGAATGACTTGAAGAGAGCCATACACAAGAGACATCCAAATAATATGACAGTTAAGTCTGTTCTGCTTGGAAGAAATGGGCTAAGATTCCTCCTAAACGATGTGCAGGTCTGATCCACAGCTACAGGAAGAACCAGGATGAGGTTATTGCAGCCAGGGGGTGGTCAACCAGTTATTAATACCAAGGGTTCACATACTTTTTCCACTAGCAATCTGACTTGTTTATGATTCTCAATCATATGTTTATTATGTTCTCAATAAATGTTGAGAAGTTCAGATTTTCTTTTGTGTTATTATTTAGACACATTATTATGAGAAATGAATGCAGAAAATAAAATTTCAAAAGGTTCACATGCTTTTCTTGCCACTGTATGCAATCCAAAGTGGTCATATTCATTGTAACTACCTGTAAGTATATACTATACATTATTATTTATCTATGTTTTCTTCCTGAAATTCTCAGCAATGTCAGGTAACTGATGAGTTGTGATAGAGAATCACTGTGGTACAATATTGTTTTGTGCTGCTTTGATCTTGGCTTTACTGTACTAAACATACATTTAGCATTCTGGAAATGCGCCTATAACCATTCCCATCAGAATGCTGTTCAACGATAAGATTACGAATATCTTGGAAAAGTTCTTTGCTTTTACCCATTATGAAGTCTTGCCTGTGTGCATCCTGGGTAATGAGAAGCCTTTATAGGCCACCAATTAGGACTAAAGCATCTTATATCAATTAGTACTGATAGGGGGCAGGGTTTCTCTCTCAATACTGACAGATTTTAGGTGGTTTTTTTGCCATTTTGCACGTTGTTGACCTCATGTGTTCTATACTTTTCCCTGTGTCTTTTCACTTTATTACACATAACTCAATATCTGGACTTATATGTTTAGGTGTTTTTTGCATGAATTAAATAATTGTTGATTTTGACGTGTGGTGAAAACTTTGTGTCAATAGCCACGTAGAAATACCCTTACTGATAAAAATGCTGATGTATCAGATATTTATTCTCCCCGCTGTAAGTGCATCACTTCCACAAATGAAACAATATAATGCATTGAGGCTGCTTGCATTAGCCCCATTGCTCTAATATTTTTGTTTCTGGTAAGAATATAATATGACACTGTAAGCATGTAAGCGAAATAATTATGTCTTTGACCTTACCATCCTTTATATGATGTACTTGCCAAGCAAAACTGCTATATAGATACTTTTTCTTAATTGAAATGACCTGACACACATTGGATGCTCAGGCAGATTTGATCAAGGCAGGACTGTCTACAGACCATGTGGTTGTAGTGCAGGTTTCAGCTGTAATCCAGTTATTGCTCAGTGTTAAGTAAGCATTAGTGGGGAAACACTAGTTTGTCCCTCTTGGGCTGTACTGCAGGGAAAACTGTGTATCTCAGAATAAGCAATGGCATTATTCTGTTTAGTCATTTAGTCATTAGTCATTTTTTAATCACATTTAGAACTTTATTGTAGTGATAGCAGGTTCATAATAGTTCCTCAAGGTTGCATGCTGGGCCCCTAACATTTTCATTTATGCTTTCAATTTTGGACATAAATGTACACCTTTACATTTGCTACTACTGGATGCTGAATAAAGCTTTGAGAAATAAGTCTTGTAATATTCCTGTAAATTGTGTCCCCGTTGCAGTTACAGATGCTATTACACAGAATGAAATTATGCAGTTAGGCAGCTCTCACCTGCAACTCCAGAACTTTGATGCGGTGCCTGTGATTCCGTAGCTCTTCTTGAAGTTCTGAGATGGTCTCCTTCAGGTCCTGCATTTGCTGTTTGCGCTCTTCGTTCTCATGCAGCCAGTATGAAACTTCATCGGTGCATCGGAACATGTCAGGACACCTCTGCTCTTCCAGCTGTGGCAATGTAGCCATCAGACGACACTGTCCATTAGGCATCACCTCATTGCTGTATTCACCACACTGCATTAGTCCACTGCTGATGCGATGTGTGTCCGTATGATGAGAGACTGATTCATTTAAATCTGTTTGCTGAGCATCAATGCCAATTTTACTACGTACAAGGTACTGAGTCCATGCTGCTAGAAGTAAGGTCCTGCACAGCAGAGGTAGCTTCATTCTGCACCAAACAGAAATGTCTGAAATTTCTGACAGGGGATAAGAAGTCATAGACTCACTTTGAAGGTCCAGGCTGTCTTCAGATATATAGCCAGGTCCACAATACATACAAAGTAATGGATGGGCGTGACTGCCAACCCTGTGTAGAGAAACAGTAAAATTGTTAAACTGTATTTAAGAAATACTGTGTAATACTGTTATTTTCATTTTTTTTTACCATTTCATGATTATTGCTCATGCTATGTCTTGTTACTCTAAGTTTTGTTCATTTTCATCTCTCTGTACTCTTACCATATTTCAATGTAAGCATCTGTGTTTACTAATATTATTATTATTATTGTAATATTCATAATATAATATTCACAAATATTAGGCCTATATTTAATATACTGTTGTCATAACTTTTGCTTGTGCTCTTCTCTTTCCTGTCTAAGATATTAATGTAGAACAGTCTAGAAATAATTTCTATACTTCATTCCATTGCAAATCAGAAATCTGTGATGTATAGCCTGCATTTATTCATCTGTTGTACAGTAGGCTTTAACTATTCTTTATATTATGTTTTATATTATATTTCAAGATAGCTTAGAAGTTACCATGTGTTAGTGAGTGCTTGGTAATAAATTTTTTAAAAGTGCACTATATTTATATTCATAATGTATATAATAATTATACAACATTATAAAAATTTATTGTTTACATTTATTCATGTGTTGTTTAAATTAATAAATGTAACCACAGACATATAGTTACATTTACATCAGCCATTAGTATCTTTGTACTACATTTAAAACCTTAAAACTTTACTTCATAGGTTTAAAGCAGCTAACTGAAATATTTATGCTACAATCACCACTTACACTCTCACCATTTTATAAAAACATGGCTAAAGTATTTAAAGAAATGAAGGTTACCTGTTTTCCAGCCAAAGAAGTCTCTTCATCTGCAGCACAAAACAATGAGAGAAGAAAAAACATTTCTCCTTCGGTTTCAGAGAAAGTAAGACCTCCAAGTAGAAGAGTGTTGCTCAGGGCTGACAGACATCTTATCCTCATAATCCTCTTTAATAGGATTCGTAGAACAGCCCTTGTGCTGCATGGAATAGTGTGGAGTGAATGAGAAATATTTTATTGTTTTATCTCTCCACATTTTTACAACATGCTTTACAAGGTGTTGTTGTTGTTAATATTAATTTCAAGTGTATTCATAGAAAGTTCACATTAGCTTGCTAGCTATCATAATGGAGAAGCATTGTTAGGGAAGTAAACTTATAGTTTTCTTATGATAGAGCCAGTGAACAGACATGACTGCCTGAATTTGTTTTTTACTAAATTAGAACTTCTGATGTCTAACTGAAGTAGAGTAAGTTCTTGCTAAAATTAAACTACTACTACTCCAGTAGTGCTATTACTTTAATACTACATACAAGTATATTTTCTCACTGCACACTAAAGTATACCTCAACCATACATCATTTTAAAGTGTACTTTTTAAGTATTAGGCTTAATTAGAAATGACAGTTACACGTTGTGTGCTTTATTTTGTATTTTGTATTTCACACGTGTTTTTGTGCAGCGTACTAAAGTGTAATGTACAAAATGAAAGGTAGATTTTAGGTGAGGGGAAGTGGTAGCCTAGTAATTACGAAGGTTCAAGTCCAAGTCCAGATTCCAGTGAGGTACCGATGAGTAAGGTATCGTCCTACTATTCTGCCTGTTGGGCAATGCTAATAGCAGCCCACTTCTTCAATTGTGCACATGTGGCACAGGTCACATTTCGTTGGGATGGCGTGATGTGTGTCTTCATAATGACAAATAGTCATTTTCACTTCATTTCATTTCTCTTTATACTTTTGTATTTTTGTAAACTATAAGAATACCATAGATGTAATTATATTGCTTATTTGCAAAGGTGTTGCTTCAAAAAGCCTGACACTTCACTCTAAAATATACTGAATGTTTTGTGAATGTATAATTGTTGATGTTTAAAGTGATTGGCAGCCTTGCTCAATGGGAGCAATAAAGTTATTCTCAGTCACGACTGAGAGAAAAGCTACACAATTTGGATTTTATCTGAATTCTCTCTCATGGTTCTTCACTAATAGCTTTTCCATTCAATAGACCACTCAGTCACAGCGTTTGTTGGGACCATACGACAAAACACATGATGCAAGGAAGATGAAAGGCCATCAAGGTCAGTGCACCAATACAACTATATTAGTTTGACAAGGTATGTCCAGCAAATATCCACCTATACAAAGACACTTTGCTGCGCATTGAACTAACCAACAACCTTGATTAGTACAAACTGATTACTGTATCACATTTAATGGAGTAGACACAAGTCAAATGCTTGTATGTACACAGGGTGTAGACCAGATTGATTTAATACTTTAACAAATTTTAGCAGACTGAGTGGCAACACATGATGTTACATGGCTGCATTTAAAATGGGAAACTGAAAAACTAGCCCAACTATTTGCTGCTTAAATTATAGACCAATGGATTATTGGAGTTTTGCAGTTGTCCCTAATAAAGGCAATTGTTCCTGCAATCTGTATCGATTTTTCCAACTTCTTGTTGAAAGTCTTTGTGTGGTCAGTTACACAATAGCTGTTCCCAATGTTTTATGTGTTTTGTGTGTGTCTGCTAATGGTGCCACTAAGTGGCTGTACCACGCAGTGACCTCCACATACTGGAATGTCATGTGTGTGCACTGTATATAGCAAACCCTCCGAAAAGCATTGGGACAGTCATGGCAACTTTTCTATACGGCCTGAAATTGACATCGTATTTCATATAAATGTGTATATGCCTCTAATTAATTTTGGCTTCAGTTAAATTACATGTGAAAACACAAGCATCTAAGGCGCATTCTTCAGGAAAACGCTACAGGTCCCTGCTCACAAAAAACTGTCAGACACAGGGGCAGTTTCTTCCCCCAGGCCATCACCCTCATGAACCGTTGACAGTACAACGACGTCCTCCTCCCACCTCCTCCCACCTCCCACAAACATCTTCCCTGTCTAACCTCTACATCTCACATCACACATTATATATTGTACAATAACTGCACTGCCTGTAGATAGATTACCAGTCACTGTACAAAGTTGTATATTGTATGCATGTATGTATACTGCAAAAATACTGTATATTGTATACAATGTTTCACTGTAGATAAACTGTACATTACATACCATTTTGTATTTTGTATATAAACAAATCTGGATATTGTCATATATCGCCTATTGTTGTTTTCAATTGTTTGTAATTCATGTCTCATTCAGTTGAGTACTATGGAGACACGATCGACTGGAAACAAATTCCTTGTGTGTGCAAACATACTTGGCCAATAAAATGATTCTGATTCTGTATCAAAAGTATTGTAAATTCTAAAGGTTATTGATTCTTTTTGTAAGCAAACTTTGACTGCGATCACAGGGCTGTTTTGTCCAATTCCTCCTTTTCAAATGACTCAGATTTAGCACCTATACGCTGTCAAAGCAAATAATCGCAGTAATTAACTGCAACTCATGTAAACTGACACAGGTGCCCTTAACACGTTGAAAAACAGCGTCATGTTTTGTCAATGACAGCAACCTGAAAATCCTCACTAGTTCTGCCTTCAATGGGTGTTGACATTTTGATTTTGAATGGTAATTTGCTATGCATTATTCTTCTGGCTGGGTCAGGATACGGTTGGTTTTCCTAGGATGTGCCATCTTGAAAACCAGAAGAAATTTCACAGTATATGTCCTTGAGAGATGTGTCACTTAGATGGGCTTATAAAAGAAGAGCAGAAGAGAGGGTTCAGACATCAGAGACGTACAGACTCATACGTAGTGGGACGTCTGAGTGGAGTGGAAAAGGAACATTCACAGGCACTTCATCGTCTGGTGAGTGATCTGAACTTTCATGGGCTGGATGTTCTTCATCTGTTTTTCTGTTTTATTGATGTAAAAATCATGTTCCATTAATATGTTGTTTATTTATATGTTATACTGGTTTATGAGACAATTGACTAAATATTTCATTCTTTAAATCAAAATAGCAGAAATGAGATTAATGTTTAGGCATTGATTGACACACGTGTGTATTTATATGAAACCTCATTATTTTTTACCCATTGCTATAAATAATACTCACATTGTTACACTTTGCAGCAGTTCCCAAGTGATGGTCAGGAGACTGAAAATGCTGTGTCCTGTGTGGCTCTTGGCTCTGGCTGTGTTGTGTGCAAGCAGCGCAGAGGTGAAAGCTCAATGCTGGGAGAGCACTCACTGCAGAGACCTCAGCTCAGAAGAAAACATCCTGGTGAGTCCTTGCTTAATAATAGAAGGAGCAATGGAAAGAATCATTGGCAGAGTTTTTCATTACCTTCATTATCACGTGGCAAGTATTCACAGCCTATACAAACACTTTCTAACAGCACGACCAAGGGAAATTTAAAGGACAATACACCAAAGGACATGTTTACATATTTACATGTATAAACATAAGTTTAGGATACATCCCTTTAAGAAAATGCTTTTGCACATTAATGCACATTTAGAAAATTGGTGAAAGATTAAAAGAAGCATGGTTTAAATAACACCCGAAACATTCTATATACATTACTAGTAATGCAAAACAATGTTTTACTAGTAATTGACATGTATCAATTGAATAATAAAAATGTAAAACATAAGATTTTTACATTTTATTTAAATTGTTTTATTGCATACTTTGAATTTATGTTGGACTAGAAAATATATAATCTATAGATAAGACTACAAAAACTATATATTGAAACTCTCATACTTCTACGAAAATGTAAAGTTTCTAAATAGTTTTTGGAAATAATGCTGAGTTCTAGGCTTTTCTTGTATGGAACCTTTACAGATTCTATAAAACGCAGAACTTTACACCGATGTTATTCATCATGAGAAATCTTAAACCTGATGGCAAGTTTGGCAAGTTTTTTCCCATTTGATTAAACATTTTTTGATCTATTGTGTATTTTTCCTAGGACTGCATCAAGTTGTGCAAGTCTGATCTAACAGCAGAGTCTCCTCTCTATCCTGGAGATGGCCATCTCCAGCTTTTCCTGGAGCCTGTGGCTAATGAGGTCCCTGCAGTGCTGCCCGATGTTGCCCTGTCCCCAACACCGGAGAAAGAAGCTCTCGAGTCTGGCCGACTCCATGAGGACAAGCGCTCCTACTCCATGGAACATTTCCGCTGGGGCAAGCCCGTAGGCCGCAAGCGCCGGCCCATCAAGGTCTACACCAACGGCGTTGAAGAGGAGTCAGAAGAGGCTCTCCCAGCTGAGATGAGGCGTGAGCTGACCACCAGTGAGCACAGCTATCCAGTGGAGGACAGCTCCTTTAGCCAGCAGAAGAAGGATGGTTCCTATAAGATGAACCACTTTCGCTGGAGTGGACCCCCAGCCAGCAAACGCTATGGGGGTTTCATGAAGTCTTGGGATGAACGCACTCAGAAGCCACTGCTCACACTCTTCAAGAACGTCATCAACAAAGATGGACACCAGAAGAAGGACTACTGAGTACAAGAGAGGAACTTTGAAGCTACTTGCATTTTGGAGAGGAGAAAGATGGAACAAGACAGCGAGAGAAAGAATGTTTTTATTCACTGCAGATAACTCACTTCCCCTCATATTCTTTGAAAAGTAGGTCTATTGTAGACAGTAAAATGTAGATTTGGAAGAAACTGAGGGGGTTTTGTCAACCAAAAGCACTGTTCTTGAAGCCAGCAGTACATTTACAATGTAATCCATAATAAATACTAACTATTGTACATAGAAATGCTGTGGTGATTAAATATTGGTTATAGGATAAAGGATATAGGATAAATGCTTTTTTAATGTATTAAGCTGTATAATATTGTAAAATATGAAAATTTCAACCATAAAAAATTGAAGCAGGAAATAAAAACAAACATCAAAATATACAATACTGATATTGCTGACAATAAAATATCAAGCACACAATAAAATGTCAAGCACATTAATTTAATAAAATGAACCTTTTAATTATTCATATGTAGCATTTACAACATGTATTTACATCAATATATAATAACTCTTTAAGTAGATGAGTGTAAAAGAATGATTGAGGACAGGCAAAAAGACAGTAAACTAAATCACAGTGATTCAAAAGCACTTTCAAATGCCCTGGCAAATGTTAAGACAATGACACTGAGCATGCAGCAAATGACAAATGCTAAGAAATGTGAACAAATACTTAGTTTGATATAAATTTAATACATGCAAAACCAGTCACCTCACTTGTAAACAATTAGACATATTTTTATTAACTTAATATTATAACCACCAAAGACAAAACACAGCTTGGGGAGTTTTTTATGAATATGTTCTCAAAATGGGTTAGCTCGTCATAAAGCATTATTAAAATAAAAAATGGAACAATGTCGTAAATGTTCTGTCGATTTAATAATAGAAAATAGTGAAAATATCCTCTACACAGAGCTTTAATATAGCAGCTTTTGTCAGTTATCGTATAAAGGTTGTGTATATTTTTTGTTTAACATGGGAGAAAAAAGTGCAATAACTTTTGCACATGCCACATGTGTTTAATTCTTTATTCTCTTAAATTCAGAGGAGGGGTACTATTCAACAAAATTTAATCAGATTTTTTGGGGTAAAAAGATTACACTGAAATATACTGCAACAGACAAGCTGCCATTAATGGGTGCAAGATACACTAGACAGATCTGACTGACGCCCGTCATTGTCAGAACAATTTTCAGAATTTTACTGAGCAACCAAAACACATTATACATATTTTTTTCCCATAGAGAAAACAACAGAGAAACAACATTGTCATTTGGATCAGTGAGTAAGAGACATTAAAACAACATACAATAACATGTCCACATGTCTAGAGACCGTTATTCGATCCATTTTTAGAATATGCACACACACACACACACACACACACACACACACACACACACACACACACACACACACACACACACACAC
>JBBIGC010000001.1:39295456-39318166 GCA_037576955.1 Lepidarchus adonis
ACACACACACACACACACACACACACACACACACACACACACACACACACACACACACACACACACACACAAAATTTCCCATCATCATGAAACATAAAAAGTGCACTGTCATCTCCATGCTGTGGTTTTCCATTGATTGACGTTTTCTGTAATTACGCTGTATGTACGGCTCACTTATTGCTCCAACACATTAAACGAATGAGGTTGGAGAAATGCAATCTCATAAGTGATCAGGTCGATCAGGAAGAGCAATTAGTCCAGGTTCCGAAGAACATTTGCAGCTTGAAAGAACAAGCCTTAGTGAAAAATAAATAAGGTGTAGCATTTACAAGGTCACTTAAAATTTTGCACCAGCTTTGAAAAAAATTAACTGATATATGTTCTCATAAGACCAATGCTCTAATCGTCCAAGCTGTTCTAAAGATGCAAGAACATGCACACACCAACCCACACACCTCCCCCCACCACCTGTCCCGATGAGTCAATAATGAACACCTTGGCAGGACCTCTGGGACAGAGGGAGCTGTTGATTCCATTACCATACTAAAAGAGACTGTCTCCACAATTAAGAATAAACGCAAAGTAAACAGCCTGCTTCACCCACGCAATCCAAACTTTACTGCCTCAATAAATGCAACATTTAAAACAGTATATATATATATATATATTCTTTGTGCTCCAGTGTTATGCTGAAGTCTTACATGAACTCAATAAGCGATATACATGATTTCATGGGTGCAACTTAGAGAAACCAACTACATGACCAAGGCTAATATCATTAATAAGTCCAATCACACTCCCACACAACACTTATGCAACAAATCCACAGAGAATTCAGACCAGAGTGTCACTTTCAAGTGTCAATCAAGCCTTGTATTTCACACCCTGACATTATAGCAAACCACATGCATGTCCCACACACATGCCTACAGGGATTGGCAAGCACTGAATTATTACTATTACAAACACTTAATATGAAACATTCATTGGCCATTTTATTACGTATGCATACATAGGTGAACTTTGGAATTTTTACCATTATGGACTGCATCCTAGGCCTTTTCTTTTTTTTTCTTTCTCTGCACAATGTCAGCCTACCTCTACTCCGAACCTGGAGGCCAGTGTCCTGCACAGTTTGAGGTTTTCCCTGCTCAGACACACCTGGTTCAACTCATCTGTTAATTGCCAGATTGAGCGATTGGGTTTGAGGAGAGAAAACTGTGCTGGATCTCCAATGGAAAGATAGAACTAAAGAATACAAATATTATTGGGTAGGTGGACCACTCTCTACTTAAACTGATAAAGAAAAGGACTTATCAGACATTTCAATAGACATTTTTACCTCCAGAGTTACTGTGTAATTGGACAGCTTGCTCCGAGCTGCAAGTGGTTCTATTATGAGGACTTCAATCTTTTCAGAATTTAGCAGTAAGAATAGCATCCACTGTTTAATGACCTTTAAACATTTCTCAATTAGATTAAGCTGGTTTTTCTCATCGTCCTTTGCTGAAACATATAACTGTGAGTCATCTGCGTAGCAGTGGAAGTTAACTCCATGCTTTAGGATAACATTCCCCAGAGTTAACATATACAGAGAGAACAGTAATGCGTCTAAAATGGAACCCTGTGGAACACCAATCAGTGGTAGTCCAAGGTAGATGTGTCTCATAAAATTGCCAAAGTTTAAATAAAGTACATTACAGCAGAAAAAAGATGGGTAATATGTACGTACAATCACAAACACTTTAGATCATTACCCCAAATACCTAACTGACATTTCTAATCACTCTCTGTTGCAAACATCATTCACATAACTTAATGGCTAACTACATCCGGCGATCTTCTTAACTGAGATTCAGATCAAGTATAATTAAAAAATAAGTTCCCTTCCATCAGAAAATTCCATATTCTAGTAAAGGTCAGTGTAGCTGTGTCTGTAATTAGTCTTAAATCCCAGACTGCAAAGCCTCCAGTTGAGTTGAACTGCATGTCTGGCAAAAGGGCTTTGATTGGCATTCTTGAAGGTACACGTGTGGGGGGAGGGTACGAGATGCAGGACGGGAGAATGAGTAACAAATTTGGCTGCCAGCACACATGATCAACCACTAAACCACCAAGAGTCTGGCCGGAAGAGCTTACAGCCCACTGACATCCACCACCCACATCCCTCACTCACTTTCTCAGCTTTGCATTTCCAACAATTTCAAATACAAAGTCAATAATGATGTATTTGCAGAGAATGTGCTGCAAAGCCAACTACTGTTCAGTTCACACAGTTCAAACACACTCACACACACACACACACACACACACACACACACACACACACACACACACACACACACACACACGCACACACACACACACACACACACACACACACACACACACACACACACACACACACACACACACGCACACAAACACTCCAACTTTTAACCACCCCCTACAGAGCTTCTCTAATTGTTGGACAATAAACACAGCTGACAGCTGAAGGGTCTGTTATTATTAACACATCTTACAGCAAGGAGTGGATATGGAAAAAGAGTAATCCTGTCTGAACAGGCAATATCCACACAAAACCTTGTGCTTCTTAGTAACTGGTTTTGTTTGTGTGTTTTATTTTAAACTTTACCAAGTCTTTAGCTCGACTTCATGCCCAAGTTCCAAACTGAGTCCAAAGTCAAGTCAGTGTGCGGCTTAATTTGCAGATTCTGCTAATCATTACTGCTTTGTGCATATACACTTACTGACTCTAGTCCAGGGGTGAGCAACTCCGGTCCTGGAGGGCCGGTGTCCAGCGCAGATTGGTGATCTCCCTGCTCAAGCACACCTGGTTCAACTCACCTGTTAATTGCCAGGTTTAGTGAGTGTGTTTGAGGTGGTGGCAATGCCAAATTGTGCAGGACCTATAGGATCGGAATTGCCCACCCCTGCTCTAGTCCATCTGCACAAGATCTTAGCCCTCCTCTACCTCAGCCATCAAAAGAAAAAGATCATCACACCACCAGATGTTATCTGCATTCAATTGGCCCTCACCCACTTCGTTTATATATCTAAACTATACTGAGAGCAGTTCAATCTATATGTATGCCTAAAAATTATAAACATAAAACAAATAGCATATTTTAAGTGAGTTGATGAGCAAGACAGTGGGTGAGGGGCCATCAGTTCACAGTTGACTGAAAGAACACAAAATGTGAGGCAGAAAAGTGACAAAATATAGAGGTATTTTTAATGAATATTTTAAAAAAGCATTTGTCTATCTAATACTTTATTACTGTAATAATAAGGGAGGGGAGAACAGGAGAAGAAGCAGAGGTTTCCATGGTGTATATATGCAGTTTCCTTGTTGCATTAGTCAAGCCCCTCATCACTGGTCACTTTCTGGATAACTTAGTTAGTGGACTACTCTTAACTAGTAGTGACTCTGATGTTTAAAAAACCCTGTTATCACACTGATTTGAAACATGTGCTTAAAATGGTCTACAACCCAAATAATATCTACTCTACTGTGGTCCAATGATGGGCCATTGCAATGATGTGGACAGCAATTTTGCTACAGTAAGTAGTTGCAAATATTTGCAGCACTGTGCAAAACCCAGATTTCATTTATTGAACTGTTATTCATTTTTAAGCTACAAAGAAGTAGGAAACATGACACAAAATTCTCCACTATCATCCAAAACCTCAGTGCTGGGGAAAAGTGTTTGCTCCCTCTTTATTATCTCTTTTTTCTCCACATTGGGCCAAATTAAATGGTTTCAGATTCTCATAAAAATGTATATTACGAAGAACCTGAATTAATTCTCATGATGTTTTTTTAATGAATCTTAGTAAACCACTAAGCATGTGTGCTTACCACCTTACAGTCTTATGAAAAAGTTTGGGGTCCCCTTCATAATTAGATTTTGTAATTAAAAAGTCTTACTATGACATAGACAAAAAGCACAATATTTTCAGCAAACATTGATGCATAGTTACTTTTTATGCCATAAATTGAACAAAAATAAAAAATAAAAACATTATTATGGCACTGTGCAAATGTTTGGGCACCCTACATAATCAGTATTTAGTAACACATCTGGCAGATATCACAGCTTGCAAATGTTTTTAGAGCTAAAAAGTGTTTTTAAGTTCTTGTATTTGGGATTTTCTCCCATTCTTCCTTGTAAAAGACTAGTTCTGTAATATTCTTTGGTCGTCTTGCATGCACAGCTATTTTAAGATCTACCCACAAATTTTCAGTGATGTTTAAATCAGGGGACTGTGATGGCTGCAACACAACCCCAAAGCATGATAGATCCACCCCCATGCTTATTGGTTGACAAAGTGTTCTTTTAATGAAATGCTGCTCCTTTTTTCTACAAACATGCCTTTGCTGATTGTGACCAAAGAGTTCTATTTTAACTTCATCAGTCCACAGCACTTGTTTTCAAAACGCATCAGGCTTCTGTAGATATTCTGTTGCATACTTATGATGTTGGATTTTATGATGGGGATGCAGGTAAGGTTTTCTACTGCTAACTCTTCCATGAAGGTCTTGTGGAACGGTGCACCACCACTCCTGAGTCTGCTAAAACTTCCTGCAGGTTATTTGCAGTCAAATGGGGATTTGAATTTATCTGTTCTGATCAGGATACAAGCAGTTCTCTCCAAGAGTTTTCTTGGCCTTCCAGAACTCATCTTGACCTCCACAGTTCCTCTAAACTGCCATCTCTTACATATCTTACTGTGGGAACTGCAAGCTGACAACTTTTTGCTATCTTCTTGTAGCCTTCTCCTGCATCATGGGCAACAATAAGTTTCATTTTCAGAGTCTTACACAGCTGCTTAGAGAAGCTCATGGTTGTTGAGTGTCCACAAGTGTGTGCACAAGGTTTGAAGAGTCCCTTAGGGTGCTCAAATGTTTGCACAGTGCCATAATAATGTTTTTATTTTTGTTCAATTTATGGCATAAAAAAGTAACTATGCATCAATGTTTGCTGATTGTGTATTTTTTTCCATGTCTTAGAGAGACTGTGTTAACATCTTTTCAACAACAGAATTACCTAAATCTGTTACTTATCAAGGGGTGCCCATACTTTTGCATGAAACTTTATGTGCATCCTTGTTTCATGTGCCACCTTCCTTGAAAAAGTGCAACGCATGAGTGAAGCAGGTTAAACAACAGCAAGGAAGCAAGAAAGCTAGCATTAAGTGAACAGTGCTGTAATAGTAATTAACTCTGATCCATATCTCGTTATTAGTTATTAGTTATTATATTCTCACTGATGCCCAGCCCCAGAGGCGTGCTTACTTTCATACACAAGGCCCTGAGGTTTGCTAACTTACGCACACCAGGCCCTGGGGTTCATTAACTTATGCACACCAGGCCCTGTGGTTAACTTAGTTACTCACACTAGGCCCTGGGGTTCACAAACTTATGCACACCAGGCCCTGGGGTTCACTTACTTATGCACACAAGGTCCTGGGGTTCACTAACTTATGCACACAAGGCGCTGGGATTCACTTACTTATGCACACCAGGCCCTGGGGTTCACTAACTTATGTACACCCAACCCTGGGGCACATTTACTTTTGCCCCTTACCTCATGGGCACACTTATTTTTGCTCCCTACCCCAGGGGCGCAGTTACTTTTGCCCCCTACCCAATGGGCGCACATACGGTACGTTTGCCCTCTACCCCAGGGGCATGTTTACTTTTGCCCCTACCCCAGGAGCTCACTTACTTTTGCACCCAGCTCTGGGGGACTCTGAACCCAATCCATTAAAATTCACACAGAAGCGTTAATGACAATTGGTCATCACTGTTTAAAAAGTATAGATCATATCACCTCTGTGTCCATGTATTTTTGTAATGAAATTCCAAAAAAATGAGCATTTCGCAGCGATGTAAAAATATAGGTCCTTTGTCGTTTGGAGGCACATTTTTAAACTCACAAACAGTGGATTTAATAGGAGGTTTGTGGAGCGCAGTCTCTACATCTTGCCACACAGTTAAAAAATGGTAAGTTGTCACTACAAAAATCATGTCTCAACACAGGACAAGTTTTCCTCCGTTTTTATGTACAATTTGTCATTGACAGATAAAAATTAACTAAAAAAACTGAGGGCAAAAGCTAGAGTGGAGTGATGTCACGCACTCTAGCCAGACAAAATGTCTGCCCATTAAAATGAACAGAGAAAGTTCCAGATTTCAGAAGTCACTAAAAACATATACTTCTCTAATTCAAAATGTATAGAAGGTATAAAAAAGCTGTTTTACAGGCACAAAGCTGTCTAGACTCGTTTAAAGTTTGAATTACGTTTCTACGGCAAAGTATCGAAACAGCATGAGTTTGTTTGGGGCATGTGGCTGAAAAACCAAAATTTTGGCTTCGGCTCCATTCATTTGAATAGGAGAAGGCACATAGCTAAACAATAGTGAATGTTATTCACTTCACCTGTCAATAATGTTATGGTCATGTCAGTATGTTATAGCTGATTAGTGTATGTATTTACAGTACTAACACTACAGTCATGCCTGCAGGACCTGAAGAAATTCTTTGCTTAAAATATCACTAGCATACAATGATAAAGTTCATGGAAAAAAGTATAATTCATACAGGACCTATGCATTATGTGGGGGTTCCCACATTCACATATACCATTGATCTGCATCAAATTTTAAAAGAAACTGCCCAAAGGTTGATTTAGGGAACTAGAATAGGTTATTTTGTGGAGTTGCTTTAAATAAACACTTTGATACATTTTTAGGAGTAATGACCAATTTTTGCATAAAAAGCTATGATAATGAACCAGAGAGAAGGCTTAACCTCTACTGCTACAACAACAGCAAATGAAGACTGTGGAAACACCAGCGGGCGTCCAGCCTTTTACAGCATTGTTCAGTGCTACTACTGTATTGCATAACACATAACAACAACCTGAGCATGTGAATGAATCAAACTCCTGCACAGAGGAGCTACTGTCGCCTGGAAAAATCTATTGTTCAGTGCCTGTAGGGCTTGCACTCCCAATACTCAACAAAAAACAATCTCAGTTTCTCTCTCTCTCTCTCTCTCTCTCTCTCTCTCTCTCTCTCTCTTACTCACTCGTGTTAGCATACCCATGCAGTTGCTCCAAATACTGTTTGCCTGACTTATGAGGGATTCTTGTGGCTAAATTTAGCACCCTCGTCATCACAAATGCAGCATCCCTCTGATATAGTCTCAAACCAAACCAAATATTAAAGCACCCTGCATCAAACAGTGACAGAGCAAAAGCGAAGTAACATCTGGCACCATGCAGAAAGCTCAGAAAGCTGTCAGAGTGCATGAGTCATTCTCTTCATTTTTCAGATTCATTTTTCAACCGGCAATCAGACCAAATACATTCTTCCTATCTTTCAATTACTTTCATTCTGTCACCTTTGTTGGCAACAGCACAAGAACTGTGGCAAGTGAAAACTGAAAATCAAATTTGAAAATCTGCGTTTGACAATTGGTAAAAAATATCAATAATTAAAGGTATGTTTATCTAACCGTTAATTCATGCTAACACGCTAATTACGCTATTCACATTAAATCATATCAACTAATACTACCAACACCCTTTGCACCTTAAAATCAGAACTGGTATTGGTCGCAGAAACGTTTATGCTGCTTGATTGATTGTATTCAGAAACCTTCAAGAATAAATCTGGGCTAAACATGAAAGATGACTTATAATTAACTTCACATGTGGGACGACTGAGTCAGGCCCATGTCTCAGAGGCATTTCCACACTGAGCTACCAAACTCTAAAATCGACATAGAGCATCATCCTGCTTATTGGGTTGGAAGAGAAGCTACTCTGTCTGCTCAAAAGAGGTTATGGATACATAAATGTAAGCTATGAGTAAATAAATATTAGTAAATGTCATTAATGATGTTATAAAATTAGGTTTGCCAATATGATATGACATTGATATGTAATCATTAATATACTGGACTGGGTCACAATATGCAATATGCTTTTCTGTGTATCTCATGTCTATAATCAGTACACTGAACAAAAAGGTTTTGGCTGATTGTACACAGTTTTGGTACCACAAAAAAACTGTTTATAGTACCTACATAAAGAAGTACATTAATACATTAAACTGTCAGCAATTGTGCCATTAAATGTATTTCATTCAAATGCAAAATAATGCAACTGTAAAATATAGTGTTCTGCTACAGGTGCACATATGTAGTCAAATCTGATCGCCCTCATTCAGTGCCAAAGTGAATACCACGTTGAAGAGAAACTGTGTGTGTGCAATCTGTTGCTTTAGCATCAGCCAGCGCCATCATCCAGCATAAAGGAAACGATCACTGGAGCCATAAACACACACACACATAGATTAGTCCTTACCGTACATCGATGGAAATACTGATGAAATTGCCTGCTCTTTGCCTCAAGCGTGTGTCACGCTCTCTCCCTCTCACTGTCATAGCCAACCAGACACACACATTCACAGTCGCGCGCGCTCACACACACACACATACAATCGCTCAGCGCATGTGACCAAGCTCCAATGACCTTGGATTTCCCCACCAGAGTGACACAGCTCTCTCTCTCTCTCTCTCTCTCTCTCTCTCTCTCTCTCTCTCTCTCTCTCTCTTTCTCTCTCTCTCAGAGCTGGTTTAGTACATAGGTACGACACACGCGCGCGCACACATACACACGCACACCTCCCTCACTCACACCGTCCTCATCATTGATAAGCACACGCCCCCTGACAGAGAGAAGAGGGGCGGGGAAAGCCAGGCTGACGTACACAGAGGAAAGAGAACAGCCAAAGACCACTGGTGCACATACATATCAATCAAACACACACACACACACACACACACACACACACACACACACACACACACACACACACACACACGTTAATCATTCATTTAAACCAATGCTACAATTAATTATTTGTAACTGAATATTATAAAAATAATTATAAAATGTATGTTCCAATGCTTTAATATGTAGATCTAATTAAAATCATACTGGGTTAATCTGTGATAACGTATTTGCAAATAACAACAACAATAAATAAATAATAATAATAGCAATAATAGCATACATACATGTGTTTAATAAACATTTTGGTGTTCAGTTAAATCAAGTAAACTTACATTTACAGTAGAATAATAAGACTGCAGGAGTTACTGATAATGTAGTATCTGATGAAACAGGCATTTTTGTAAGTGAAATAATTTGAGTGAAGTGTTGATCATTATGTTATTTAATTATATGGTAATTCTAATGAGCTAATTTTTGTGTTCTGAACAGGTTCATTGGACCACCACGTTCTATGACAGCGCTGCAAATTCTGTGAAACTACGTCCATAGGGGCTGCGACTGAATGATTTCATAATCTCAATTATGGCTTAAGCTATTTTCTTTCTTTCTTTCTTTCTTTTTTTCTTTCTTTCTTTCTTTCTTTCTTTCTTTCTTTCTTTCTTATTTTCTTTCTTTCCGTATTGTTATGTTTACACTTGCACATATTCACTTAAAGAATGGCTAGTATTTTGCTGTATGAACGTGCTGGACGTCGTTTTCCAATTTAGCTTCAATGTTGATACATTCAGAATAGTTGCTATTTATGCTACTTCAAACAAATCTGACTAAATATTGCTACAACAAGCTGCAATATGTTCCAAGGTCATCTGACATGGTTCCTTCTATTCTCAAAATTCATTTTATCTTTAAATATAAAAAGAACATCAGTCTATTATTGCCCCAACACTGACAATAACACACATACTCATTCTATCAGCTTTTTGGCACATTACTCATTGTGATGTGTACATCTATTTCAGTGGCGGCTGCTTGTCCTTCAAACAGGGGAAGCTCGTTTTAGGCCTGCATCATAACAATTGCTATTTGTACATGAATTCTGAAGTTTCATGAACACTATGTTTTTTGTCACAGCACTTCCAGTCAGTCAGTCAGTTCACCTCATACCAGAAGAGCTGAAAAGACCTGTTATTTTTCCCTGATTTAGGCACCAAATCAATCATGGGTGTTAGTCGGTCCTGCTGTTTAATTCTGACTCTCTCCTCATAAGGAAGATTATTAAATGGCTTTTCCAAAAGCAAGTGAACAGTATTTGCACCGTCTGCATTATGTACAGCTTGCAACTTTACAAATCTGAAATCAAATTTTAGAACAATTTTTAATTTAAAGTATGAATAACTCTGCTGCCGTGTCAGACCATCTATGATAAATAGTTGAATATAAACGAGTGCACCATGAAGTTGAACATGTTTTTAAAAGTAATATAAATATGAAGTGCATATTTGAGCATTTATTTTCTGACATGTTAGAGCAGGGGTGTTGAACTCCGGTCCTGGAGGCCGGTGTCCTGCACAGTTTGATGATTTTCCTGCTCAGACACACCTGGTTCAAATCACCTGTTAATTGCCAGGCTGAGCGAGTGTGTATGAAGAGGGAAACTAGCAAACAAGAGCAGTTGCCCCAGATCTAGTTATAGTTGTAATAGTAAATATTTCACTGTATGGCTGGTAATTTGAGACCCTTTAGTAGAGAAGAATCTACAATAATTAACTATTTGCATGTAAACAATGCATATTCTAAATTCTCCTTATATTTTAATTGCCCCTTAAATAAAAGCCATAAGCTCACAATAAAAACTTTTGTCAAAGTCTTATATATGTCTCTTTTTAACTTTTTAACTCTTTATTTTTCCTTTAAACATCTAAGTGTGATTGGTTGTTGTTCTGCTAAATTCATTTTACTAATATGTCATATGTAATGTAATATGTAATATGTAATATGTAATAACAGAGTTACAAAAAACACTGTACATTACTCTCCTTCATTTCTCCTGCTCTATTACTTTAATGAAAACCACCACCTTTTCAGTGCCTCTTACATTATTAAACTCAAGTCAATTTCATTAAAAAATAACCTGTAATGTAACCTGCTGTGTAACTGTATTTTAAATCCATTTCAGAGGCATTGTGTGTCCTGGATTATTCAGGGAACCAGAGCAGGGGCTCAACCGCCTGATCCTTAACATGTGAAATGGCTCAGAGATTATCTGGATACAGTTTCAGGCTCATAACTGAAAACTCTCTATTACAGTCTAAACTATACATTTAGCAGCATTGTCTGCGTTAGGGTTCAGAATGTTGTGCAAGTTTATTCACATTTGCTTCTACATTACATAATTGTGACTTATTTTGCATGACAATTTGAGAACTGCTGTACATATAGGTTATGTTCCGCGGTCAATAATAATTCCAAAAAAATAAATGTCATTAAATGTTTGAAAAAAAAAACAGCGTCTGTGGCAGTGAAGCTATGAATAAACATGATGTGAAATGCAAAACAGGCAGCTGCAGTAAAAATGACAAGAGAATAAAGATATGCATCTTATCTCACCACCCCAGGCCTGATGGTCCAAGAAAGTGCTGCAATCCAGTAAAAGTGCCCGACGATTTGGAAGACTTGGAAGACCTGGAAAATGTGGAAAACTTGGTAAATGAGGAAGACTTGGAAAATTTGGAAGACTTGGAAAATGTGGAAGACTTGGTAAATTTGGAAAACTCTGTAGTGGCATCTTTACAGCTGGAGTATGAGTATGACTAAAGCTTCTAAGCAGTTTGGTGTCGATGCTCTTTTTATACGCAAGTGTTTTTTTTCTGCTGGGGCAGTCTGAGTGCGCACATCAGACCAACAGCCCTGTTAACTGTTAATTTACTGTATACCCAGCCCACTTCTGCACCTCCCCTCCCCACCTAGGATTATTGATCTTGATTACGTCTAGAAATACATAATACAGCTCAAATTCATGACTTAAAAACATTATTTTATTTTATTTTATTTTATTTTATTTTATTTTATTTTATTTTTTGTCGAATGTGCTGCTTTCATTGTAAATAATTATATTGCTGCTGTTGCTATAGGAACGGTTTTCGGCTGTATGACTAGTTTTGTCTGGGTTGACTCTGGAATTGGTAGCATTTTTATTTTAAGTTGTTTTTAAGAGTATACAGTGGTTTTAAAGATTATGCACTTATCTCTCGGCATAATAGCATTTGAAAGTTACTAACAGCGAAGTATTGTTTTATTTATTTTACAACGTATGATTGTGATGAATCTGTTCAGCCGAATCTTAGAATGAATCTATGCTAGGTAGCTCGCTAGTTATAGACATGTATAGTAAGCTATAGCAGTGATATGTTTTTATCGTGTTGTAGCTGACACAATACCAGGAAACATTCGCCTTTATACGTAGCAACGTTGCTTATGCTTTTGATCGTTATAATCAGCGATAAGAAAATGTAATAGATGGTCCTTAGCGATGTTTAGAAAATGACTTCCAGTGCTTTAGCTACATGCTCTCATTACCTTCACATATTCCCGGCTAGCTAGCTAAGTTTTATTTGTATACATCTGGCCATTACGCTGTAACTATTGTAGATGCTAGTTTACTCGATTGGTGCTTGCGTGGAACTAGTAGTATATTGCTGAAATGGATACAAATGTGCAGAAAAGGAGAGAAAATAAAAAGTCACTACGAGTAAAGGTGATCAGCCTCGGGAATGCAGAGGTTGGGAAGGTGAGTGTTTGATCTAGCTGTCATTAAATTTATAGTACAGCAGTGTACACTACATGTATTGCAGTTATATGTAAACTGACCGTGTTACAGTGTTAAATAGTATAATAACAACTGGTTCACCTCTAACCCCCAACCACCTACCTACCTACCTACATACCTACATTTATTTAGTGATTGTGTAATTGTAGTCATTTTCTTTTGCCAGTTTTTCAGCATAGCTATTTATATACATTTTGGAGTTGAGGTTACCTTGTGTTTTGCCTATAACCAGAATTGGTGTACTTTCTTCTTTCAGAGTTGCATCATTAAACGGTACTGTGAGAAGCGCTTTGTACCCAAGTATCTGGCCACAATTGGAATAGATTATGGTGTGACCAAGTAAGTAATAGGCTTAAGACTAGACTTGGTTATTAAAACTAGATTACAATTTAATTCTTAAAATTTGTCTTGATTTCTGCTTTTCTCTACAAGGGTGCAGGTGCGGGACCGGGAAATCAAAGTAAATATATTTGACATGGCAGGGCATCCGTTCTTCTACGAGGTACTGATGAGCTCCTTCATTTTAAGAAACAAAGATAGCCTGCTTCTTTCCACATGTTAATGTCAACATCAGGATGTTCTATTTTGCAGGTGCAGTGTTATTGCCCTGAACAGTGAAATTGTTGTCTACAGGGTGGGGGGTGTTGTTTGGCTGTAGTAGATATTCAGTACTGAATTTGGGTCAAAATATTTAATTGCATTACCTGGTTTTCATGGTAATTTTTAAAATGGAAACTCATTATGTTATGACATTATTAAACAGAATGTCATGCCACTTCTGATAATAGTGTATTGGGGTTTTCCAGGTGCGCAATGAGTTCTACAAGGACTCACAGGGGGTGGTTCTTGTGTATGATGTTGGACTGAGAGAGAGCTTTGACGCATTGGACACCTGGCTCACAGAGATGAAGCAAGAAATGGGCTCACAAGCCAACATGGAGAGCATTGTTTTTGTTGTGTGTGCAAACAAGGTCAGCTTCTTAATATATTATATAATTTATTCATAATCTATCATATATAATTTATAATGTTAAGTTGCTAAATATGCAAGCATATTGTGTAAGGCAGCTAAGAATCTATTTAAACTTTCTTTTAAGGTGGTTCCCATCCCTGGTCCTAGAGTTGCCCATTGCCATTAGTGTTTTTCGCTGTTACTCAGCTAATTAACCTAGCCTAGTACTGCTTTAAAGCTTTCTCTAATGTTAATATGAAGGTCTCTAAAGTGGCGTCACTGTCTATTGCAGGTTGATTTGACTAAAAGGCGTGTGGTGGATGAAAGTGAAGGCAGGCTGTGGGCAGAAAGCAGAGGTTTCCACTACTTTGAGACGTCTGCTCAGAGTGGCGAAGGCATTAGTGAAATGTTCCAGGTTTGAATTTTCAGATTACTTGGAATGTTGAATCTCTACAGCTGAATTAGCGTTAATAAAAAATTGGTAGATTAGTTTTACCTCTACCCAGTGTTTCAGTCTTGAGTTAGTAATTTTATATTAAATTGCTTGGATAAAAATGCAAATACAAAGCACAACAAATGTAGAGTCCATACATAAACATCCACACATCCACCGTTCACAAGTCCTTAATTGCAGAAATTGATATGAGCAGGTTTGGGACATGTAATAGTTACTGACAGAATGAGAGAGAGTTTATCTCCATTATTAATATCCTTAAAATGCAATAAATTAATAAATAAGTGCTTTACAGTGGTCAGTTGGTTTTTTTTCACATACTAATAATGTGTCTATAATATTTTTGTCTTTGTTGTTCCACAGGCCTTCTTCTCATCTATCACTGATATGTGTGAGAATGGAGGAAAGAAGCCAACACCAGAGGTCAGCATAGGCTTCACTAAAGAGCAAGCAGACACCATTCGACGTATTCGCAACAGCAAAGACAGTTGGGACATGCTGGGAGTTAAGCCTGGTGCAACAAGGTAAGAGGGAAGGACTGATGGTATATTCATTAACAATGTGTGCTCATGGTCTTTTTAAGGGAGTGGAAAAAGATGGAGTTTGGAGACGGTGTAATCATCTATGTTAAGTCAATGAGAGAAAAACTCCAACCCCTTTTAAATATATTCACATGGTGGTTGGTCATAGTTTCTGTTTATTCAGTTATATATATGTAACTATGTAATATATATTATATAACTGTCAGTGGGTCATTAATTGGACATTCTCTTCATTCTGTTCATTAACTTCACATAGTATTTAGAAGTGTCACTGTGAAGTTCACGCACTAAATCTGATAGCAAATCCTGTGATGTGTATTTGTTGTTTTCACTAACAGGGAGGAAGTCAACAAGGCATACAGGAAGTTGGCTGTACTACTGCACCCAGATAAGTGTGTGGCGCCAGGTAGTGAAGATGCCTTCAAAGCAGTGGTCAATGCACGAACATCATTGCTGAAAAATATCAAGTAGGGGTGTGTGCAAACAAAAACAAACAGCGAAACATCAATTAACAAGTTAATCTCCCTTATAAGACAGAAAGCTCTACCAAAAGAAAAGTTCTATCTGAGAACCATGCCATAAACTTTGATTTTAGTCTACTTTTTGCCACCCAACAGTTCATCTTTCTGTTTATTTTTTTTGTAGCAAATGTGTACTTATTAAACTAGTTGAATGCACATTGTTTTTTTATGTAGTTAAAAAAATCACATTTAATTAATTCATGTTTACCTCTATTTTGAGCATTTACTCATAAATTAAGAAGACTATGTTTTTATAAGGGAATCATCACATTGCTGCTATAACTATAAAGCCTAAGCAGTGTGGATTACACACTGTTTGAACATGCCTCTCAATATCTCTCCAGAAAAATAATGTATTATTTATCTTTATAATGTATGGTGTGTGTAGCAGGAGTAAAGCTTCGTTCACACTATAATTGGATATAATTTCCAGGTCACAGAGTTGCCTTGGAAATCGCAAGAACCTCAGATCGGTGACTGCAGTTAATCTGACAATGAGTCATTCTTTGTGAACTACCCTGAGACATATTAAAAGGTAATCACAGCTTTGTTGCTGACTGGGGCTGGATATCTGGCATGGGAGATATTTGGAGAAATTGTACATGATTGACAAAGAGTAACAGCCGTTCAGAGGCTGGATACACCTTTACTGTGTGGTTCACGTCAGTATTGCATTGGGCCAAACGAATATATGGCTGGTGAAATTTTTACATGTCTAATGCAAATATGCAGAAAAGAAACTTTGACTAATTATACTCGGATTATGCAGAGCTAATACAGAACTCCTCTTCTCCTTCATCTCTCCAACAACCCAAGAAACATGGGGTGTTACAGGAGTTACATGGTTTTGAATTTTGCATTTATACCTCTGGTTTCTTGGGTAATATCACTACGTGCTTTTTTAAAATAGTGCAAGAGCCCTATCACACCACCAGGTTTGGAGGTGGAGGGGTTGTCAATGTTCGCAGTACAGTTGGTTGGTACATTGGTACTCATTCTCGCTAGTGAGAGATCTTGTTGCAGGTCAGTCATATGGGATGAGATCGGAACTGTATGAACACTGTATGGATCTCAGCAGTGTCCCTGATCACATTTATCTTGGCTAAAATTGTGTAGTGTGAACAAGACTTAACACATGGAAAAAAATTGGCTTTTACCATTTGCCCCCTGCTTAGTTTCAGTCCTACTCCATTTTACACTGGACACAGACTTTATCATCTCATACTGACGGGCCCAATTAGAATCTTTCACCCTAATAGAAGCTTTAGTTTTCATTTGAAAGCTATTATTTCCCCTCACACATTCTCATTACTGTATTTTTGCTTCGTCATCAAACTCTTTCAGCTCACTAGGTTTTATCTAGATATTTTAGATGACATTAGATTAATCAGTTTCTTTATTGCCACGTTAAAACACTGAAATCAGCTTTGCTGTGTAAGTATGGTGCAGAATATTCACTACTCTCATATCATGGGATACAATTGTTGAGGTGATAAGCTTTTAAAAACCATTAAACAACTGTTCAGTGACTTAGGTTTTGCACAAAAGGTCATTTTTGTTGTGCTTTTATTACACTCATGGGGTTGATGCCAAGGGTGATTTACTATGTTTACAAATGGAAAGACAGGCTAATGAAACTTACAATACTGTGTGATGTCTAAATATAGACAAATGAGGCTTAATTCAGTTGTATGAAATATTGCATTTGTTTACACAATTAACCAATTAGAAAATGGCATACTTGTCAGCCCAACTGTCTAAGCATTTGCCTCATCATCCGGAGATTACAGGTTCAAACCCCAGTGGTGCCACAGTGATCTGTGACTGGGAGTCCAGGAGAGCACAACTGTCCTTGGGCTTCTGTTAACTGAGCAGTGGAATCGGGCAGTCAGTGCTCTTCAAGTGCATTACGCTGTCCGATGTCCTTGCATTAGACACAACTTGGAGTCGGTGGCTGGCTTCATCTGATTTGGAAGACGAGCATATTAGCATTACCCTCCAAGAGTTGATGGTGTTGTGTAATGGTGAAGTCCTAGTGTCGGGAATAAAAAGGAAATTGAGCAGAAAGCATGCATTGCACATGATAAAGAATATGCTTAACAAATTGACAATTCTTTAAGATATTCAGATTGTTGAAGATGCTTTTATTCATTCAGAGACTAATTTTCATTTAATGTTCTTATTGTACACATTTTACTGTGTGAAATTATATAAATTGTATAGTAGGGTTGCTTTAGATTATTTAAATGCAATTTGTCTCAGAGAATGTGCGTTGTAGATTAAATATCAATTTTTTGATGGCAAAGACATCCTGAAATATATGTAAATGTGCCAACACTGGTTATTATAACAAATGTAAATTTACATGTACAGTGGTGCTTGAAAGTTTGTCAACCCTTAGGAAATTTCTATATTTCTGCATAAATGTAAAATATGATGTGAGAAATGATCCAACACTACATATATGTAAGTGGAAAACAGTTCATTTGAAGGTGAAATTAGGCAGGTTCTATTAAATCAATGGGATGACAATGAGATTTTAGTAGATTCCTTGTTTTATTCAAAGAGCAAAGCTTTGTTCTTTAAATACTCATCAATTTTGACATTCATTGTATTTGCAACACAAGCAGAGGAGATTTCTGAGGATCACAGCAAGAGTCCTGTATGAACTGAGAAAGGTCACGGCACCATCTCTAAAAGTCAGACGATGTGAACAAATGAAGGACGTTCATAAGAATTGCTATCCAAGATAACAATTACATTCCAAGAGTGTAATTGTCAGCAAGGTCAAACGTCTTAACCGCAGCTCAGTAGAAATGTTGGAAAAGACCTAAACTGAGAGGTTTATGTGGGGAAATCCATCAGCATCCCTGCATTTAAGCTGTTCTATAACAAGGAACATGCTAAAACTCCCCCAAGCTGATGTGTAGGACTGAAAATGTTTAGCTGCAGATATTGCTGAGCAGGGGGATCACATTAGGTATTGAGAGCAAACTTGACCCACTTCAAATATGTAACATTGTGTCATTTTCTTTAAAAAGTATTCAACCACATAATATTTTAGTTTTTCTTTCAAGCACCACTTTAGGTTATCACTGTTGCACAAGTGTGTACTATATCTTGCATGAAAGAACTTGTATTTTTATATGAATTGTGAGATGCATAAACTGTACTCCTTTGATGTGAGTGTACATGTGCAATGTAATCATAATTTATATTTTTACAATATGTATTGTTCGTATACTTATTATTTATTTCATAAATTATAGCATTTTTTGATATGTATTCTAATTTAAGTTTTTTGTTGGCACTGGACAAAGTGTTGCCTTGCTTGCTCTTGTGTGTTCTTGTTTCCATTCAGTATATTTGGCATTTTTCCATTACCGGAGTATTGGGGGTAGCTGCACATGTTACATTATTTGGTTTCATTTTCTGTGGCAGCACAAAATACTTTATTAACAAATTTTGATTTTCTTATCATTCTTGTTCTATATATATAAATAAATAAAATATAGCCTTTTTCTTTCACTTTCATTAACTTGACAACTGGTTAGAAAAGATACTAAAATATATTAATAGCATGGGAGGGCAGCATGCTTAATCAAATGTTTGATCAAAATTGGATTTACTGCTTGAGGTGTTATGGGTGCTTGTGTCACAATTTTGTGGGAAAAGGTTTTCAGATCTTTTTGCACTACGGTCACTTTTTTTCATTTGCATTTTTACTATAATAAAACAATGATCAGATGCTTTGATTTTTTTCAGTTTCTCTGTAGTTTAAATTTTAGATTGTTACAAACAATTGATATTGATGTTGCCAACCAACACTGAAATTTTAAAACTTCTGAGTATTTATTGTTTTTGTGCTTCTATGCAAAAAAAGAAGAAAAAATAACTTCACAGAGAAAATGATTCTTACATTCACCACTGGCTCACTTCTGTTACAGCAATGCAGGTTGAACTGGTAAATATGAACACATAACACCATTATAGCTAAAATAACATGTAAATTGCATACAGCCCTAAGCTGTACCACCTTATGCAAATGTTTGGGCACTCTTTGATAAATAACAGATTTTGGTGATTTTGTAATTGAAAAGATGTAAACACAGTCTCTGTAAAAAAGCTGAAGCTGAAAAGAGGATGAGCTTCACCAACAGGACAATGATCCTAAGCAAACCTCGAAATCCACCATGGACGACCTCAAGAGATGCAAGCTGAAGGTTTAGTAATGACCAGTCCCATGATTTAAACATCATTGAAAATTTGTGGATAGATCTTAAAAGAGTTTTGTATGCAAGACGCCCAAAGAATATTACAGAACTAGAAGCTTTTTGGAAAGAAGAATGGGAGAAAATCCCAAGTGCAAGAATTGAAAGACTCTTGGCTGCTATAAAAAATGTTTGCAAGCTGTGCCAGAGAATGTGTTACTAAGTACTGATTATGTAGGGTGCCCAAACCTTTGCACAGTGCCATAACAATGGGGCGGTGGTGGCCTAGTGGTTAGGACTTTGCCCCTGAGAGCTGAAGGTTGCAGGTTCAAGTCCCAGGCCGGTCACCACTGTACCGTCCCCACTTCACTGCTCCCTGGGTGCTGTTGATAGCTGCCTGCTGGTGCACGTGTGATGGGTTAAATGCAGAGGACAAATTTCGTTGTGGTGTAGTCACAATGATTGGGAATCACTAAGAACCAATGAATATTTTTGTTCAATTTATGGCATAAAAATTGATTATGCATCAATGTTTGCTGAAAATATTGTGCAGGTCTCTTTTTCACGAGCACGGATGCTAGCAGCTAGCGCCTTATAGACAGGGCGGAGCAAACATTTAAACAAATGAGCGGAGGAAGAGAAATCCTTGCATTTCACACTAAATACACAGAAAAAGTGTGTTAGAAACCCTGAAGCTCTTTATATGCGCTTACGAATTGTGACGATTGAGAACTGAAGGTAAAGAACTGGAATAAGCTAAAACATTGATTTTGTTTAGTGAAAGTGGAATTTTTAATGAATGCAATTTACAGTACCTCATACCCTTATTGCAGTTGATCAGACATTTTTGGTGTCCAAATTAGGCAATTTTAACTATATTTCTATTTCAGTTGTGCTTTGATTTGTGACCCCTCTGAGAACGTTTTGGATTTGATTAGATTCAAATTTATCTAATTTAATCTAAAACTTCTCAGAAGGATCTTTCATTCAGTTAAAAAAAATTAATGAAAGATCCTTCTGAGAAAGTTTTAGATTAGATTAGAGTCAAAGTGCAACCCACTTTGTCTCATTTTTCACTTCCGGAATGAGCAAGGCTGTGTTTGGATGCTAAACAGATGGCACGGTTGCTTTCTGACCTAGCGCACATTACTGGTAATTGACAAGATCAGTGGGAAGCACTTTATCCAGCTTATACCCATACTCCCTGTATCAGCTGTGCAGCCTTGAGCAGTCATTGGCCAGAGTCAGACTTCAACCAATCACTTCAAGCCTGCGTGTTTCCCCTCCCTCTGCATATGTGCACCTGAAGAAAAGGAACAGAGAAGAAAAAATCCAAATAAAATAAAATAAATCAGCAATACCAGAACTTTACATTACTAAAGATGTATGTACTTGATGTATAAAGTGTTTCATCGTCTGTTTAATTCTTTTACTTGCTGCATATGTCTCTGCACTGGCTCAGATCTGAACAGATAATCCCTTACATTTGTGTGTGGAGCATGCGCACTCGTGACAAAGTGTGTACTGGATTTCATTCTTTGCTAACTTCTACATATTTTTCTGATACACTTTTTCTTTCATTTTATGAAGTCTGGTTAGAATACACAGGGTAAACTCTAACAGATTGCAAACGCTTGCAGTAAGAATGAGTGAAGAGGCCTTTCCGGACCATATGGTCAAAGGCTGACTTCATTAGGTGAGGACACCACTGCTTAATTCCAATCCGTCACACAGAAGAACCACCTCAGACTAAAGAAGCAGGCTTGACGTCTTGTCCTCGATGTTGGAAGTGTTTTGAGGTGATGTTATGGAGATAATTTAACGATTAATACAGCTAATCATTCCTATAGTATTGTGGCTGTGGAGACAAGCCAGTAGAAAAGACATTTTGAATTGAATGCTAGCAGAGAGGAATGTTTGTGCAATGGTTTCTGTCCTTCCACATGGAAGAGAGAAGAACATGCACTTATCTTTAGTGGGTCTACTAGAACTGCAGAGCTGCATCAAAGGCAAGTAAACTTATATTTCTTATTTTCCCTACTACTGTTTTTATTTATATGTTAAACTATTTATATGATATTGGCATTTTACATTATTTCATTTTTACATATTTAGCTACATTAAAACTTTTCAAAAAGTATATACATATATAAGTAAAGAATGTAATTTTTACATTTGCTTGATGTAGAATTCCATGCTTTTAGAACATTGTATTACATGCTTGTAACATAATCTTCGATTATTCTGCATTTTTCAGCTTTCGTAGTTTTCTGTTGAGGTATCATGAGGTGTTGTGGTTGGTGAAAGGTCTACGTTTGGCATGCCAGCATGGCTGTCTCCAAAGACAGCTGCAGCACCAAAGATGTTACACTGCAGCCACCAGCCGATCACCCTTGTTCCAACCTGAAACGGAAGCAGCTCATGTGGCAGAATGCAGTGCGTAACATCATAGACCAGCGAGATATTCAACAAGATGTCCCAAATGCTTCCACACACAAAATTGTCATCACTGATGCCTACATTGATGATATAAACAGACAAATTCGCAGCAAAGCTTCACGGGGCAATGCTGGGCAACACAAGCGCCGCTCCTCAAGTTCAAGAATCCACCCTCTTCGAGAACGTGAATCGACAGCCACACAGAAATCCACTGACTCCATGAGTGATGGTGACTTCTTCATCAGCTGGGGCACCACAGTGCGAGGAGTCTTCCTACCAACCCTTCACCACACATTCAAATCCCCAGACTTGGAGCGTCTCTACCAGCAGCACTCCCTGACTCGTCGCCGCACCTCACTGGTGGTCACAAATGTCATTGACATTCTGACCAAGCTTCACATCCTCTTTATTTACCTGGCTGTTGCTCCTGAGTTGGTGGACTCACTGCAAGGCTGGTTAGCGGGACTTTTCATGGCAATTGGTTTAATTTTGTGTTTCCTGGTTCTCACCTGTAAGGGGGTGATGTCTCCAGAGTACCTCCATTTTGCAGGTTTGGCCAGCTGGTTGTCTCAAACCGTGCAAGCCCTTGGTGGCTTGGTTTATGGACTAGAGAAGGACCAGTCTTGGTACGTGCTCTTCACTCTCTTTGCCACTTATACATTGCTACCTCTGCCTCTGCTCTGGTCCATCTGCACTGGCTGTCTCACTGCTGTTCTACACCTGCTGGTTGAGGCCCTCAGGAACTACAACGAATCTGCCATTGTCAGAAAGGTAATGCTTTCCTTTGCTTTTCTTTCCTTTTTGTCCTCAAAGAAATTTACTACCAGAAACACCAATATGTTTGTACGCTCTTAAAAATAAAATGGGGTCAGAAGGTTTCTCTGCTTTTGATTCCCTAAAGAACCTAGAACTGTATGTGTGTCAAGAGGAATTGAGGGGTGGGGGGGGGGGGGG
>JBBIGC010000001.1:39318266-39333214 GCA_037576955.1 Lepidarchus adonis
TTACATTCTGTCTCTCACAGTTGAAGTGAACCTATGATGAACATTACAGACTCTCTCATCTTTTTAAGTGGGACAACAATAAGTGGCTGCCAAATACTTCTATGTATACACACACATTATTCAGTTCTTTAGCCTTGCCTCTCTTCGGTTGGTTCTGTTTTCCATGTTTGTGTCTACTATTTCTGGGGAGGGAGGGGTATGTAATGTTCTGTGTTTGTTTTGGTCCTGGCTTGTCTTGTTTGCCTTAACCATTGCTCACAACTGTCTTAAGGATCTTCAGATGTTCCTTGTTGTAACTTTAACCTTTGGTTCTTGGTCAGTCCATCAGATCTATGTAGTCCTTACATGTAGCCTCTGCCTCTATTTTCTCTGTTATGTCTACTTGTGTCCATAGTCCTAGCTGTTGTATGTCTACCCATTTATGGCCTTGTTTGGTTTGTTTATTAAAATTAGTTCAACTACATGACTTGCATCTACCTTGCCTTGCTAATACTGATTCAGATAGAAAAAGAGAACAACCATAAACAACTCCTATTGCTAGTGGAAATCAGATCTGCACATTGTTCATGAAGAATCTCAGCCCATTCCTCATGGCAGAAGGATTTTACCTCTGTCATATTCTTTGGACGTCTCATGAATTGCTCTCTTCAAGTCAGTCCACAGCATCTCTATTGGATTGTGATCTGGGCTCTGACTTAGTCACTCCAACAGATGAGTTTTCTTTTTCTGAAGCTATTCTGTTGTGGGTGTTTTGGGTCGTTGTCATGTTGCATCACCCAACTTCTACAGAGTTTCAGCTCATGTACAGACATTCTCACATTATCCTGAAGATTTTTTTTATACAATTCATCTTTCCTTCAGTGGTTGCTAGATGGCCCTAATGATGCAAAGCAAGCTGAAATCATGGTGCAAGTTTCCTGCACCATAGTAAATAGTTGGTATGATGTTTTCATGATGATATGCAGTTCAGTTTTTATGCCAGATGCAGTGCTGGGTGTTATTCCCAAATATTTAATTCTTAGTTTCATCAGTCCAAAACATTTGTCCGGAACCACTGTGGAGTGTCATTCTGCAGCAATATTCCTTTTAGTAAGCAGCAGCTTCCTTTGTGGTGTATGGCCATAGACACTCCGCTTGTTCACTGTTTCACGTACTGTAGACACACAAGCGCAGATGTTAGTCAGTTTCAATGATTTCTTCAAATCTTTGGCTCTCACTCTTGGTTGTTCCTTTTCCTCACTGATGAGAATTTGTTGTGCTCTTGGGATCATATTAACAGGGCTCCATTTGTACATCTGGTAAACTGGTGAATTTCTAAAGTCTTTGGAATTACTTTCTTACCCTTTCCAGATCCTCTGAAAGCTCTTTTTGGCATGGCACACATAAGCATATTCTTCTTGTGTGGAGGAAACTCAAAATGTTTGAGTGTTTTTTATCAGTTAAAGTAGCTCTGGTCCACACCTCCAAACTAATTTTCTAAACAAGCATCCAGGTATGTTAACATCTGACTCCAATGAGCATTTTTTGAGGTCATAAATTAAAGGGTTCACTTTTTTCCACTAGCAATACAAGTTGTTTATGGTTGTTCTCAATAAAGACATAAAAAGATCAGATTTTTGGGGGTGTCCTTATTTTAGGCATATTATGTTAGTCAATACCCTTGACTTCAGATCACATTTTATTAGGAATGATTTCAGAAAACCTTGAAATTCTAAAAGGTTCACATACTTCTTCTTGCTATTGTACATCTACCTGTGGACAAATGCATGATAACTGTATCTGTATCACTTAAATCACTTAATATCACTTACCGTAAAGCTAAATATCTGTCTGATGACAATTTTTTCCAACTTATGCATGATACCAGCATGATTACCATATCATTATTCATTGTTCATACCTAGTTTTGGCTCATTCACATTCACAACAGTAGGAATAAATAACAATAAATTAGGGAGGAAATATTAAGGATGAATATATATGGGATTTGAAGGCAGATTCCAATATTGGTACTACAGGGAGTCTGCATGGTTTTAAAAGTACTAAAAGTGAATCACATTTATTTATTGAGCCCATTAAAAAGTATTAAAATGTATTAAACATCATTTTATTAGGTATTACATTTAACCTTTTTTCAATCTACAAGTTTTAAAGTAGTAGGAAATAATCTAGTGTTATTCTTCACTTATTTATTCCATAAATATCACCTGGATGGGTGCTAACGCTCTCCGGTCGCATATGCAATGCAATTCAATTCAGTTCAATGTAGTTTTATTTATACAGTGCTTTTTACAACTGATGTTGTCACAAAGCAGTTTTGCAAGATCCATGTCCAAGCCCTTACTGAGAATGCCAAATTATGACTGAGGCAAGGAAGAACTCCCTGAACTGAGGAATAAACCTTGGGAGAAACCAGAGCACATTAGGGGAACCCATCCTCTTCTGGTCGACACTGGATGGTAATAAAGTAAACCAGTCAAAAGATGTATGAAAGAAAAAAGAGAGAAACTCTCAGTCTCGGTTTATGAAAGTATGTTAGTTATGGTTAATTAGTTTCATGGCTAGAGGTGTAGGCAGCAGGTGAACATTTAGTGATGGTTGGTGGTGGCCAAAAAAGATCAAGATGGATGGGCTGGAGGAAGAAAGCCCGTCCCACTGGTTGAAGGATCAGTTGGAGGGTGCAGAAGCAAGTGGCCAGATCCTAGTGTAGTACATGAACTAGTTGAGTGTATGGGCTGGCTGGAAGCTTCAGTGATGGAAATAAGCACAGCAGTCGCTAGTGTACAGGAGGACCATGATGAGGGTCAATCAGGCAGAACAGATGGGTGATGAGTGATAGAAAATAAGTACAGAGTTAGCATTGTTTGGTGTAGGTGGAACAATGTAGAATAAACAAATCAGGACCTTGCTAGGAGGCACATTGTCATGGTCATGAGAGTTTAGGGTTGTAATGGAACATCCTGATAGCAGGGCATTGCAGTCTAGTCTTGAGGTTATAAAGGCATGAACTAATTTTTTAGCGAAACAGGGTAATGAAGTGTTTCTTAACTTAGCAATATTTTGAAGATGGAGAAAGGCTGTTAAATACAGATCTGAGATAGTGACATCAAGATTTCTTACAGTGGAGACATGCATGACAGAAGAATCAGCCAGGTTTAACATTAGGGCTGTCAATTTAGCTCTAGCAACTTTTGGTCCTAAAAGAAGAACTTCTGGGTTTTTTTTTAGCATTTAGCTAAAGAAATTGCCAGACATCCAGATTTTTAATTACACTAATTATAATCAGGAATGCACGGACACTGAAAGCAGTTTTCCATATCTGCTTTCTGTGCTGCCGCAAACCAGTACCGCCGTCTAAACCAGTGCTACAGCTGCACTGACTGCATCTCTCTGTGACCATGCGCGCCACACCAACACTGTGTCCGACGATTCCGTTGTGTGTAGACACTACAGTTAACACCATTTCCTGAGAGCTGTTTAAAACAATTTTCCCTGACTCTGACATTGCCAAGTCAATGTACATGTGGGAAAACCAGGTACATCATTGGATTTGGATTAGCACCGCTCTTCAAAAAGCAGCTTGTTGATAGCATCAACAACTCTGGACCATTCATGATGTTTGATGAAATCTTCAATTAGTTCAAGCAGTTTTGTGGTATACAGGCACATCTAAGTTAAATATTTCGTGACATTTCTTTCAGAAAGTGAATTCCATGTATTATATAGGTTCATTACACATAGAGCGAAATATATTAACCCTTTATTTCCAGGAATTTCGATGATTATGGTTTACAGATAATAAAACCCAAAATTCACTGTCTCAGAAAATTAGAATATTGTGAAAAAGTTCTTACAAAGTTACCTTCAAAGGTTTCCTAAGCCTTTAAATGGTCTCAATCTGCCTTGAGAGACTTGCCAAGCAAAATCCATTCAAGTCCTCTTTTCAGATGAATGTAAATTTAGCATAAAAGTTGGGGTCTCAGAGTCTGGAGGAAGTGTGGAGAGACACAGAATCCTTGTTGCTTGATGTCCAGTGTGAAGTTTCCACAGTCAGTGATGATTTGGGGCCATGTCATCTGCTGGATCTGCAGTCAAGTATTGTCAAGAGGAAGATGAGACACCAGACCCAACAATGCAGACGATCTGAAGGCTGCTATTAAAATTACCTGAGCTTCCATTCCACCTCAGCAGAGCCACAGGCTGATCACCTTCATACCACACTGCATTGATTCAGTAATTCATACAAAAGGAGGCCCAACCAAGTATTCAATGCATATGAATGAACATACTTTTCAGAAGCCTGACATTTCTGTTTAAACTATCCTTTTTTATTGCTCTTATGTGATATTCTAATTTTTGAGACAGTGAATTTTGGGTTTTATTATTTAACTTGTTTCCCAGTAAACAAGGAAGTGTAAACGGGTAACCTCCTAGATGAAGGTTAATTTGTGATGAGGTCAGTGACTGTGGTGGTGTTTGCAAAGTACCTCTAACCAAGGAGATCATGATGGATTCTCTGATGGTGAGCTGGCCACTTCCTGCTGCAGCAAAGCATTCCCAAACCATGGCATTTTCGTCTCCATGCCTCACAGTTTATATGAGGTTTTTTTCCCTGGAATGCTGTATTTTCCATATCCTCTGTTCTGGTGTCCAAAGAACATTATTTCAGAAATTGTTTCTGGCAAATTTCAATCTGGCCTTGATGTTTCTCCTAGAGAGCAAAGCTTTCCTCCTTGCACATCTCCATCATGCAAGTTAAAGCTGTGCATTTTCTTTCTGATTGTAGAGGCATGCACTTTCACATCACCAGTAAGCAGGGTCTTGTGATGACATTTTAGGGTTTTTGGAGCCTTTTTTAGCATCCTGCGGTCTGCTCTTGGGGTTGAACTTGCTTGGACGGCCAGATCTGGTCATATTGGCAGTTGTTTTGGAAGTCCTTCTAGACTATTTTCCAGACAGTGAATGGCTGATTGCAAATTCTTTTGAGATCTTTTAAAATCCATTACCAGACTTATTAGCTGCTACAATTTTCTATCTGAAGGCCACATACAATTCTTATGATCTCACCATGGTGTTCACTCTCACCTCAACAGTCAGGAGCACACCAACCTAAATGTGAGGTTTAAATAGTGCAAACCTCTTTCAAAATGCTAAGTAACAATGTTCTAATCATGTGCACCTGATGTGCTACACCTGTGTGTGATTTGAGCCATTTTATTTGGGAATAACAATAGGGGTGTCTTAATTTATTCCTCAGCAGAAATCTCATTATTGTAGAAGACAATTTAATGGAAGACTTTGAAAAGTATTTTCTTTTCATTGTTTAGTTGTATTTCTTGAATCTCCCATGATTGTTAAAATTGAGTTTAAATATCTATGTACACTGTAATATATAAATCATTTGAATGATTTTGGTATCATTGTGCATCCTTCATTCCTCACAATGCCCTATAAATTACTTGTTGTTAATTAATTGTACTGTTTAACAGATACACAGTACTTTACTCTGGGAAGTTGATGTAGGAAGCTTTTTAGATGACTTAATAAAAATATTCCCACTAGCCGCTATTTCATACACAAGGTAAATGTGTTATGATTTATAGTATGAATCAGTCCATTCAATATGTATCCTTATGTTTGACAGCTAAATCATTGCTGGTTTAGCAAAAAGCTTAGTTTAAACTGAATTCTGTTTTTTTGTTTGTTTGTTGGATTTAAATGTGAAAGCCATAATGAAACGAGTATCTTGGAAGCAATAATTTTTCTGTTCTTGTTTTGATAAATGTTTTCAGTTGTCATGCATTCATGCTCTGTGAAAATGAAAAATATACAGACAAATATCTATACTGAATTCTCAGGAACACCACTGCATGAGGATAAAGATTTTAGGGGACTGTTATTACTGTGTTTCTGGAGTACCAAAGCCTCAGAGGGCCCATGCCCGCTGCTGTGTGGAGATGGGTCTGGCAATGATCAACACTATACGGTATGCACCAATGTATAGTGCAGCTACATGCTTTCAAGAAAATCTTCACACTGCTGGAATAAAATTTCACATTAAAATTAAAAAGGGATGCAGTTTTTTTTCCAGTGCAACTAAAGCTTACGGGCCAACTAGGTGTGGTGTTTCAGTGTGGGCCATTTAACTTCCCTCATCAAACTTACAGTGGTGCTTGATAATTTGTGAACCTGGAAATCCAAGATTTAAGATCCAGCAAAACCTGATCACACATGTAATGCATTTGTGGACTTATGCCATGGCTTGGACAAAGGAGGTGTCAGAGGGCCTCAGAAAAATGTTTTGATGCCTAGGAAAGGTTACAAGTTAACTTCTGTTCAGCCTGTCATAGTTCATTAAATTGCCTCCGAGAAGTGTCAGTTAGTGTTGATGCAGATGGAGAAGGTCTCTCAGTTAGAGGTGCACATCCTGACACTAATTAGGGCTAGTAAGCTAGAGTCAGTCTCAGTGCTAGTCACTTAGCTTTAGGTACAGATAGCACGCCCACAATTTCGACTTTAGCAGGGCAACTGGGTTGCATTTTGCTGCTGTAGTTGAAAACCCAGGCTCTGGCTGGAATGTCCGCTGAGAAGCCTGTTAAAAGTGCTCTGGTTAAAGAAAATTCTATTCTTTGACATGTGACACCAGTTAGCCCTTTAGGGGCTCCAGCTGAAGCAACAGTCAGATGTATACTGGGAGCCAGGGAATGGGACATTAGAGGAAACTTTAAGCTAATGGCTAGCCATAGGTATGAGGCTAGTCATTCACGTAGGATCAAATGACATCTGTGTGCAGCAGAGAGAGATGTGTAAATTAGCCTAGACAATGTTTGATGCTGTAATTTGCTCTAGCCCCATCCCGATGCGCCTGGTCTGTTAGCCTGGGACGGTATCTACCCCTCGCAGGAGGGTGCTGCTCTCCTATCCCACAGCATAGCCCGTAGCTTATTATATAGCCAGCAGTATAGCTCCATTAGCAGCTGCTGACAAACCAGGGCCAAGGCCAGGCAGCAGACAGACCGGCTGTCTTACTGTCTGCTAGGGGCTTTGAGGCGCAGTCCAAGGTCCACTCTATTGACATTGTGTCTTAAAGAAAAATGGAAAAAATCAGGAAGTTTGTTCCAGCAATCTAATTCACATTAATCTCTTTAACAAACCCTAAAACAGCACCTGTGATCAAAAGTTAGGACTATTAAATATTAGATCACTTGGCACTAAAGCTCTCATTACAAACAAGACCATTACAGATTTCAAGATTGACATTCTACGTCTTACAGAAATTATACAAAATGAGGCCACCCCCATACAAGTATATACAGTACATAACCCAGGTTAAGTGGCAGAGGTGTAGGAGAAAACTTAATTCATATTAATCGCCATCTATAGGCCACCTGGACACTACAAACATTTCCTACAAGATTTTACTGATTTTCTTATCCAACTTTATTTTGATAGAGTAATAATTGTTGGAAATATTAATATCCACTATGTTAATGTACAAGATTCAAGATTCCAGATTCTCCAGAATTTACCAAAAATGTAATGGGTTCAACACATCACTTCAATTGTACTCTTGTTTTAATTCTGACCCTGGGTGTAAATATCAATAGCATAGTCATTCTTCCCCGGTCCATGGAAATCTCTGCTCATTACATCATCATTGATGAGCTTCATCTCAATGATACTATGGTCGCATCTCCTTTCTCTCGTCTCAGGCGTATAATAACATTGTCCACAGCTCCTAAATTTGTTGAAACCTTCCAGATTTACCAACTGCATTCCACTATCTTTATAGTGCAGTACATTTGGATAATCTAACTAATTGCTTGGACAATACTCTTTGCGCTACACTCGATTTTGTGGCCCCTTTAAAGCAAAAAAAACTTGGTCCTGTGGTTCAGTGATCAAACACGCACATTGAAGCAACATGTAAGGAAACTAGAATGTAAATGGCGACAGATCAAATTAGAATCATTCCATAAGGCCTGAAAAGAGACTCTCAGAGAGTACAACAAGACACTAAAATTAGTACACACTACTCACTACTTACCTCTTACTTACCCGATTCCAATAAAAATATTCCCAATCTCTAGACTAACTAAGAACCAGGGCGACACTGAATCTCGGATACCTGCAGTCTATAGTTTTAATGATTTTATGGCTTTCTTTAACAATATAATTTAAACCAAAAGAGGAAACCACCTTTAACCCCACCAAGTCTAGTGTCCATTTCATGTGATTCAAATATTGAAGGGAGAACAGCTACAATGGAGAGGCTGGTATTCTTTAACCTTGTCCAGCAGACAAATCTTAGTAAAATGATTTTTTCAGCAGATTCTACCAGCTCATTCGGCCCTTCAAGCTTACTAAAAGACCCATGCAACCTAACAAATTATATACCAATCTCTAATTTGCCTTTTATATCAAAGATTCTAGAAAAAGTAGTTTCTCAGCAGTTATGCTCATACCTCCACAAAAATCACATTTATTTCAAAAATTTCAATCTGGATTTCAACCATATCATAGTAGTGAAACAGCTCTAGTAAAGATATTAAATGTTCTCCTACTGTCCAACGACAAAAGCAATACATCATTACTGGTTCTACTGGATCTCAGCGCTGCATTTGACATGATAGACCGCTCTATTTTATTGTATAGATTAGAGAGCATGGTTGGGATAACTGGAACAGCTTTATCCTGGTTTAAATCATATTTGACTGACCACTACCAATTTGTGAGTGTAAATGGTGAACCATTAGTTCATACAAAAGTAAAGTATAAAGTCCTGCAAGGATTGGTCCTGGGACCCTTATTATTCTTTGTATACATGCTCCCAATGGGCTCAGTTATTCATACCATGGAATTAGTTTTCACTGCTACACAGATGACAAGTCTCCACAGTAAGAAATCTTGATGTCCCTATAGACTCAGATCTGTCTTTTGACTCACATGTAAATAATGTCACTCGAACAACTTTTCTACATCTTCAAAATATTGCTAAGCTAACAAATGCAACATGGGGGTGATAGATGGTGGTCTGGAGGTGGCGTACCTGCAGTAACTGGTAGAGGTCAGCCTGGTTGCGGAACGCACAGACTGTGGTCGTCCTTAGGTCTTGTTTGTTGCGTGAGAGGAAAAGAGAAAGATAAACAGGGAGAAAGCCTAGTGGTTAGCTGTGGGGCTCAGGCAGCTGGCTATGGGGAAAGCAAGCTTGGCGTCCGAGCATGTGCCCGTCAGCGATAGCAGCTTTTAAAGTCATCACTGATGAAGCGAGATTGTCTGCCAGGAGCGTCTGGTTTGGGGTTGGTTCCCGTGTCCCTTGCTGTCTATGCACCGCAGCCTTGACATGACAAACCTTATCCCATCAGTGAAACATGGTGGTGGGAGTGTTCTGGTTTATGCCTGTGTGTAGCATCTTGGCCTAGGTGGCTTGCCATCATTGGTGGAACAATGCATTCTGAACTATGCCAGAGAATTTTAAAGGACATTGTCAAAATCTCTGTCTGTGAACTGAATCTTAAGAAACAGTGGGTCATGCAGCAAGACAATGATTGTAAACACACAGGTGTTCTACCAGTGAATGGTTGCAGAAGTATAACGTGAATGTTCTGGAATGGCCAAGTCAAAGTCCTGACCTTAATCCAATATAAATGTTCTGGAAAGATCTAAAAATATATGGGTTCATAAACTTTCAAGCACCACTGTACATTTTTTAATTCTCTTTTCCCCTCTAATACTACTTTTTTACGAATTTCACAAGTAGTTTACTACTGCTTAATGAGTGCCATATCTTGTCTAATATATATCCCACCCATCTGTCAGGTGCCATTGTAATAAAAGTTCTAGATAAGCAATGTTATTGACTACCTGTCATAATGGTAATGTTATGGTTGATCAGTGTATAAAAAGGAAATAAAAAAGACCATTGTTGATCTGAAAGGGTTAACATTGCATTTCCTGAAACTCAATACTCTCTCCCTGGTGATCTCAGGTATGTTCGCAATGAGCTGAAGAGAGATGTGGACATGCGCATTGGAATCCACTCTGGCTCAGTGCTCTGTGGAGTTTTAGGTTTGCAGAAATGGCAGTTTGATGTGTGGTCCTGGGATGTTGACATCGCCAACATGCTGGAGGCGGGTGGAATCCCTGGGTGAGTACACTTGCACTCACAGGGTTGAGGTAGTTAATTAAAAATGCAATCAATTACAAATGACTCATTACTTCTATCAAAATGTAATGGAGTAACTTTACTCATTGCTGCCAGGATGAAGGTACTCACTATTAATTTCTTGATGTATGCATTACACAGTTGATCAATGGTCAGTCAGTTCAAGAAGAACATTTCTTAAAGCAGGATCACAATGGAGTGAGGTCTTTCACGGTCTGAAGTAAATATTAATATGAAGAAATTCAAGGAATGTGTGTAGGGTAAGGCCAGAGACCATGGCTGAATATTTATGATCTTCAAGCCCTCAGAAAGCATTGTCACTGTCATGATATTTTGATAATTAAAGCCACATGGACTTGGGAGTACTTCCAATAGTAATTATCCCTTAACACAATCTGTCTTTGCATCAATAAATGCAACCTGAAACTCTCTTATATAAAGAGAAATCCACTCATCAGTTTTATGCAGAAACACCATGGTGTTCTCTGGGTCTGAGCTCATCCCAGATGGACTGAAATACAAAGGAAACCATTTCTGCTTCTTTTTGGGTGTTGAATTCTCAACATCCAAAGACATAATGGACCGTCCAGACTGTTATCATGTGCAAAAGCCGGCCTTTATTATTGTATAGGTGTGCATCACTTCCAATAGCACAGGTAACATTGTGGGTGATGGTATCACTGACATTGAGGCTTATATAGGGGGTCCTCGACATACATTGTACTCGACATACATTATTTTGTGGTTGCATCGCTACCCAGCCAAAACATTACAGAATAAATTGAAAAGTGAAAGTAGATGGCATAAAAGGCTCAGAAAAGGAATAACAGAGCCTCAGGTGGGTGAATGTGTCCCTCTGGTGGACTGACAGAGGACTGGCCCCAAAGCATTACACACGTTGGTGCTTATTTTAATGAATTTCAACTTACGTCACACTTGGAGGAACGGAACCCCGACACATATGCTGCCATTGGTATTTTCCTGTGAAGTCTATTAGCAAGATAGTGGCAGGTTTTTTTTCTGTACATGCTCAAAAAGTTTGACTTCATAGATGAATGTGAAATACGGTCCAGATCTGTGAACTGCTGAAAATTAATATAGCGTCATGAAGAAGAGTATCAAGCTAAATATAACAGGTAAATTTGATTCCATCAGAATTTTTTGTTTGCGGTGCTAGCATTAAGTTCTTCATGTCTTTACATTTTCACAATACATTTCAGTTGGCCAGTACTGTTGTCAGTAAATAAAAGGTTCAAGAAATTTTACAAATCACATATTCTTGTTTTTGTTTTTTATTTTCCTATTTTACAAAATGTTCCAATGTATCTCAGAAATGAGGTTAATAATTTCAGATGTAAACAGGCAATGATTTTATTGTAACAACATTCTGTTGTCATGCACTTTGTGTGTGACTGAGTGTGTTCACAATGACACATAGTCACTTTCAATGTTGATTTTGAGAACCTTAACAGTTCAGCTGCCAGATATCTCTTGATCACAGGATGTGATGGAATTGTCCTATAGTGGGCTATAAAAATGAAAGTGACCATCACTGAGAACACAAACAAAAGGCAACACTACAAAATGTGCTCTGCATCCTGAAAAACATCAGATCAATCAAGCTGGCCAGCTGAATATTAATAAAAGGGACAAACAACATTGATTTTCTGATTAGTGATGTAAAATATATTGAGAATTTACTCAAGATGCAAACCTTCTAATTTACATTAAAATAAGAAAAAAACTGTATGTACTGTAGATAATGTTGGAAAGTTATTTGTATGGTCTGTTTTCAGTTAGGTTCCTTGAGGTTTCATGTAAATTAACATCTGTTTTAATGGTTTTAATTCCATTTTAGAAAATGTCCCAACTTTTCTGGAAATGCATTCTGGTTTATATGCTTTACCAGGCGAATTCATATCTCCCGAGCCACCCTGGACTGTTTGGAGGGCGTATATGAGACAGAGGAAGGCCGTGGTCATGAGCGTAATGAGTTCCTGCGCAAGCACAAGATTGATACGTTTCTCATCTGCCACACAGCGCAGGAGGACTTGGAGCCCCCTAAAGCTCGAAGACCCAGCAGAGAGCAGACATCCTGGAGTGCTGAACTGCCTTTCGGCAATATTATTGGCATGAACTGTGTATGTTTACTCTCCTTACACTTATTTTCTTAATACATATCTTCCTACTAATAAGAGATGACATATATCATTGCAAGGGGACATCTCTTAGAACCAGTGTCATGATAATGGAAAATAAATATATTTACTAATGATGGAACACATTTCATTCAGTTCAGGTTCTTCATGAGGTTAGTGAAGCCTGATAGAGCTTTCATTGCAGTTGGTGTATTTGTTTTGAGATTTATTCCACCAAAGCTGGAAATGTGAAAACTTTTATTTTGCCTTTTATGAACAGATTAATAATTTTAAATAAGCAAGTAGAAGAATTTAATATCTTTAATGTTTTCCAATTGTCCATGTGTCACAGATCTTAGCCACTTTCACTAACGGCTCCGTGGTGCAGTTGGCTAATCCGGTTGCGGCTCAGTGCTCCAGTTCCAGAGAAATCAACAGGAGAATTAAGAAAGCCATTGAAGTTCGCAGCAGTGAGCACATGCAAAATGAGCACATCACACCCCTCACACTAGTCTTCAAAGACACAAATATAGAGGGAAAGGTATGAACAAAAGATGCCTGTGTGCAAAATGTTTATATGAATACAGTACTAAGAATAATTAATGTTAATTTGATATCAAGAAGTTTCATGCTAATCATATAAAGAGTCATATGGTTGAAATAAATATTTTTAAAATCAGTTTAGTGTTTTTATTCTGTCTGACCTAGAACTGTGCCAAGGTCTAATGCACCTAATAAAATTGTATTTAACGTTGTTCATCTAGACAGTCAGGGTGGGTTTGTGATAAAAGGAAGGATGGTTAAACAAAAATCAACCTAATACCCATATTAATATGATGAAATTGCCTGAGATCTTTTTTATTTATGTCTATTTTTTTATATATATGATACTAATAGAAAACTAAAAATTTTGTAAAAAAAAAAAGAATTTACACAAATTTGAATCAAACTGAATTAATATTAAAACTGATTTTATGTGAAATACCCAATTAACATTTATTGACCTTTTTGGTTAAGAAAATTTGAATTAGGTTCAGATATCTTTATGACCAATATGCTTAAGCAATTCATATGCCACAAACCAAAATCTTAACACAGTCTAAATGTAGAGGAGGAGCGTGGCTTGAGAGCATATTACAGAGTCAGTGGAGGCTCTTTATTAAATATCTTACATTATTTTTGTTTTATAAATAAACATTTTTGTTTTGGGTATATTCTTTGTTACTCTGTACTGTGTTTTACTCTATACGATGTGAATTTGTATCATATGAACATTGTTGCCTTTCAGTTTTCTCAAATGAGAGATGAGATGTTCAAGTCCAATCTGGTCTGCTCCTTCCTCCTGCTGCTCCTCAACATGGCTGCCCAGTGTCTCATCCCTGCACCAGAGTGAGCAAACACCCATTGTATATTATTTTCTTAACATTTTTGAAAATAGACAGCATTGATTCTGATTCCAGCCTTGGATAATCCATGTTCTGCAATTAAGAATTTGAGTTGTTATACTATAATAATCTAAACCTTGACTTTGTGTCTTTGTGTTTGTCACTAAGTAACAGACCTATGGTGATCCAGTTCTTAGTGTTTCTTGTGGCCTACTCTCTGTTGTTGCTGGCCACTCTGGCTGAAGAGTTTAAGAGCTCACCAGCATGTTTCCAGCACCTGTGTTGCTGGATCCATGAGACCAAGAGCATCCGAAATTTGCTCACACTGACAGCAATTGGCATCAACTTTGGGGTGGTGTCCACAGACATTGTAAGTGCATCATATCTACAAAATAGTCCAAAATCTACACACACTTTGTCAGCAATTCTGATTATATACATTCTGAAAACTGCTTACATGAACCAGTATTGTAAATTGATAAAACACTACAAAGGTTTTCAATGTGATTTGTCAAATACCAGAAAACTTTATTAATCCCGGGGAGAAATTGTTTGAAATAGGATTCAGCTGTAAAATTACTATTATACTAATACTATTATGAATGACCTGGAGTGGAGCTTTCAGAATGTTGTAGTGGTTTATTGGTTATTGCTACTTGGCCCTAATTTTGCTGTTACTAATCTCATTATAGGAAGATATTATCTTTATACTTAATGTGTGACCAGGAGGTGGGGCTAAAGAGGGAATTTACATGTACACTAATTATTCCACTTTAGGAATTTTACCATAATGAACATGAACAGTTTCTTTTAATTGTAAAGAAGGGCAGATATGTTGTTTTTGTCAACAAGTATGTATCATAAAGTAAACATTTATTTAAATTTGCTTTACAGAAGTTGAAACCAAGAAAAATGGCTTATGAACCAATCGTCTTTATTCCAATAGGAAAAACTTTAACTGAGAATATTAAAATGACTTGAAATAAGTAAACGAGTTACTCTTTCCATCCAGACAAACACCACACATTCTTTTATTTTACATTTGATAAACTTCTCAGGTTAAATATAATATTTTTAAAATGAGTGCCAATACATACCCATAATGTATTTGTTTAATAAAACACTATCATAGAAAGTTTAGAAACAAAGGACCAGGATGTGAGGTGAGCTAAATGCCAGGGAGGAGACACACACACACACACACACACACACACACACACACACACACACACACACACACACACACACACACACACACAC
>JBBIGC010000001.1:39342798-39367462 GCA_037576955.1 Lepidarchus adonis
TTACATGTATGCATTTATTCACATATATTTCTTTCCCCAAATTTAATTGATTTTGGTTGTTTTTTAAATGTGAGTGAAGTAGTAGCAGAAAAATTCACTTTTGACTGTTGTGCTACATCATCACTAGTGCTGTCAAACAATCTGTACCGAATATTAATCTCACAGTTTACAATTTATGTGGTTTCCTCTTGTGCAGGTAAAAGCAGCTTACTTTGACAGGGTGAACCTATCAGCTAATGGATTTTACAGGCATGTGAAAGTTTTTTGTGATCTTTTAAAGGGAGTTTTATTTACTATGCTGTTTAATGCATTATTATTGACATATTTTGTATATCAACTGATTTTGTTTCACAGGACTCCTGATCTTGGTTATGACTTTGAAACAAATTCGGGGCGTCCATTTAATTATTTTAGTTATGGAGTAGCTGTTTCAGAGGTGGAGATAGACTGCCTCACTGGTAGTCACAAGGTAACAACAACCATTACTAGTAATGTGTGATCAAATGAAAATATTATTCATTTCATATTGTATGGTTATGGTTAATATTCTTAATAGCTAGTTGCAGTCTGATTGACATTGGTGCATGGTGATAACTACTCATTTTGGATAAAATATTAATTTACCTAAATGCTTCTTATAAAGTCATGTTTGTACTATTGTGGGCATAATTTCTTCCATAGAACTTACATACCTCTATTGTCATGGATGTGGGTAAAAGTCTGAACCCAGCATTGGACATTGGCCAGGTATGTTCACTGCTAATTACAGTGGTCTGCTCTGCTGATAGTTGCCCTGATTGTCAGGAATTAATTTGCCATGGGTACGCAGGTGGAGGGGGGATTCATGCAGGGCATGGGTCTGTTCACAATGGAGGAGCTACGCTACTCTCCCCAGGGTTGTTTGTACACCCGTGGACCTGGGATGTACAAGATTCCTGCTTTTGGAGACATTCCTACTGAACTCAAGGTCTCACTTCTTAGAGACTCCCCCAATGAAAAGGCAATATTCTCCTCCAAGGTAAAACCAACTTATGATTTACCATGTGCTTCTGTAGACCATGTGATCTGTTGCCTCTTTGACTCATAGTAGATCTTTAGTTTTATTAAATTACAGCATGTCAGTGCACTAGATTATGTAAATATAAGAAATTCGAGTGACTATATACTTATTGTCATTATTGTTTATTTCTTTAGGCTGTTGGAGAGCCTCCACTCTTCCTTGCAGCATCAGTCTTCTATGCCATTAAAGATGCCATTACAGCTGCCAGAGCTGAATCTGGACTTACTGGGCCTTTCCGACTGGATAGCCCTGCCACACCCGAGAGAATACGCAACGCTTGTGAAGACAAATTCACCAAACTAGTATGTTGCACCTTTATATTTATTTCATTTTAGTCAGAATGACATTTTTCTCTGTCAGGAAAAAATACAATACTTCAATGAAACAGAAACAATCATCCAAATAACAGAAATAATGTAAAACCTTTCAGTATTGATTGCATTCATTTGTTCCTTTGTTCCAAAAGATTTTGGAACAGGTGCTCACAGGTGCTCCCTCTTCTTGTAAACAACTTCAAAGTTCAGTCTTTCAAGTGATTTCTATTTTCTGCTTCTCATGACAATAACAGATTCATATGAATAATTCATATTAGACATTTTAAATGCATGAGCATGACATTTCCTATAGAACTTTGGTGCATTTTGGTAATTGTTATATGAATATCAGTAGCTATTTGAAGTATAACATACTGTTAGGAACACCTTTTGTTGTGTAAAGTTTTCCTTGAAATAGTGTTATCTTACAAACAGCTTCTCAGAACCCAGGGGCGGAGTCAGTTTTTTGTTATATGCCAGAACTCCTGTAACATACCTTGGAATATGTGTGCTTTGTTTCAGTGCCCTCCTCCAGAGTCTGGGACTTTTACACCATGGGACGTGAGGGTATAACACAGTGAAGTTCAACAACACAACACTCTTTCCAATGTTGAAAAGAAGTTCTATGCACTCTCTTCTTTATTTACAATCAATGACAAAGATAATGAATTGAAATAATATGAATGGTTTAATTATGTGTCACAAAGTAATTGAGGAAGATTTTTAGTTAGAGATTGAATTTTAAAGTTTTTAAAAGTTGTAATTTTTCTATTTCGATGTAAATTTACAATGTATAGATAATAGTGGAATTAAACATAAATTAAGAGCATACTTAACACATCCATTGACTGTTATTCCTCTTATAGTCACATTATTATTCCTTTACATCTCTTGTTACTGTTGGCAACCAGTAGTTATCAGTTTAAGAACATAAAGGTACTGTGGGCAAATTAATTGCAATCAAGTGGCATAAAGCAGAGGTACCCCACTCCATTACTCAAGGGCTATAGTCCAATACAGTTTTGTGGTTTTGGTGGTCTAACACACTGACTAAGATTTAACTGCTGTTATTCCAAATAGAAATCACCAAAATATAGAGAAGAAAACTGCAAATGGGGCTTTCTTTGTAAAGAAAGTTTAGATGTACTTATTGAAATTTGATAATGAACAAAAACAATTTCACCAGGGTGCCCAAATTTTTGCACACGTTGGAATATGCAACATTGATCTTGAAAGTAAATTCTTATTCAACTATGGGCTAACTCTGAAGTGTACCCTTGGTTATAGTAGTTTAGCACCTGCATGGAGATTTATTCTGCATTTATATTTTCAGTTACATTTACAGCATTTGGCAGATACTTTTATCCAGAGTTATACAGGATACAGGGATTTATGTTCTTCTTGATGTCCCATTATTGTTTGTGCTATCAGGCAGTGAAGATGTCAGTTGGCAGCAAAGAAAAATAGCTTTGAAGGCGAGGCGGAAGGATTTCATCCGGTACACATAGAGGATGGGGTTGACAGCTGAATTTGCATGTGAAAGGATGATTGTGGTCCAGGAGAGCATTAGTGGGATTCTGAGGTATGGATAGAACAGGTCCACACAGTTCACAATATATAAGGGCATCCAACAGAGCGCAAAAAAGAAGACAAGCACAAAAATCGAGGTTGCCTTCCTTGCCTCACGCCGCATGACTCTGTTTTGCCTGGCCTGTACTTCCAGTGCAGTCTGCATGGCTGCTATGCTCCTCACATGTCGCCTCATGGTTATGAAGATGTGGATGTAAATGATAATCATGGCCACTAGGGGGCCTAGAACACAGCAGAAAAAGTTGAAGTACACCATATAGGTCATGTCCACCACACAGGAAAAGAAACAATAGTTAGTCTGATAAAACCTGTCATGCCAGCCCACCAGTGGCACTGAGCCCAAAAGAAATGCTAGAAACCAGGTTAGCACAATGACTAGCTTAGCATTCCTTGGCCTCAAGAGTCTATGGTAGTGGAAAGGCAACAAAATAGCCACATAGCGGTCAATGGCCACTGCTAGCAGGCTGAAGTTTTGGGTTAGTGCAAGTAGCATATACAGAATGGCAAGGCAAAGATATAGATTGTGGTGAGGGAAACCCAGATCTGTCATTATTGCACAGGGAATGGCTAATGTGCCCACAAAGAAATCGGCTACTGCTTGAGAGACCAGGAAGTAGTTCGTGACAGTTCTGAGCTTCTTGTTGTGCCCCACTGCCAAGCACACCAGTATGTTGCCAGAAATGGACAGAATGGACATAATCACTTCAGCTGCAATATAAGGCCCTGGAAATACATTTAGGATGTCTTGCTGAGAAGAGGCATTCTTATAAGCCATCCACGTACTATTAATGGTTCTCTTCATGCTGGCCTAGATAACCTCCATAGGTTCTGGGTGCTGGGCCATGGGTCGAACTCACTGAAATGACATAGAAAATAAAAGACAGGAAATTCAAATGTAAAAAACTTTTTTCATATGATGTAAGAATAATGTATTATATAATTGTATATAATGTATAAATAATTTTTTTAATATTTTTAAATTATGATGATGTAATTATTAGACAATCATGAACACTAATGTGGGGGATGGGGGAAGTGATTAAATTCACTGCTGAAAATGCAATTTGTGTTTGTTAGACATAAAAGGTAGGCAGGTTGTGTTTTTCATTTGGTGTTCTACATTTGGTGTTATCAAATTGAAAACACTGAGCTTATGTGCCTTATTATTACTCTTAGCTGGAAGTATATAGATACTGATAAGTCTATCATTCTATCAGCCAGAATGATTTACCTAACATAATGTCAGCTGAATTGTTTGTTTATTCAACCACTGGTGCCTTCGTGTTCTTTAATGTCTCAATCTTTTGTCTCTATTGTGTATGAACACTGGGAGAGATAAAGACCTTAAGCCTTCCTATGTGATGAATGTTCTTTAAATGCTTTTATTCCAACAATGGTGTTACTTTCTCTTTCTCTGCTGAAAGAGTTTATACTACAATTTGCTTCTAAAAATAATTAAAGCACATTCAGGGCAAATTCTCAACAATAGAGAACCAAACGTTTAGTCAGTTTGGGTTTTATCAGGTGTGTCTAGTCTTATCGGCAAAGGGTTGGAGCCTACAGGTTCATGAGGAGCACATTTGATTGTATCTGTGTTGGTCTAGGTCTTCGAACAATTGATTTTGTGTGCTCTAGCTTTGTTGGAATGAAGTTCTACAGCCACATCACCTTGTTGTGGATAAGACTCTCCTGAGGTAAATTTACTGGTTATGCTTAATTAATTCATTTTTATTTGGGTTTTTATCAAATGTTTATGGCACATATCTTACTCGTACATCATATACAAAGCTTGCATAAAAATTGCAGACACAATATCCAATCATACACATATTCACAGATTGAACACACCCAGTTACAGTCAAAACTTATAGCATTATCTTCAAATTTAACGCATCTTTGCATATTTTCTGAGTTTAATATATCAGGAATATTTTACTATAATCTATTTTTATACCTTTTTACCCGGTTTAATGTTTATTTTCTTTCCAGTGTGTTGCAACTGTGCAGAAGCCTGTTTTCAATAGAGGATGTGTACTTATTTTCACTTTAAAAATCAACAAAGCATTATTTGATCAGTGAGCAAGTTGCGTCAATGGTAATGCTCTAGAGATGACACAGCATGGACATTGTGACTTTGTCACAACAATAAATTATGGTTATGATCATAGGTGTACTGCTGAGGGAGCAATTATATGCCTCTAAAATAAAATTTATTATTATTACGCTTTTAAATAAAATATGTGCCAGCAAGGTTTGTTAACTAAAATATTTTTAAAATGCATCTTCTATTTTTTTTCTGTAAACTGTAAAGACAAAAATTCCTTCCTAAACTCAAACTGCAGAGCAAGTTTAATATATTAAAAATGTTTGTTATTGGCTAAATACAAGAGCAATGGTCTCTTCACTGGACTCTACATAAATCCATCCAATATATCTACATAAATCCATGTGCACCAACCATTGTGATTACATGCAATTAAATCATGCTATTGTTTTCACATCAGATATAGAAAGTTTCAAAAAACAACAAAAAAAGCCCACAAAAAATCTAAAAAAACAACAACATACATTTACTCACCTATATGTAGAAAGATATCTGCACTCCAGTTCACAAAGATTGCATGTAAATGTAATTTTATGGATTCTAGATGACTGCCAGAGACGGTGTGCACGCACAGTGGATACTCAGTTTACATCCACAAATTTACTCCTGACTTAGACATGACGTGTGACTCAGTGAGTAATATAAACAATTCAACCACATGGAAAAGGTCCTGCGGAAACCTTCTCTCAGATGCTGATGACAGTGTTATGTGGAATTCATACAACCATTTGTAACCTTATTGTGATTAATGTTACAGTGCCCTCCATAATTATTGGCACTCGTGGTGTGTTCTTTAGCTTCTAATAAATTCAGTTTTTTCCCCAAATAATATAGGACCACAAAATCCAACCATTAATTCAAGTGCATTGATTCTGTGGAAAAAAATCCCAAATTAAGAAATAATTCTTTTACATCAAATCATGTGTGCCACAATTATTAGCACCCCTGATGTTAATACTTTGTACAAATCCCCTTTGCCAACAAAACAGCAGCTAATCTTCTCCTATCATGTTTCACAAGATGGGAGAATACAGAAAGAGAGATCTTTAACCATTCCTGTTTGCACAATCTCTCTAAATCCTCAACCTTAATGAGGTTGAGGTCTGGGGACTGAGATGACCATGGGAGGAGCTTGATTCTGTGTCTGGTGAACAATTTCTGTGTAGATTTGGCCAAATGTTTAGGGTTATTATCTTCCTGAAAGACCCAGTGACCCATCTTCAGCTTTCGAGCAGAGGCACCAGAGTTTGATTTTAAATGTCCTGGTATTTCAAAGCATTCATGATGCCATGTACCCTAAAAAGGTTCCCAGGGCCTCTGGAAGAGAAGCAGCCCCATAGTTCACAGTGGGGATGAGGTGCTTTTCTGCATACTCATCTTTTGTGTTCCATCCGACACACGTTTGCCAGAGTGTTTGTGGCCAAAAAGCTCTATCTTGGTGTCATCTGACCAAAGCACAAAGTCCGAGTTGAAGCCACAGTACCGCTTAGTGAACTCCAGATGTTTGCGTTTATGATTGTGAGTGAGATTGTGAGTTTCCGTGCATGCCTCCCAAACAGCTTGTTGGCATGTAGACAGCTTCTGATGGTTGTTTTGGTGACCCCAAGATGCGACCACTTGTTGCAACAATGAGCTTTGGAGAACTTTTTATTTCTTTTACCATCCTCCTCACTGTGTGTGGTGACAAAATAACCTTGTGTCCTCGTCCAGGCTTCTTTACCACTGTTCCCGTTGTTTTAAACTTCTTAACAATTCCTCTGACAGTGGATATGAGCAGGTGCAGGCGAGTGGGTATTCTCTTGTAGCCATTGCCTGACTTGTGAAGATTGACACACATCTGACTTACTTGAATGGTGTGTTCCTTTGTCTTTCCCATGTTGAAGAGTGGATAAGAGAAATGGCCTCTGTGTCACATCATATTTATAATCCAGGGAAACAAGAAGTGATGAATCCTAGATACTCTGATCAACTTTGTAAACTACTGTAGAAATTACAGAAATACTTCAATTACATTTATTTCCTAGGAATTGTTAGGGGTGCCAATAGTTGTGGAACAGGTGATTTTATGAAAAATAACAATTTCTTAGTCATGGATTTTTTTTCCTTAAAATTCAGGTTACATTTTTCTACAATATTTAATCTGAGAGTATGCTTCTGCAATAAAAAAAATCATTTATTTTAAGGCATTTAAAACATCTTAATAATTATGTCAATAATTATGGAGATCAGTGTATTTTTAATTCCTACAAGCTACTAATTGTTGTGAGACACAATAGATTTTTAAAAAAAATAATTAAAAAACATAATAAAAGTGATGCTTGATTTAGCACAGAGTAGAGTACACTGCAGTAGTCTAAGTGAGTTGTAATAAAAGCATGGATTAAAATCTCAACGTGATGCAGAAGCTTTTATAAGTTGTATAAACAGCATAAACTCTTACTATCATTAAAGTGCAGAACATTTACTGACATCCATGCCTTTCGTTTTGGAAAAGCACTCCAGTAGTGAATTAGTAGAATATCTATTTTCTTGCTTCAGTGGCATATTCATCTGATTATCAGCATAAACATGGAACATAATATCATATTTCTGAAGAACTGATCCAAGAGGAAGTAAGTACAGGAAAAAATAGAACCAAGAATAGAACCCCGAGGAACTACGCACATCAGAGGCGCTGGAGAGGACTCAACCTCTCTGGAGCAGTTCCAACATGGATGCTTAAACTTCTTCCTGATAAATACGACCTAAACCAATCTAAAGCACCACCCTGAATATCCACCCAACTCTCCAGGCAAGACAGAAATATCTGAAGGTCCACTTTATCGAAGGCAGTTGTTAGATCCAATAGAACCAAAACTACACAGTAACCAGTGGCTTGAAGAACATGATTAAGAACCCTTTGTACTGTACTTTTTAAACCCAGATTGAAAAACTTAGATGTGCTAATCTAAAAATGGTTTCAACTGGCAATAAACAATTTTATCCAAGACCTTAGAAAGAAAAGGGATCTTAGAGATGGGCCTGAAGTTAGCCATTACATGGGGCTCTAGATTAGGTTTCTTGATTAATGGCATTACGACTGCATTTTATAAAACTCATAGATACAACCCCATTTACTGCCATTGAGAATCTTAAGTACATACGGCGTGATGGTTGAAAAAAAACGAGAGTATACAGAGGAAGAGGCATGTGATAAAGTGGGACAGACAGACACCTGAAGAAAGTAGACAGGAGTAGTGGAAGATGAGGTGCAAGGCAAAGAGAGAGGTAGCGAAGGATAAAGATAAGTTGTATAGTGAATTATAAAAGATTGGACACTACAAGGTAGAGTGGCCGAGCTGGAAGAGATGTGCAGCAGTTTAGAGTGATAAAGGATAGCGATGGAAATGTGTTGGGAAGATGGAAGGAATGGGGCAGATTGAAGCAGATGAAGGGAATGATGCAGAGAGAAGGTTGAATGATGTAGGAATAGAGACCCGGTGGAATGCAGCAGATTATGCAGAAATGGGGAAGTAAGGATGAAGAATGGAAAGACTGTTGGCTCGGATGCCTGTGGACACATGGAGGTGTTCAGGAGAGATGGCAGTGGAGCTTCTAACCAGACTGTTTAACCCAATTTTGGAAAGTGAGAGGAAGTGAAGAAGTGTCCTGGTACAAATTTCTTTTTAAAAAGGTGATGTGCAAAATTGATCAGCCACTGTATGAACTTAAGGAAAAGAGTAGTGAAAGCTAGAGAGGTCAAGAAGAGAGATGATGATTAGTGAGCAGCAGTATGGTTTCATGCCAACAAAGAGCACAAAAAAAATCTTCTGAGGATGCTAACGGAGAAGTTCTGTATAATGAAACTCAAAAGGAGTTGCACTGTCTTTCTGGTCTTAGAGAAAACATGACAGGGTGTGTAGAGATAAGTTACTGGTATGGTACAACTGGAGGAAGTCAGGAGTGGCAGAGAAGTATGTAAGGGTGGTACAGGTTATGTATGAGGCCAGTGTGACAGTGAGAGTGTGACAGGCTTCAGTAGGAGTGACATGTGTTCAAGGTAGAGGTGGGATTACAGCAAGGATCAGCTCTGAGCACTTTCTTGTTTGCAATGGTGATGGGCAGGTTCACAGATAAGGTTAGATATGGAATATTCTTGGAATTTCAATGAAGCTCAGAAAATTAAAATATCATACAATTTCTAAAGCCATAAAAACTATTTTAAACTTCTGTAGCCAATTTCTGTAACCGATTTTTTTTTTATCCTCCCTGGCTGCTTTGAATGATTTTGTTAATATTGTTTTTGGTCTACTTTCCAATGACTGCTCTTATAATCAGGGAACTGAGCAGGCTAATCTAACCTAGACTGTGTCTCAAACTACATACAACCTCATTAAATAGAATGTAAAATGGTAGAAGGCCATCTGCACACTGTAAAACTAAAGCCATTCCCACTTCACTGCATCGCTTGATAACGTCTTGACGTGGCTCTGCTCACATGATAACGTCGTTACAGTACACACCTATAACAAGATAGGAAGGATTTCCTTCTCATATTGTTCCAGCATTTGCCTCTGGGAAAGCAAATAGACACAGTCATAAAAATTTAAGTATTAGAGCACTTTCAGAAAAGAAGTTTAAAATAACTTTAAGAAAATCACTTGATTGTGTATTTCATGGACAGTTATTATTTAAACATTTTACAATTAAAGGCAACACGGTAATGCAAATAATGTACATTATCATGGTGTTGAGTAGATAAAATTTCATGAATATTTTCTGTCGGTTTTTCATTTTAAATTTACACAATATCAATTTCAGCCTATGCTGAGACCTGTTCAGAACAAAATGTCTCACCGTAATGTTTTTTTCTATATCTGCAGAGTTAAGGGTCAGACTTAAATAAGCGTACCTAATCTTATGTCTTTTAGCTTATTCACAATATTATCAGTATTAAATATAGTCCAGTCTTCCATAAGAGTAAAACCATGGACAATTAAAGTTACTGACTTTATTCATCTTGTTACGTTGGCAGGTGATATGTTTTAAGCAGCAGGTTAACAGCCAGTTCTTGAAGTTGATATGTTGGTGGAGAAACAGGACGTAAGTATCTGAGCCACTCTGACAAGAGATAGATTCTGATGGCTGGATGACTGACCCAGAGCGTCCGTAAATCTGGTGGTTTGTCTCTGGTATGCAGCGTTTAGTACCTATCAAAAATGGTCCAAGCAAGCATAACCAGTGAATTGGATCACTGGTTCACTGATGTGCTTGCAGAATTAGTCCTGATAACCTTTCTCATCATAAAATACATACGATTACTTTTAAAAATGACAAAATTGAACATTTTAATTGGTTTAATTATTACCGCTCACTGTCCACCTGCAGTACCTGCTGGGCCCACCAGGGGACAGGCCACACTCAGGAAAGCACTGATGTAGACGTTACTCTTGACACAGCACTTCACACTTCACACGTGTCAAACTCAGATCCTGGAGGCTGGGATCCAGCACAGTTTGCTAGTTTCCCTCCTCAAACACACTCACTCTGCCTGGCAATTAACAAGTGATATGAACCAGGTGTGTCTCAGCAGGAAAATCATCAAAATGCAGGACCCCGGCCTCCAGGACTGGAGTATGACAATACTGTTGCACACAAAGTAGACCTATATGCCTGCTAAGTGTGGGTAATTTAAGCAGTATGATGAGCATCGTCACACTGCAGAAAGTGTACAAGATTGAGAAACAGAAAAAGAGTTTAAAGTGTTGACTTCACGTTCTCATTCCCCTGATAGTGCTGAGTATCAGTGAGCTGTACTGGACAAACTAGTTTCACCCATGTTGGCGCCATCTTAACATTTACATGACTTTTGCCTAAAGGATCTGCTGCTAATACAGACTGAGATCTTAGTTCCTAACAACACAGCACAACCTCAGAGGTGTTACCGAGTCCCTGATCCAGAACTGTGGCAGCATGATTAGGACACAATATAAGCAGGTGGTTTTAATGTTATTGCCCATCAGTGTATATTTGGCCTGTGGCATGTAACTTGAATGATTTGCCGGCACTATTTCTCACTATAATAATGATAATGTTGCTGATGATACAGCTGATGACATGGTTACATTCTCGCCACATTGCATTCATCTCACACGTTTATGCCATTGTAAAATTATTTGCACATTTACAGAAGAAAAGTGTTTTAACATTTGTTTTTCAGGGTTTAGACCATAAGTCCAAGTATTGGCTTTTTACATTTTATGAATACAATTGTGCTTCTTATATTTAACTAGTTTAATTTGTATTTGAATTCTGTACTTTGTATTAATATTGCTTACTGCTGTCGGATCGTCATGGATATATAGATGTCCCCAGAATGATGTACAGAGCTGTTGATCATTCTAAAATGACCAAAGTAATTTCACAATTTTCCTGTAAAGTTACAAAAGTTAAAAATCATTTTTTAAAAAGGAAATTGTGTATGTATTTGTATATTAAAGCTTGCTTTATTGTATATTATATAAAATATTGTTTAAAAGGTCTGTATGGACAAGTACTTAAATCTTCATAGAGTTGTGAAGTTTTTGTGTATAAAATATTAATTGTAAATATGAAAATAAAATTACTGAAACTCATTGTCTTTCCTATGAACTGTTACTTAAAAGGTGGTTAAAGAGGTTGTCTGGTGAGCAAGGAGCTGGGGAGGAGAACAAGCAAGCTGTGGAGGGGAGACACATAAAAGAAGAATAGAACTTTATTCTTCCCCTGCTGGAGAAATAGACGTCACATCAGCCAAACAGTGAAAGATCACAGAAAGAAAAGTTTTACACATTATCTTAAATAACATTAAATAAAAAGACTCTAAAGAGGAAAAGAAAAGAAGAAATGTTATACAGTCAAACCCCGGTAACTTGCCCCTGTCAGGTGTTGTCCTTGTGTTTGTGTGTGTGTGTGGTCCATGTGCTTTTGTTTTGAAGTGTTGAGTCATTTGTGTGTTGCCCTGGTGTGTCACGTGTCTGTGTCAGGTGATTGTCATGTGATCTCCCCAGGTTTCTTGTTTGTCTCAGTGTATTTAAGTTGCTGGTGTTTCGGCTATGTTTGTGGATCGTTGTTACTTGTGAGGTCTCTGTGTGAGAGAGAATGTGTTTATGTCCCAGTATTCCATGTATATAGTTTTGAGGTTAATAAACCTGTTTACTTCCTACTCTCAAGTCTGCGTCTACTTCAAACAACCCGGGAGTCCCCACAGCCCCTCAGTATCTCGCCAAATTTAGAGCCCAGACCAACAGAGGCGAGCTAATAAGGTTTGACTGTTTGTCAAAATATTAATGTATAAATGTGTGTGTATGGTATATGAGTTATAAGTGTTTGTTTATAAAAAAATGGCGAAAAATAGATACTGCACCAAAAATTGTGAGTAGTAATTATATATTGCTTTACAGTCTCCTACAGCAACTGTTTAATTAGCATCCTCCTCTCTCCAACCCACTTGGTGGAGCTCAGGGAGCAGCCCAGGACAGAGACAGGCCTAGCCAGCTTGTTCAACTTTTTCCTGTCTCTCTCTGAGCTCCTGCTACCCACCGCAGCAGACAACTGCAAAGAACATAGCAGATGCTACCACAGTGTCATAAAATGTTTTTAACAGTGACCTGCACAGTCCATAAGACCTCAGTCTTCTCAACAGGTGGAGACGACTTTACCCCTTCTTGTACAAAGCATCTTGTTGTTTAGGTGGAAGCTGTGTCTCTTTCCGGTCGAAGTCAATCACCATCTCTTTTGTCATCCTGGCGCTGACCTTTTAAGCTCGCAGCTTGTTCAAGATTGTAAAATTGAAAAGAATGCTTAGTTTAGCATTTTAGATTGCAATGTAACTTTCATCATCTATATATATATATATATATTTTATCTTAATTCAAGTATAACTTTGAATTAAAAAGCAGGATTTACAAATAGGAAATGTTTAATAATTTATACGATTTAGATGGTAATATTTGCAAACTGAATGAAACAGTAATTAAACTACAATTTCTTTTCCTTTTGGGTTAAAATTTTTAGTTTTTCTTATTCTTATAGAATATTTGTATATATTTGTAAAACGTCCTGCTTAAGACTTTGAGATGCTGTTTCAGTTTAAGAAAGGAAAACAGTGGACAGTCATATGTCAATTATATTAATTAACAATTATATCAGAAAATCACAATTTGTGAAAGTGTTGTATAGTCAGTGTAGCATCGTCTCCATGTTAACTCTGTTTCATTGACAATTGTCAAATCAGTGAAAATTGCCCAGCAGCCAGCAAATAAAGGCAAGCCCATACACTCTATATACAGTGTAGACACTGGTGTGTGAAAAAATAAGTACACCTCAATTTATTGTTGTTTTTCCCCCACATATTTGTACAAGCAAACATGTCACTTTAAAACAATGCCTACAGAAGTAGGTGATAGAACAAAACTACAATTTAGCTCATTTAGCCCATTTAGCAAAACCATTTTGTATGTATTTTGCATACTAATCTATCCTTCTGACATCAATTGTTGAATTTACTTTTGAGTGTAAAATACTTTAAGTTGATTTTTAAGATGTTTGACATTTTTATTCAGGTTCTGTTCTTTCCAAATCTCCCACATTCCTGTGGGGTCCAAAAACCAGTAAATGGGAACATGATCTTTAAGAAGTAATGGTGAGCACCTTTAAAAATATTTTTACTTAGAAAATATGATGACGTGTTCAATACTTACTGTATTTAAACCTGCCTTTGTTAAATTTGCAATGCAAACATTTTCAGGGAGAATTAATTTTTATTTTTGAGGGTGACCAGTTGCTGCACCTGTTGTGGGATTTATTGTTTTTGCTTTATTCTCCAGCTGCTTCCAGAACAATGCAGAGATGCACATAGCACACATTCATACCAAACAGGAATCCTCCACGCCTTCACTGCTATCTGTACTGGGTTGATCTGAGATGTTCAGTAGTATCTGTTTTGCTGTTGTGCTCACTAATTCTTGCAGTATAACACTGATTTGTAACTTTGATTATTTAAATAATTATTTTGACCCATGTTTTGGCTTTATTTTAGCTTTGTGCATTAAAAAGACCATAGCTTACTTGTGAAATATTTCTGTATCTGTTGGAAAGGTGGCTTCAATGACATTTCTATTCAACCTACAGTATAGTTTTTTCTACAAATAGTATGGCTCATAGTTACTTAGCCTCTTTTACATCATTATTAATGAATGTTTTGATGTGTTTTTATCAGAAATGTTATAACGCATTTTATACAGCCACCACAAGACCTTCTTAAATAATGGTGGGAAAATTGAATTAATTCAGGTGTTGTAACAAAACAAACTATATTTAAAAAAAATGTTTCAGTTGAAGCTCCTGCCTGTTGTCGCATTTTATTTTATTTTTTTACTTAGCGAAGTGATATGCTGCTAATTCGGTTTGTAAAGGGGGAACTAAATTCAAGTTTATAAAACCTAGTTCACTGTACCTATTACTCCACGTCACGTGACTCAGCAGCTCGTGCGACATGGGACAGGAACGTGCCTGAGAAAGTTGACAGGTTGCTCGGTTGTTTTAGGACTTTAATGTGCAGATGAACACTGGAAACCTACGGTCACAGCCTGAACCAACATGTCAACTACAGCGGGAAAAAACGTAGCAATCAACAATAAGTTTTGCAAATATGTCCTACTTCACGAGTAAATGATTAGTAAATATCGCGGAATTTCCGGTGGGTAACACGGAAGAAGCTTCCGTTGCTGTGTTGGGCGACGTGGCGACTTAGAGAAGCGACATGGCAACGGAGGAGCTCGGAGCTGCGGTCACAAACGGAGTCGGGGAAGTTTCGGAAAACATCAGCACTACGGAGGTTTCTGGTCAGAAACCTGAAAATGAACATCCTGAGAAAGACGAGGATCAGAGAAAGTGGAACGTGGAAAGGACCTGGGGCTTTTCCTTAGAGGAAATATTCAGGCTCGCGCTTAAATTTTTTAAAGGTAAAGTGACCAACTGTATTTTATATATTATAGCTACAATGCAATGCTTGGCATTTACAGGATACCCCTCACTGCCCCTTTCATCTGACATCTTGATTCATTCTTCTCACAAAAGTCCACAAAGCAAATTCTACAAGATGCAAAGTTCTCTTTAGTCAAGGAAAGTAAAACTAAATTAAGCATAATGAGCTTATTAATGAGTAGTTGTTTATTTCTTTCAGAAATGAATGGCAAGGCCTTCAACCCAACATATGAAGAAAACCTGCGGCTGGTTGCACTTCATAAGCAAGTCTCTCTTGGCCCATATTGCCCTAACGCTTACCCAGAGGTTGGCTTCTTTGATGTAATGGGAAATGACCGAAGGTAACTTTTTAAACAAAAGGTCTTTTAATGGGAAGCACAGCTGGTTCTCAGTTCACAAAGTAATGTAATTTAGAGAAGCGTTGTTAGTAACTTTGTCCATATCCATACTAAAACAATAATGATTATTAAATAAATTAAGTCATTTACATCATCCAGCCAAAAGCCTCTTTGTGATTATGTTGTTCAACCAATTAATGAAACTAAATATTGCATTTGGTCCTAAAATGACAGAAAAGAATGGGCACGACTGGGCAGCATGGCCAAAGAGGATGCCATGGAGGACTTTGTGAAGCTTCTGAACTCCTGCTGTAATCTGTTTTCACCATATGTCACATCTCACAAGATTGAAAAGGAGGAACAAGAGAGAATTTTGTAAGTGCATGCTGCCAATTTCCACTCTACCTGTTAAATACTGAGCAAATCTAACAAGATGAGGAAAGGTGCATTAGGAACATATCCCAAGCTTGCTCCAGGGCCAAATCACTGCTTACTCCCTTGAGGAGAAACCCTATAAGAGCTATGATTCAGGTTCTGCTCACAGGTGGGCTCTTTTGTTGACAAAGATTCAAGGTTACTTTAATTACCTAGATCCTAATATTGGTTTAACATACCATTAAATAATCTGTTATTAACTCTAAAACAACGTTACATTATCTTAGCAGGTGTAGATCTCAATAGCTCAGTGGGATTTTTTGCCAGCACTTTAAAAAACTTGAAAACAAGTGCTATGAAAGAAGCCATTTTGGGCATAGTACAGTATGAGAACACTCTGTGTTTTCTGTGTTTACTTGGGAATGACTAGTGTTCAGCCACTGTGTGTTTACATTATGTACAGAAGAGAAGAGGAGGAACGTCTCAGGGCAGAAAGAGAAGAACAGGAGCAACATAAGCAAGAGGAAGAACGCCGGTGCAAGGAGGAGGAAGAGAAAAGGAAACAGATGGAGGAAGTTAGAAGGAAACAGGAAGCAGATTGGTCCTTAATAGTGCAGCAAAAGTGAGTGATTAATCAGCAGAAAGGCAATTATGTCATACTGAACCAGAAATGGGCTTTGCAATTTTGCATTTAGGTTTATGTGACCTTCAGTATGTGTGTGGAGGCATCTGTTATGCTATTTGCTCTAGCAGTAATGACACTATTATGTGTAATTACACAGTAATTACTACAGTAATTAACAACCATGTTTTTGCTTGTAAAGTTTGTTATTGGGTTGGAAATTAAATGTAAACAAAGGTAGACTTCAGTTGATCAGCCACCATGTTAAAGCCACTTTCTTATATAGTGTAGATCACCCTTGTTCCACCAAAACAGCTTTAGCTTTTTGAGGCATGATATCCACAATACCTCTGAATGTGTTCTTTAAACTAGAACACCTAAGCAAGTTGTGTACAACATGCCCACAAAAAGTAATTTCTGCTAAATGGGGCAATTTCTGATTTCTTTATCTATGGAATAATGCTACATCTGCTGATATATTTGTTAAATACATAATTAAAACCATATATATATATATATATATATATATATATATATATATATTCCCTATCTATGTATATATAATACAGTCCCGATCAAAAGTTTAAAAACACTTGAAAAATGGCAAAAAATCATACAGTGGGCCAAAAAGACATTTAGTCAGCATCCAATTGTGCAAGTTCTCCCACTAAAAAAGATGAGAGAGGCCTGTAATTTTCATCATTGCTTTACCTCAACTATGAGAGAAAAAATGAGGGAAAAAAATGCAGAAAATCACATTTTCTGATTTTAAAGAATTTATTTGCTAATTATGGTGGAAAATAAGAATTTGGTCAATAACCAAAGGTCACCTCAATACTTTGTTTTATACCCTTTGTTGGCAATGACAGATGTCAAACGTTTTCTGTAAGTATTCACAAGGTTTTCACACTGTTGCTGGTATTTTGGCCCATTCCTCCATGCAGATCTCCTCTAGAGCAGTGATGTTTTGGGGCTGTCGCTGGGCAACACTCCCTCCAAAGATTTTCTATGGGGTTGAGATCTGGAGACTGGCTAGGCCACTCCAGGACTTTGAAATGCTTCTTACAGAGCCACTCCTTCATTACCCGGGCGGTGTGTTTGGGATCATTGTCATGCTGAAAAACCCAGCCATGTTTCATCTTCATCTTCCCTTGCTGATGGAAGGAGGTTTTCACTCAAAATTCATTCTTTCATTGACACAGATTAGTCATCCTGGTTTCTTTGCAGAAAAACAGGGAAGCCCTTCAGTCTCCAATGTCGTCTGATGGTTATGGGGCTGCAGTCGGCACCAGTAACGACCTTAATTTGGGTTGAGGATCATCCCAGCTCAGTGCTGGTGAAATTATTTTGGGATCTTCCACTTGACTTTTTTGTTCCATAACCTTCAGGATTTAAGAAATTCTAAATGACTGTGTTACTGCGTCCCACCTCAGCAGTGATGGTGCTGAGAGACCTGCTTATACAGTTCAACAACCCAGACACATTCAAAAAGGGAAAAAAAAAATTGTCTTTGCCATCAGAACAGAACGTGACTACTAGAAAATGACAATGAATCCACATTTTTGCACAGATTTGGCCTTTTACAGGCATGTGGTCCTAAGATTTTGATCAGCTGTAAAACAACCTCTTTCAGTTTAAGCATTCCAACCATGCAACGTATGATTTTTTTGCCATTTGTCAAGTGGTCTTATATATAATATTTATGACCTTCATCTATAAGCACTGTACTAAAGGGAGTGAAATGTTTGCTGGATAAATTAATTAATAACTGTTTCCAAGGGCTGTACTTATTTTAACACATGACTATGTATGTGTGTAGGCAACATATCATGGCAGTTCTGAATGCGCAGACAGCTATGCAGTTCCAGCAGTATGCACAGAGGCAGTTCCCTAACAGCACAGAACAACAGCAGTTACTCATTCAACAGCTTCAGGAACAGCACTACCAGCAGTATATCCGTCAAGTCTACCAAATACAGCAGGTTTGAAATCAGCTTTCATTTATAATTAGGGACTGAACTGGGATTTTTTGACTGTTTTCTGCCAGGCAACTGCTGCTATTTTTTGTGTGGCTCTGTGATAAACATATGAAACTAGGTTGAACGACTTGAAAATTATAACTGCTCTGCCCACATGTCAAATGATTATATTAAAACCAAGTTCATTTTACAGGTCAATTCATACCTAAAGTAAACACTTAAATCATGATATTAATAGTACTTTAGGTTGTGAGTTTTTAAAAGAAGTTTGGGAGAATATTTAAGTGTGTTTTTATTTTTTTTTTAAAGCATTTTAACCACTTTCTAATTGTTTGTAATGCAGTACTTAGGAACTGTAAATCATCATGTTATTTTCTTGGTTCTCAATGTAAAATTGAAAACAATTTTACTAATTAATTGCTTGGGTGTGTGTATACAGATGGCTTTGCAGAAGGGCCAGCACTCAACACAGGCAGCTGAGGTACCATCTCCTCATTCAAATGACCTGGCATCAGTCAGAAATCCCAGCAGCCATTCTGAGTTCTCACAGAGTCAGGAGCAAGAGACAAACCCAAAACCATGTCATTTATTTATAGATGGCAAACCAGGAGGTTTGTATCTTTTAAAATGATAAAGGTTATGAATATAGAAAAATAACTTTTGGTAATTGCAGTATTTATGCTGACAAGTTTTTTTGTTACAGCTTTTACAATTACAGTGCCCTCCAGAATGTCTGGGACAAAGACAAATTTTTGCTTGATCAGCTCCTCAGTGTACAATTTTAAATCAGTGCACATTCCAGTTTTTTCCAGTTATTTGCATGTTATTTTCAACACATAGAAACACTTTTTATACAAAGCCACTATCGTTTCAGGGCACCGTAATATTTGGGACAAAGTAACGATAGTTATATTAGTCATGTTTATTACTTTGTTGCAAATTACTTGTATGCAATGACTGCTTGAAGTCTGTGATTCATAGACATGACCAGGTGCTGAGTATCTTCTCTGGTGATTCATTTTTTATCTTTGAGAAACGTGCATGTTGCCTTAGCATTATGTTTGGGATCATTCTTTTGTTGCAGGATGAAGCACTGTCCAATGAGTTTGGGAGCATTTATTGGAACCTAAGCATATAATATGTTTCTAAACACCTACTTTCAGGAGCTACATCATCAATGAAGATTAGGGTATCAGTACCTGTAATGGCCATACATACCCAAGCCAAAACACCCCCACCACCATGTTTAACAGATGAGCTGATATGCCTTGGATCTTGGGCACTTCCTTTTAGTCTTCAAATGTTCCTTTTGCCATTACTCTGATACAGATTAATCTTGGTCTCATCTGTCAATAACACCTTTCAAACTATAATCTGGCGATCCTATTTTTGTGGTGAACTAGTAGTTTGCATCTTGCAGTGTAGCCTCTGTATTTGTATTTCTGAAGTCTTCTGTCTAACATAAGCAATTTCCTTAGGGACAATAAAGTTTTTCTGATTCTGATTCTAGTCTCTGAGAAAGACACACCTGCATCCTGAAGACTGATCTGTTTCTTATGTGTTGGACAGAGGTTTGAGCATTTTTCTTTTCATCAGTGAGGATTCTTCTGTCACCAGCAGCAAGGTCTTCCTTGGCCTACGAAGCCCTTTGTCAGAACTCACCGATGCATGCTTTCTTCTTAATGATATTGCAGACAGTCTCTACTGTTTTTATTCTCGTTTTTCAGCCTTATAATAGTTTAACTTGACTTTCATTGGCAGTTTTTCTTCTCCTGTTGAACAATTGCAACTACAGACTCTGAATGGTAGAAGCAAGCCTCTGTATCTTATTCCTGCACTAATAACGCAATGAAACACACCTGAATAATCGCAAGCACCTGTGAAGCCAATTGTGTCCTACATTATGGTGCCATGAAATGAGGAGGACTGTGTATAAAATGTGTTGTAATAGCTACATGGTGAAACTAAAATGTATTCAATAATTTGTATTTTTATTTAAACACTTTTTTTTTTTTAATTTAAAGTCTGGAATGTGCACTTTAATCACATCTTAATTGTTGTCCCAAACATTATGGAGGAGCATTGTATTTGTTTATATTGCAACTAATAGAATGTGAATGGTGTGTGATTTTATTAGTTGTGCTCAGGAAAATATAATAATAACAGTTGCGACATCATGGGCCTAATGGAAGCAAAAGTTAAAAATTATTAATTACATTTTAATGGGCAAGTCAGAAATTTAATTTGAGCTTGAGCTGTGTCTTCAGTATTGTTAACATATATAAATGTTACATATTGAAAAATGCTGATGTGGCTAATAATGGAAATGAAATGAAACTAGTTGGAAATACTTTTAAACAAATGAGAATGCAATTTAATCCCCATTTGCGTTCACCCATTGCAATGTTCATTAGCAGCAAAATTGTCATTAACCTCACTTTCTTTACATTGCAGAGGCGGCCATCTTGGCTCCCTCCATGTGGACAAGGCCTCAGATTAAGGAATTTAAAGAGAAGATGGCAGAGGATACAGACTCAATGATCACTGTAGGAAGAGGGGAGATGCTTACCATACGGGTGCCCACTCATGAGGATGGCGCTTACCTCTTCTGGGAATTTGCCACAGATCACTATGATATTGGCTTTGGCTTATACTTCGAGTGGCCCAACACAGACAATGGAACAAGTGATGATCAATTAGGAGAATCTGTTCCTGAAAACCAAGAGGCTGGTAAGAAATGGGATGGTCAGTTACTTTGATGAGTGGACGTATGACTGTCTGTAAACTTTGACTTACTTTTTTAAGAAACATTGGCATTGTGTACTCCTTTTTAGACGCAAGGAAAGCAGTAGATTTATGACACACATTAGAAGAATAGCTAGTAAAAATTAAGTGTGACATTGTAATGCTTTTAAGTGATAGTCTCTGTAGACCTGAAGGTCATCTTTTTATAATACTGTTATAAAATGGAGCTTATTGTAAATCACATAAGGCGTTTGGTTCTCGTAATGGTATATCCTGCTGATAAGTGAAAGTGTATTATAGGGAAAACGTCACAATACTTGACATTTTCATCATGTGATATGTATTTATTTTTTGGTGGTTGTGAACAAGTTGGAACAAGCAATGTGTATCAGCAAAACAGTGTTCTTTAATTTTTATTACATTATGGAATTATTATTAGTGTGAGTTTTAAGTCAAGTGTTCCAAAAAGAACCAGAGAAAAAAATATCAGTTTAAAATAAAGATACCTTGTCATGAGTTGACCTCTATTACTTTACATTCTTGATAAATGAGACATTTGTTTAGTCTCCTAAAAATACTGACTCATATTTGGAAATGTACATTGATTACACATGATGTAATTTGAAAACATATTTCCCACTCCTTGTAGAAACCATCTCAAACCTAATGCCAAGATTCTTTCTGATGCAGGACAGACTGAAGGCGAGAAAGGAAAGTCGGAAACCCAAACAGCAGGTAACCTGCCCAATGTGAGAGAGGTGGTCCCTATCTATCGGCGAGACAGCCACGAGGAAGTATATGCAGGCAGTCACCAGTACCCAGGCCATGGAGTTTACCTGCTCAAATTTGACAATTCCTACTCACTCTGGAGATCAAAGGTCATTTATTACAGAGTCTACTACACTAAATAGACTTTTCAAAGTCACACCTAGTTTCACAAAGCCCGTGTGCTGATCTCGTGCACACAACCCGCCCCACTGCTAGGTTTGACCTTGAGTTGCTGCAATAATTAGAAGAAGTCTTGGCTTTTAACCAGTTCTGCAGTGAAGTGTGCAGCTACTGTAACCAAATTCATTTTTAAAGAACAGCAGTTGAAACACAGAGTTAGTAGTTCTGCCCTGTGTAGTTTACTAAAGGATGAACAAATCCTCTGCATGTTTAGTTTTGAAAATAAAATGCCTAGCTTAACATTGTCACTTTTTACATGCATAAACAAACTTGATTAATGTGGTGGAATTAATATATTTGGTTGTGATTTATTTGCTAATTTGTTTAATGAAGGAACTGTTAGTAATCATATTTTTTCATCATCTTTCAGCCACTGTTCTTCAATTATTTAAATATTCTATCTTGTAAAGAGACATCTCCCTGCTTACTGCTTTTATTTACTATATGGTTATTTGTACGGGATTAAACAAAATTGTTTTTACAAAAAGACATGCCACATAGATATACAAAAGACGCTGTCTTGATGCTGATCTGTTGTTTACTTTCTAGAGGGTACTAGAGCATTTGCATCTTTAAAAAAAATTATTAATGATGTTAAAGCAGGCAAGAGGCATCATTCTCATTCTTGTCACTGTTTGCCCTTATGTGCCAACCTATAGCTAACTAATGATAACAGGGCTTGTGTATTCGTAAGTAAATGTGTGTACACTGGAAAGTGATTTATATTTTTGTTGTGCTATAATCTGCAATAATGGAGGGCGGGAACTTTCATTGTTTTCCCCATCATTAAATAGGCAGGGCAGTTTCTTAGGCTAAACGGTCATGCCTGCTGCTTGGATAAAATACAAATGTTTGCTTCTTAATTTTTTTTGTTATATGCCCTTTTCGGCGACGGTAAAATTCCCAATTTATTATCAAATGCAAAGATGCACTGAAGTCCAGCACTGATCCAATCATTGATATAGCAGTGTGGGGCACAGCTGCCTTGTGATAGAAGAAGAGTGTCTAATCTCTGGTCATCTAGATTTTAACCATAGGATTTTTTGTTGCAAAGTTTATTTGGGGTTCAATTGGGGAAATTAATAATAAAAAGACATGATGCTCAAGACTTTTAGATACATGGGAATAATTTGTTAGCCCAGTATGAAGTACAAAACATTCACACAGGAATTCTCTGGATATAAATTAACTGAATATATATTCTCACAGTAAGACTGCAAAGAAATTTGCAAAGAACAAAACCTGTATTCAAGAAAATTGTCTCCATTTCTGTTATATTACTCCAGGCCTGTATGACAGTAGTAGCCTTGAAAGAGATAACGTTTTTAAAAAGTGTAGGATGTTTGAGATTTGAAGAGATACAATAGTAATCTTATATTTTTTGTTCACAACAGAATCTTAAAACATGGCATCTCTGAGCCCAGAGGAATCTAAAAAGAAGAATTTTTCTAAAACTGGTATAAACGGAAAGCTTTAGACTAGAACTGCTAGAAGACAGATTTTCAAATGTATATGGTTAGATTTGTTGTACATAAGTGCAACTACTGGACAAATAATGTTAACAATACATATTAGGGTATTTTCATATTTACTAAGTATTGTGTTGTTTGATGGAACTTTGGGTTATTTATTTGTATGTTTGTGGGAGGATGGTGGTGTTCTGGACTGAAAATTTCTCTGTATTTGGGTGATTTTAATTCATGATTGTTGATTTTTTTAAGACTTACCTGAAGGTCATACAAAACAAAATAGAATGGTGATTTAAGCTTAATGATGTAAGGGTTTCAAATGTTCCTATAGATTCTACACGTACTGACCTGTAGCATTTTCTCTTGTAGAGAAATTCTGTTTACTACTGCTGCTCTGTACAAGTACTAGACCAATGAAGAGTTCATTTTCTGTTTTTGAATTAAATGGCATAATATTAAACATGCAGTTTGTGGTCTATGAAAACATTCTGAAAACACATGAACAGTAGTCTACATTGCCTTTTGCAGGGTATGTTTAGAAATTCAGTCTATTTCACCACTAACTTCTTGTACAGTATGAGGCTGTTAAAGACTGAGAGAGCAGACCTCTGTGTTCAGCAGTTAAACATACCAAGTCTTAGCCAATTTCTAAATTAACTAGGGATGGCCCAATCATGTTTTTTTTGCCCCCAATCGGAGACATTTATTATTGAGTATATGTCGATACTGAGTCCCAATCCAATATTTTCCTATATAACAGTTTCACAGTCCCTTTCAGGGACATAGTTATTTTAATCTAATGTATATGCTTGGCAACTGACAATTGAGTTCTCACTTTGTCCCGCAAAATGACTAGTTTCTTGTCTATTTGTGCCCATCCTGTCCATGATTCCTAGTTTTACATGCCTTTCTGAATAAGATCAGCAAAACTGATAAGTACACAATACCACACACTTTACATGAGGGTTTAAGTCAGTGCACACAGTGAGGTTAAGTATGGACAGAGCAAATATCAGAACTCCAAATGTGCAATATTTTCCATGTGCAATATTCTTACTCATGTGCAAGATTCTACATGTGCAATATTCTTTGTGGACAACACTACTTTTTTCACA
>JBBIGC010000001.1:39367562-39388910 GCA_037576955.1 Lepidarchus adonis
CAAATGTATGTTATTTGATCAGTAGTATGCAAATGATGGCGTTCGACTGAAAACAAGGAAATGAATTTCAAATCACATTTTTTCCTTAAGCATGCAAATGCCATTGGCTACATTTTCATTTCTTGCTTCTCCTTTTGAGGTCTTTGAGGTCAGCACACCATTTGTAGCAACATCAGAGGTGTTGCTTTTGCATTTTGCTTTTAAACAGGTATCTGTATGTTCTTTTCTCTCCATGTGCAGGGTGACCTCCTGGCTGCTCTAAATCTGCAAGCTACTTTTCTCCTTTCCTTCATTATGCACCATGTTGTCCTCAGCTCCAGCAACTCCAGTCCATCAAAAACACAGCTCCCTCGGATCTCCATCTTCTCTGCTGCCAAACTGCTCTCTGCCACCAACCTCTACATCACCACTACCATTGGTTGATTTTTCCGTCAACTCTTCCCAGAGATCCACTTCTACTACAGTACAGCACTCGCCCCCTTTCTCCAATTTGACACCTGTATCTTCATCCCTAACATCTCCCTCTCCTCTTAACCCCAAATTCCACACCCCTCTTGCCAAGAAACCTGGGTCTCCACAAGTGCCTAAGCCCATCTGCCCACCCCTTCCTACGCAACAGCCATCAGCCGTCCCCAAAGCCAGTTCCAAGGCCATGCCTAGACCTCCTACACGCCCAGGATCCAAGCCTTCTTCACCTCTTTCCATTCCCCTACCACGACTAGGCTCAAAATCCACCCTTACACCAGCTCCTACTGACCAACCTCAAAAACTGACCCCTCCTAGTATAAGCATCCTGGATAAACTAATCAAGACTTGTCCAGTTTGGCTACAGCTGGGAATGACGAAGGAAAGAGCTGTTCATATACTCGACAAGGAGTCACCCGGGGTGAGACTGAAAACAATTAAAAATATCATAATAGTATAAAAAATGACACTTGAAGACATTTCACAGTACAGTATGTGTGTATTTCAGGAACAAAACAGTGGCATCATGGAATTAAGGCATTTTCACCTTGTATTTTGAATTCATTTTAATTTTAAATGATTTTGTACCTGTTGTTCATGTTCTCTGCAGCTGGTCTAAATTTAAGTCTTTTATGTGATGCACTTGTCCAAGCAGTTCTTCTTAAATACATTATTTTCAAACATAAGCAGATGGTGCTGATGGTTTTAATGTGTTTTCCAGATTTTCTTAGTGAGGAGGGACACAGGTCAGAAGTTCATGGTTGTGTCAGTGCATCTCTGTGACCAGCAGGGGGAGACACGGGTCCAGGAATTCAAAGTAAACGAAGAACAGGCTTGTGAGTTCAGCTCTGTATTTACAATAACTAGTGAAGTGCAAGAGTTAAAATCTAATGAAACACACATACACACACGGGCGCGCGCGCGCGCACACACATACACACACACACACACACACACACACACACACACACACACACACAGAGGGTAATGACATAGACAGAGTGGTTCAGAGTGTAGATGTTGCACAGGTCGGTGGTGGTCTGTGGAGGAGGGGAGCTGACCATAGATTTCCTGTTCTCAGCCTTGAACTGCTGCTAAAAGTGATGGACTTCCTGCCACCCTCTCGTCTCGATTTGTGTCTGTGCCTAGGTATACGGCAGATATAGGAGTGTTCTCTCACAGTATTCAAAATATGGTCTCTGTGTAAATGGCAACATTGTGTTTTAATATACATTTTGTCCTGTAATTATTCAACATGATATTTTTGGTGATTTCCTGGTAATGGGAATTCACAGTGAAAAGTTGCAAGGTTTTGTCTCACAGTTTTTCTCCTACAGTGATTTATCTCGAAGGCTCTGTCCTGGTCTTTGACAACATCTTTAAACTCATCGCATTCTATTGTGTTAGCAGGTAAGTCAGCCTTCAAAACCAGCCTTCTAGGTGTGTGGATGTGTAACTGCACATTTTAACTCAGTGTTCTTATCTTCTTCCAGGGACATCCTCCCCTTCCCCCTTAAGTTACCTCAAGCCATTGTTCGGGCAAATAAATATGAAGACATAGATGTGATCTCCACACTTGGCTTAGGTAAAACATGGTATATAGTCTTACCACATACATGGTATATAGTCTTACCGCATTATTGTCTAGATTTACGACCAGAGTTTCTCGATTTAAAAAAACCAAAACACCTTGACTTCTTGTTTTTACTAACTGTTAAACCATGGGAAATTCCAGATTACTTTAGACTAAATCAACCATATGTTCCTGTTCCTGTTATTCCGTGAAGCTGTTATAACTGTTTACATTGTGCAACTGGTAAGAAATGTGTGCACATAGTGAGTCATTATCTTCAAAAAGCCACATCACCTCACTCAGCAAAACTCTCTTCTACACTGTTCTCAGATCACACACACACACGGACACACACTGAACTAATTCACCAGTCTATTTTTCATTGAACAGGAACACTTTACAAAAGTACTGGCAGTGTGCCATGCTGTGCCAGCAGTTTTGGAAAGTATTAGAGAGAGAAACATATTGTTGCTGTATATCATGTCATGTTGCAGTAATTTGTCCATTTTAAATTTTTTTTAACTTTTTCACGTAAATTAAACTGGTTGGTGGAAAGGGTCCAAAATATAATGTTCCCATTTTTGGACACTTTTTTGGACAATTTTGTGACAATATGATTCTGTGTACCCTGAGAACTTATCTATTTTTTTTGCCACAGAGTTCTGGGGCTCAACCCTGAACAGTCACACTCCGGACAATCTGAGTAAATCTTCAGCCGGCAGTGTCTCTCGGGATGCAGCCGACCACAACAGCTCCTGTGAGATCCAGCTTTCTGCTGGCAGTGACCGTCTCTGGTATGTCAACCCCATCTTCATCGAAGAATATTGCAGCAGATTGCCGTCCAGCCCTCCTGCACCCATCCTCAGGACCCAGAGTCTCAACACACCCATTCAGGCCCCACCCAAGTACAAGAGGCCCCCGCCTTTGCCTCCACGTCCTGTTGGTGTAACCGAAGGAGCAATGGTGCAGTCTTTGACTAAGCTTGCCAGAGAGGAGCTTACGTCAGATGAGTCTATTCTGATCTCTCAGAGCTTTCCTCCTCCTGTGGTGCAGAAAGGGGAAGGAAGCCAGCACTTGTGTTCAGATAGAGAGGGAACTCCAGCTCCCAGGGTAGAAGCAGAGACAGCCAAACCTGACGCGCAACTATCACCGAAGCTGGCTAATCAAGCACTTTCACCCAGGATTCCCCCAGTACCACTCCGACGGAGGCTGTCGGAGAACCAGCCCTCAGGAGACGAAATCCACCAAGAATTTTCTGACGGCATTACCAGTGCCCCATTACTAACAGAAACTAAAGAGGTTTCAGGAGTTCCTGTGGCATCACTCATCTGCCTCGACGACAGTGACATGGCACAGTGTGGGAAGCCTGTGGATTTCTCTGGACAGCAAAAATCACAACACTGTGAAGACCTTGTGGATCACTCAGAAATATCAAACGGAGGCTCTGCAGTGACAATACCCCCTGTAGCTGAGGTAAAGAGGCCTGGTCCTCCAGTACCACCTCCCAGGAGAAAAAAACTATCTCAGGCCATCTCATCTTCTAAAAACGTTAATGAGGCTTCAGGGGGAAGCATCCAAGAACCCACTTCTACTACACCACAAACCTCCAGCACGCCAACTTCCACACACCACTTACTCTGCGTTACCACAGGACACCCCAGAGTTAATGATGTCTCCCTGTTCTCCCCTGAGGGAGGCGCCCCCCAGCCAGATCACGACTCCTACTCCACCAGCAGTACAGAGGAAGAGGCCGACAGTACAGTGCCATGTCCCCTGGTGAAGAGGGCGCCCACAATTATGCTGGACCGTGCCAAACAGCGGCTCTCTATGGTAAACTTCTCCACTGTCTTTACAAGCTTCATGAGCGCTGACCGCAAGCTGCAGAAACGAATCGTGGAGCTGGCACGGGATGGAAGCACCTACTTTGGAAACCTGGTGCAGGATTACCGGGCCTACACGCTGGACGCCATGCGAAGGCATTCCTCAAGCACTGAGATGCTTCAAGAGATCAGGCAAATGATGACCCAGCTTAAAAGTTACCTGATCCAGAGCACTGAGCTGCAAAATATTCAGGAGGCAGCTGCATACTCTGAGGAGAAGCTGGGTAATTAGAAAAAATATAGTACAATTGCAGGATGTGCGTGTGTAATTCTCAGTATAATCTCAGATTAGTGTAGGTATATACTGTTGAAGAAATTAGATGAAATGGCACATACTACATTCAACATTTACAAACTGGGAACTTTTAATTAAAAAAAAGGACTTTGATGTGTGGTCCTACATTAGCTGCATACATTAGGTCTATGGGACGATAATGAGAAAGAAGGTTGTACATAGATCATGTCATCACTATTGGGATCCAGTGTGACAAGTGAATCACACACGTAATGTTAATGATTTTAAGTGTATCTGCAATTCCTTTGAGGTTAGAAATCTGGTCACACTAATTACAGACATGGGTCACTTACAAACCATCTAGGCAGGAAGGAATTGCGCAGTAAGGTTTTTTGTTTAAACATACCCTTAAAGTAAAGCTCTGCTGTACTCAGTATTAAGAGATTCAGCTGTTCCTAGCACACACCTGAATCCTGCGTTAAATTTAATCATTTACTAACAGATTAAATCAGATACAATTAGAGCGCCGAAAACGATCTAAATAGTGCTGTAAAGCTGTCAATGCTAAAATACAATTGTTTTTTAATGAAAACTTGTGATGCAAAGACAAAAGTTGTCTTGTTCCTTCTTGGTGGTTAGTGCTAGATTTCGGGTTATATAAATTATAAGTTATATTAATCTAAATTTAGATATTGGTGCTCACTGATTGTCTTTCTGCCAATTAAGCTCACATATGTATGTCTTACAGCAGGGATGGGCAATTCTGGTTCTGGAGGGCCAATGTCCTGCACAGTTTGGTAGTTCCCTTCCTTAGACACACTCACTAAACCTGGCAATTAACAGGTGAGTTGAACCAGGTGTGTCTGAGCAGGGAGATCACCAATCTGTGCTGGACACCCTGGCCCCTCAGGACTGGAGTTGCTCACCCCTGTCTTCAAGTATGACTATGTGTGAGAGAGGTGTGGTGTTGTGTATGAGAGAGAGAGAGAGAGAGAGAGAGAGAATATGAATGTGTAAAGTGTGATGGTGTGTATGCAAAAAATATGATTTGTGTATATGAGAAAGTATGGTAGTTTATGGGAGACACACACGTGCTCTCACATACATTATCATATTCTCTCAATTGTTATGCATAGACACACACACACACACACACACACACAACAAGCTGTAGGAGAAGCACCAATAACAATGGTCCATTTCTCCACCACATAAACTGAATAATTTGTTAAGAAGTAATGTATGCTTGCAGAACTGACTATCTTGTCTATGTATATGCCTGTTTATATAAACCTTCATCTCACCTTCTCTTCAGAGATAATCATCGAGGCAGCACTCTACAAGAGTGTGCTGAAGCCTTTGAGGGAGGCTGTATATAATGGGCTGAAAGACATCCATTCCCATGGGGGCACGCTAAAGAGGCTGAAGGAGAACCAACAGATAGTCTTGGGCACCACGACCACAGATTTAGGGGTGACCACGAGTGTTCCTGATACACCAGTCATGGAAAAGATCCAGTTGAAACTTGGGAACCTACATCAGGAATATTCACCTCAAAAGAAGATTGACCTGCTCCTCAAAACATGCAAGCTTATCTATGAGTCCATGTCTGTGGGCAGCCCAGGTTAGAAAGAGATCAAAATGTTCTTCTCTTTTTACCTAAGATCTTTATTCTGCGGGTTAGTGATTAGGCAAAAATATAACAGAACCACTTCCATTCTTATAAGATGCATAGTTTGTCTCACGGTACTTAATCTAACTCGTCGCAGTATTTTAAAAAATGTCTGAGAATGGTTGTCTCTCTTTTGCGACGGGTTGGCCTCCTGTCCAGGGTGTACCAACTTCAGGTTCCCCACCACCTGAACTGGTAAAACAGTTTAGATAATGAATAAACTTATAGCATTAATGTTCAATCACCCAGCCCTATTTTGAACATAATCTGTGCTAGGACTGTGCTAACTGAGCTATTCTTTCTTTCTCTATTCTTTTCACCTGTTTTCTTGTTGAAGTGTAATAGTTAGACTCGTGGAGGCAAGAAGTTAGACACACTTCAGCATCTGTGGCAGTTGTATATAGCTCTGTCCTGAACAATTTTACACTGTAAGAGAAGAGTTAGTGAGTTGGTTTTGATCTCCTTCAGGGCTTCTCAGACTAATGTCATATTACTGTGACTGTTGCTGCGTATAAATCAAATAAATGCATTGTTGTGCTATGTGGGGTTGTGTAGGGAAGGCCCATGGTGCAGACGACTTCCTGCCTGTGCTGATGTATGTAATGGCTCGCTGCAACATGTGTGCACTGCTGCTGGATGTAGAGTATATGATGGAACTTATGGACCCTGCACTACAGCTAGGAGAGGGTGAGGATATATACACATTCATACACGATCTTTTAAATTCATAAACTCTAACACATCAAACTGAACTTAGTCATTTTAGTTCACTCAATAATATGCACCTAACTATCTCTTTTTTATCCCAGAATAGGCTGAAATATAAGAGCTTGTTGAACAAGATATTTTAGAATTTGTTGCTGTTGCATGAATTTTTACAAATGATTTCTTAACAGCCAGAATCAGCTGAGAGCTATTTGTATTCTATTTGTGCAAGTTGCAGCAGATACATAAACAGAGAAGTAAGTGCTTATTCTTAGCACGTGAGCAAGGTTTGAGGAAGGCAAAAAAGGGCGGTTCGCTCAGCTAATGTTAATATATAGTACATCTACACCGATTAGCTTTAACATTAAGAACCACATGTCAGGTATTGTGCAAGATCCCAAAACAGACTGTGGTGCACTCATTTTTGTCCCCTTTCTATCAGAGCCAGCATTAACAATGCGCAACAGGAGCTTTTTGAGGACCAGACAGACTAGCCTTGGCCCTGTTGCACATTCACCAGTTTTTGCTCTGGTTTTTTTCATTGGTGCTATGAAAAATGTCCCTACCTTTGCCTGGTTTTGGAACAGCTGTGTCCAGGACAGTAAAGACCTATGCAGGAGGAGTTTTTTTCGTTCTTCTTAACCAGGAAGTTAACATCTTTACCGGGACATGCTACCACAGCTTTTAACTGTGCAAATAACTGCATTTTGCATTTCACCACACAGTTATTCTATACACACGATGTACTTATTAATTATATAACAGAATATATTTTTCTACATGCTGCATTACTTTACTTTTAGCTTCCTTTAATTCCTTTTAATTTAATCCGCTTGTTTAAACTTCCCCACAATCTGTTGTACATTTTTCTGCATGTTTTATAACTGGGTATTGATCTTGATCTACTAACTACTGCATACCCAGAAAACTCCACCTGCCGTTTGGGAGATGCTCTGATGGAGTTGTCTAACAATCATAAGTCATAAATATCATTATCATAAATAAAGTCAGATCCTTACATTCCTGCTTCCGGTACATCAACCCAAAGAACTGACTGTTCACTTGCTGCCAAATACTGTCCCGATCAAAAGTTTAAGACCACTTGGAAAATCATATGTTTAATGGTTGGATCTTACCAAGGTTCCAAGTAGAGCTTCAATGTGCTACCAGAAGAAATGGGAGTGAGACACAACATTTTTGGAGCAATTTATTGAAAACAACACTTAAAGTGAAAGACTTAAAGTGAAAACTAATGTTTAGGACCACACCTCCAAAAACCTGTAAACCCCCCAAATCAGAAATCAAAGTTCCAAACATGAACTCAGTAATGAGTAGCTCCAACGTTACTGTTCATCACTTCATGCTTCATGTAAGTGTTTCAATAAGTTGAGGGAATCTACTGTCTGGAACTGTTGTCCATTTTTGTAAACTTCCTTTGCCTTCCATCCCCAAAGGTTCTCAACTGGATTTAGATCAGGGAAACATGCAGGATGGTCCAAAAAAGTGATGTTATTCTCCTGGAAGAAGTCAATTTTCCTACAGGCATTGTTTACTGTAGCATTGTCCTGTTGGAAAAGCCCAGTTGTTACCACACAGACGAAGGCCCTCAGTCATGAGGGATGTTCTCTGCAACATCTGGACAAAACCAGCGACCGTTTGACACCTCTGCACCTCCTGAAGCTCCATTGTTCCACTGAAGGAAAAAGCACCCACACCAATATGGTGCGCCCTCCACTGTGGCGCATAGCAAACATCTCAGATGGGATCTGCTTGTCAGTAACGTTGTAAACCATCAGGACCATCAAGGTTAATTTTTTTTCTCATCAGTGAATAAAAACTTTCTTCCACCTTTCAGTATCAGATGCCATCTGATGGTAATGGGGCTGCAGTCGGCTCCAGGAACGGCCTTAATTTGGGTCGAGGATCATTGACTGTCTTGATGGACAGCCAATTGGATCCCCTGGCTCAGTGCTGGTGAAATTTTTTTGGGTCTTCCACTTAACTTTTTACTTCCATAATCCTCAGGCTCATTTAAGAAATCTTACTGCGTCCCACCTCAGCAGAGAAGGCTTATGCAGTTCTACAACCCGACCACGTTCACAAATATTAAAGTTGTTTTCCACATTTCTGCGCAGTTTTCAAACCTTGTTAAGATCCAACCATGCAACATAGGATTTTTTGCCATTTGTCAAGTGTCTTAAACTTTTCATACTAGATAGTCAGTGTCATTGGTATTATTTACCCTGATTTGTCAGTGGTCACAATGGTGAGTTTGGCTTGTATAAGAGAGAATTTATTTCCAATGAGGGAAAAACGTTGAACTGACTCTGCCATTGCACACATGATGGAATTTATTTTTCAAGGCAACAAGCAACAGAGAAAGTAACATGTTTTACTGACTTTTTATCCAAAGCTTGTTCTTTGTGGACAAACTGATATGAAACATTTGCTCTGCAGACCCTTATAATATAATATAATATTTCGGCTGAACTCCTGAAATATCAGATGAGATTTAGTGACAGAATTTATATGCAGTAAGTGTATATTTTGCAGGGGTTATATCTAATGACATTATTATGTCTGTTCTCAGGTTCGTACTATCTCACTACCACGTATGGAGCTCTAGAGCACATTAAAAACTATGACAAACAAGCCATGACGAGGCAGCTGAGTCTGGAAATTCAGGACTCTATTCATCGATGGGAGAGACGGCGCACTCTGAATAAAGCCCGTGCCTCACGCTCTTCTGTACAGGTATTGTGTGACAACACTTTCAGTATCTGCACTTCATAAATATGAATGGATTACCTGGATTATGGCAAAAGTAAGTTTGCCTTCATGCCTATGTGGTGAGATCCTCTTGTGCAACAATAACTGCCACTGAATGTTTGCGATAACTGCTACTTATTGAATTTGATCCCATTGTTCCATAAAGAACAGCCTTAATGCTGGGATGTTGTTGGGTTTGCTCATATGAACCATTTGCTTTAGGTCTTTCAGTAACATTTGAACTAGATTAAGGTCAGGACTTTGACTTGGCCATTCCAGAACATTCATTTTATTCTTCTTGGGTGTTTAGAATTGTTCTCTTGCTGCATGACCCATTGTCTCTTGTAATTCAATTCATGCATATCTTCACATTTTTCTTTAGAATTCTCTGGTATGATACAGAATTCATTGTTTTACATTAAGGACTTGTTTGAATTTTTTTTTTTACATAACACATACGTGTTTACAAAGCATGGCTGTGTGTGTGTGTATATGTGTATATCTCTATCTCTATCTATCTGTCTGTCTGTCTGTCTGTATATCTAGAGAGAGATATCTATATATCTCAATTGGTCATTAAGGAATGTTATGTGGTTAAAATGGACTCAAATTGTTTTGATCAAAGTAAAACCTCTATTAGATCATATGAACACAATTTATTAAACAAACTCAAAATTACTCATCTGAACTGTGCTTGGTCAACATGCAAAGAACAAAGTGTATTGCATTATGATTAGCTGTTATAGTCTTCTACAAACAATATCTTAAGCCCATGAATGTCATTATCACGCAAATGATAATATTGCACAATAAGGACATGAAGAAACAAAAAACACATTTTAATCCTTTCAATTATTGAGGGAAAAGAAATGCCAATACTATATCACCCATGAAAAAAAATTTCAGTTTGACGGACTGTGCCACTTTTGACAACAAGCACAAGCATTTCCTGTAACTGATGATCGGTCTTTGGATTGCTGTGGTTAATTTCTGTCCCACTTTTCATTTAAGAATTGCTTTAAGTCAGCCATGTTGGGGGGCTTTCGAAGATTAACTGCACGATTAGGCCCCTCTTTTGAGCTTCAGATTCTCATTTAACTGAATAACTCAATTATCCCTGAGCTTCAGATCATGGACTGATGAACTGACTTTCTCCTGTAGGATTTTCTTATAAAGAGCAGAATTTGTGGTTCTGTCAATCATGACAAGTTGCTCACGGCTTCTACACTCATTCAGAAAGGTCCTGCTTGTGTTATTATAGCTAAACCTAAGAAATTGAAAATGCCATATAATAAAATTTTTTGCTGTGTTTTAGTGTTTAGTGTTAGTCTCCGGATGTTTACAGTAGCACACTTAGCTTTTTTACTAACATTTATTTGTTGACTATCTTGCTCAGAAGTCATGTGTAGTTTGTAATGTTATTGCTAAAAAGTGAAATATGTGTGAAATATGTTAACAGTACATCAAGATCTAGGCTCACAAATGTGCCCAGAACACATTCTGTCTGACCATACAAGTCAGATTCCTTCACTTTTAGTCTGAAACACAAGTCAAAAAGTTAGAAACAAAACGGTCTACTTCTTGGAAGATTTACCGCTCTTCCACGTTTTTCTCTATTTCGAGACAATGGCTCTAACTTTAGTTTCTGGGTGTGTTGACCGATCCATGTGTGCACATATGATGCAGAGGTCAGGTTTTGTTGTGGTGCACTTTGTGTGTGATTGAGTGTGTTCACAATGATGGTCATTCTCCATTCACTTTCACTAAATGGTATTTTAAAACAGCATTTTATGTTTACTTAGGTTGTCTTTGTCTTATGTTAACTATGTGAAATGTGTGTTGAAAACCACACCCATGCCCACACTACAAACATATTTAAAGAAATGCTTACATAAAACATCACCCAGAACCACTCTGTTGTTGTTTTGTTGCAGGATTTCATCAATGTCTCTTTTCTGGAGGCTGGTTCCAACACCAAGACTCTGGGAGTTCGCCCAAACACCACAGCTCAGGACCTGTCAGGGATGTGTGCTGAGAAATTTGAAGTGCTGGACCCAGACTCGTACTGTCTGAGCGTGTTAGTGGACGGCCACTACCAGCACCTGACCCCTGAGGAGTCCCCACTTGTTATTAAATCCAGTCTGCACCACAGTGAGCCACGCAAGGAATATTACTTTGTATACCGTCATGGACGCTGGCCAGGACAGGAGCCTGACAGACAGATATCGTCTTCCCCTGAATTAACACCTGCCCAGGAGGACAGTTTGATCTGACAGACTTACATGAACAGCGGGGTCAAACATTTACAAACATTTTGAGCCGCAGGAAGAGAATTTAAAGCAATATAACAGCAGTAATGCCTTCCTTCCATTTGATCACGAGTTATGACAAAGGTGTAAGTATATTTTGCTTTGAAAGAAGCTTTGAATTTCTGCAAGGACAAAAGTGCTAAAGTGCCTGTGCTCTTTGATCTGTGTTTAAAAGCTATGAAACCTTCATTTTTAACTTCATAAAGAAAACTTTACTTTGAAAGACACTTCCTCCATGTATAACCACTTCTGCTTGTCAGTTGTTTCCCCATACAACACAGGATTTTATATATATGATTGTTCAATCTATTTGACACTGATGTATGGCACAGCAGTCTTGTTGACCATGACTTTGCTTCACTCTGGTGCTGACTTTTACTCCATGTTTTATATTGAATGGCATACATTTATCTAGATAATGGTTATCCTTAAACCAAAGACTAGGTATAATCTATATCTGTTTATACCTACTCTGTCTTTGCTTACCTTACTCTGTATGTACATCTGTCTTTCTTTTTATTTACCTTTGTAACTTTGAATTTGTTATTGTTCCTGTGAAACATTCTTCTCTCTGATTTTTGGATTATATTCCAAGTTATAATTACAGTGAGCAGTAATTACCTTTTATGTTTCTGTATGACTCAAATCACACATATTGCATGACTCAAGAAAGTGTATATTTCAATGTACAAATTTTAAATGCAAAGAAAACAAATTCAGCATAACTGCTTAACTCTACCCAGTTACATGTTATTTTTGGTTTAATTGCTATAAAGGCAGAAGAAAAAACGAATACAGGCCAGATCTATTCACAGTTCCCTTTTTTGGCACTTTGAGTGAAAGATCCATACTTGGTGGTTTCTTGATAGAACAGCTTGGATCTACAGGCAAACATTTAAAATGTATCTCACACTGATGTTTTTACAAATTGAACCATGCCGTCTGAATACAATTGTAAACATCTGTTTACCAACAACTACAGTGTTTGATTTTATACCCAAGTTCATCCGCATGGTGGGCTGCCATGGTGTGCAATGCAATACTGGGACAATTCCTGCCCCACAATGAACACTATAAATAAACACATGAAAGAGAGAAATGCATGATACCTAGTCAATCAAGATCAATATATTCTTCACTTTTTGTGGATTTACAGCTTGCAACAGATTAGCTTGCTAATGGCTATCTTGGCGCCTTGGTTAAACAAAGCTCCATACAGGTCACCATGTTATTTGCAACAGCTCCACTGGCTCACTGTTAAGTTTCAGGTTGAATTCAAAATTATTCTATTAACCTTCATGGCCATTCACGGCCTTGCCCCTCCGTATCTATCTGACCTCCTTCATGTTGCCACTCCCTCTCATACCCTCAGATCACCCTCCTCCATCCATTTGACTGTCACTTCTGCCCGTCTTACCACTCTGGGGTACAGAGCTTTCAGCCACGCTGCTCCTCCGGCTCTGGAACTCACTACCACCTGAGCTCAGAAACATCACTTCACTTCCACACTTTAAATTCTCACTCAAAACCCTTCTGTTCAAATGTGCTTTCTCTCTCTAACTTTCACTCTGTAAGTTTAATATGCTTTTAAAAAATCTTTTTCTAACCTGTAGCCCTTAGTGATATATATATTTTTTATTATTGTTCTTATATTCTTTTGCTGTGTACGGTGTCCTTGAGTGTTCTGAAAGGAACTTTTTCAAATAAATTGTATTATTATTATTGCTACCAGCTATACACATCAGTATGAAGCACTTTGCTGTAGTAAGTCCATAATTATCTGATGTAATTTTATATTATCAGAGTTTTCACTGTAAATAGTAGATCAGTGAGCTAGCTTGTTAACTGGTGTAAATGGTATAACTGAATGTTATAGAGCACATATCCCCCAAAAATGTGGGGGTGAAAGATTAACAATGTACAATGTTCATATGGTCCAAGTTGGCAATAAAAACAACCTATTTTAAATTCTCTGTGAGGAAATGAAAACCATACATATTTACATATATCAGGATATACAAATGTTTTAAGGTTTATACATCTACATGCATGTTACACAAAATGGGTGTGGGGATAATTTCTTTAAATATTTAATAAATTAAAAATAATCTAAAAAAGGTACGATTGTACACTAGTTGAATAAAGTGAGGTTCTGGCAACCACATCTGGCCTCCCTCTGTACCATTGATCCATGTGGGCCAAAAGTAAATCCTATATAATAAATATTATATAGTATATTATAATATATAATAACTTTACCTTTGCTATCTGGGATAAGCAGTCCCAGTTTGCATCAAGCTTTTGAGTGTTTTTGTAGAAGAGTTAGTTCTTTATAAAGGCAGTGAGGTAAGGAAACACATAGTAAGTTACAAATTCTGAATTTAAAAAACACATTTGTTTAAAAAGACAAAAAATAACAGTTTCTATTGGAATGATAAAATATTATTAACCAAGAAAGCATAATCCTGGCAAAATGAAAGACAGTGAGCTGTGTGCTGATGTCTGTAGGTGATCTAATTACTCGAGTCTGTGCTGTGGTTGTCTGTGCTAGATACAAGCTCACTTTCTCACATTAGTAAGATAGAAAAGTCATTATAAACAAGAATAAAAACAGCTTCTGTCACTGATAAGCAAGATGCAGGCTTCTAAAGTGTATCATGTTTACTCTCATGCATTGCAGAGTAAGCTGTTCCATGCTTTAATGATATTAGATTATTCATCGTTTCATTTGTCCCAGCCAACAATCTGACCTTACCAAGAGAGTAAAGCCCCATTCTACAAATTCCACTTTGGTATCTTCAGAGGATTTTTAATCATCTATTTTTTCACAGCAAAATATGTTGAAGCTGTTGTAAAGATATAAGAAAAGCAGATGAGTGGGCAAAAAGGAGAAGTGAGAAGTTCTTGTGTAAAAATGCGTATGACTCACGGGTGGGTATGAGCGTCACTATTATAACAATGACATTTCTAAGGGATTACAACCAAGATATGGGCTTAAGCACAAATCCTCTTTGCATCCATGGCCTCATTTGTCTTTTACTCTTTTTCCTTCCCTTTCTTGCCCGTGTTCTATCCATCGGCTTCATCTCTGCTCTGACCAGACCAAGTCACCACTGTTTCACTCAATAATGAATGTTAGGACCTTCTTGTCTGATGCTTGTGCACTCCACCACTGCCCATTATTTTAAATGAGGTACAAATGAAGTTGGCCTATAGTAATGAGGCCTCCCCGGGCTGTATGCAAACAAGCGTGTCACCCTTAAGGGGCAGGATGCTGCTTTTAACAAGAGAAACAATGAATTCTACACTGTTTTCAACACTCTTTGGCTTCTATCACGTTTAAAACAGCGCCAATAGCTGGTCACACCAAGGACACTTTAACTTTAAAGAAGTTAAAGGAATACTGCAACATTTATTAGCCTGACCTCCATATTTGTAGCATATGGTTCATTACCACGAACAACAACTTTGATCAGCCTTGCTCGTACATCCAATAACTGAGAAAAATGAATACAGACAACACAAGCTAATGGCAAGTTGTTTAATTTTTATACAGATATGATAGATTATGTTGAATGCTAAAATAATTTAGCTAAATTTTATAGATAAACATATTATTCCATACATGTTGGTCCCTTTTCCTAAGCCTTCAACTTGACATGTGGCTTAAAACACATGTTTTTGTATCTTAGATCTTTTTAAGCACTTGAGTTATTGTTGACGTTTCACCAAGAACGTACATAGCTACAGGTTTGTTGAGCTAACACAATTTATTGTGGGCGATTTGCTGTATTTGACAGCAGCCTTAAAAGACCTATCAAATTTAACGAGAATAATGTCCTGCATGGCCTAGAATTGCATCGTGTGCGTAGGCAGCTAGACGACACTAAAGGTGTAAATTGAAATTGAAATCCCTGTTACTTGCTTACACTTATATTACGCATGACCTTATAGATGACAACCCTTCAGGAGTCACTGGTAGGTTGTATGGTTAACAATGTCAATAAAGGTCAAAGGGTATCAGTTCTATACAGGAACAAGAAGAAGAAATTTTGTTTTTTGATCATCTGACAACGTGGGCGCTTGTACCTTCCGCACTCCTTTTTTTGAGACATCATTAAACTCTATGACGTCAAAACACAATCCATCTTTCCTCTGTTTCCTCTCTCTATTTTAAGATGCCAGCCAAACAGGACATCCAGAGGCGTGACACATGGCCTTTCATCGTTTCCCATCTCTTTACACCTTCTGACAGACGAAGGCTGTATATAAGCCCTTCAAACCATAAGGCTTATTCACTCCAGCACCTGCAGTGAAAGCCTGCTACACACCTACTTTCATACACACCTGTTTAAAAGTAGCTAGCCATTTTTGCCAGGTTTATACCAGCGCAAGTGACGCAGGTTAGCATTGAACTATCAACTAGATAATAGAGGAACACAACAGCAACTGGAGGAGCATCTATACTTACCAGCATATTGCATGGAAGAACTGCACCCCAGTCTGGACACCACAGACCCAAGCTTTGGATTCTTCAGTCAACATTAAGCTTTGAAGGCATTTTTCTGCTACAAAGCAGCAAGTGTTACTAAGAACCTACAACGGTGAGATAAATATATGTTTATCAGTTGTATGCAAACCTGTAAACGACCCATGTTCTATTGATGGCGTGTGAAAATAAGTAAATGTTCTCTACAAAAAAAAACAACAACAAAAAAGAACTTGATATATGCATTTTCTGTATATGCATATATACATCATTTCTAAGTGCATGATCTGCATGATTTAGTGTGTATATAACAGAGATGTACTGTTTTTACTTTATAAAATCAACAGGATATTTAACTTTAATATTGCATAGATGGAACTAACATTAAAAAGTGTCAAAAAAGGTTATTTGGACTAAAGATAAAATTTTTATGTATGTACCTGACTCTATGTAGCAAGTGTGAGACAGTTTATGAAACATTGTGCTCATTTAATTTTAATTCGAATTCTCTCATACGTTTTGCTGAAATTGAATCCTCCACACATTTTTAGAGAACAAGGTTAGGATATACACCCTGAATGTGTCCTATTCTGTTTCCTGCATTTGTATTCTTTTTTGAAGTAGTTTTAAGGCTCAATAAATGGCCATTCAAAGATTTTTCTGATTGTAATCTAAGTTTATCACATGATAATTAAATAAATATGGCACAGCATAAGTACTACTCCACACTATTACTCTAAAATTATGTAAATTACTTCCTTATATTTTTAATTTACCGGTGCAGTCAGAAACGTTTTTGTGTAATTAAAATAATAATAATAATAATAATAATAATAATAATAAAATTGGACAAGATATTATTCATGTAGGATTATTTGATTTCATATGATGCCTGTCTGTTTGCTTGTGTGCATCTGCTGCAGATGTTGGCTCTCACCCTGCCTTCTCGCTCTACACTGTCACTCATTGTCCTAATGGGTATAATTCTGGTGACCTCTGCCTTCCCTCAAGCCCACTATCAGGACCTGTTGAGGTAAGTCTGTCTTAATGCCTTCAGAACATAGTTAGGAAAAATAAGAAAGAAAGAAAGAAAGAAACAGTCATAATGGAAATACAAAAAGCATAAACACTTTTACCTTGGCTACAGACACTCCCCTCCAGTTGGTCAAGATGATTTCAAACAGGAACAATGGGAGGTTCTTTATCCTTCAATCTCACTCCGTGACTGGAGCATCCAGATGTTATCTGCCCCGGACTTTGGTGGAGCCAAGCCCAGGACCAAGCAGCAGGGGGAAGATGAGAGCCCCCTGAGTCGGTCACAGGTGGAAGAGGACCTGGTGAAGGGATGGCCAGCTGACTGGCTACAGAGAATGGGCAACCAGGAAAAGAGAAACATTGTGGTGGCAGATGATGCAGCATTCAGGGAGAAAAGTAAGCTTCTTACAGCGATGGAGAGACAGAAATGGCTTAATTCCTACATGCAGAAATTGCTTGTGGTTAACTCAAAGTGAACAAATTGTGTTCAAAGATGTACATGTATAAATAAAGGTGAATATTAATTGTGTGACAAAGTAGGCAGTCTGCTGACTTTTGTAAAAGAGACAATGAAAACTATTTATCTTATACATCACAGATGTATTTTATGGTCAGATGTTTTTGTTGTATATTAATAGTTTCAGATTTAAGTTAATTTGAGTAAATTGTGAATCACATTACATTCAAATGTGCAAAGTAAACTTAATGATCTATTTAAGATGTTAGCTTTATTATCATATAATCTATTTAAAAAGTCCAGTTATTTAAAGGCATTTTGCCTGAACATGATCTGACCATAGTACTTGTGGAAAATATAATCAAAAGATCTATCACAATGTCTACTGTAGCACTAGAATTAATTACACATAATTACACACTACTTACAAACTAAACATAATAAAAGCATAAATTACACAAGAACATCATCAAGCTAGACATGTTAGAACTTCATCTGGTGTTCATTTTCTACTGGAGACTGTTGATTGTTTTCCAATGGCATGGCCTCACCTCATGTTTTCTTTGAAATGGTCAAGAAAATCAAAAAAGAAATCCATTCGTACAAGACAATAAATTACTATAAACAATAGACAATACAGTGCTATAAACATTTCTTTAACTGTGCATGTCTAAATTTGTTCTTCGAATGATTTCTAATAAATATATATGCAATAATTAAATGAGGCCATGGCAAAGCTTCCAAACCCACCTGGCTTCATTCCTTGAGCTTGTAATCAACTAATTCATTGCTCATTTGGAAAAACAAGTGCTTTGTGAATAGGTGGGAGTTTTATGTAAACCCATTTTCTCTCATCTTTGTAAATCCTTCTGCTGAGGCCTAGGTTATGCTTTCCTAACAAAAGCATCATCTTGTGTTAGAGATAATAATTACATGTTTATTTATATTTAGCCCAGATGTTAGTGGATTTTCCAAAAAAGATGAAGATGGCTGTGGTGAATACATATTTCAAGAAGAGGAGGTGGATTATATCCTGGGCAGGAGTGTCAGATTGAAGACTAAAGTAGTTTCAGACGAGAGTGTAGCTAAACAGCATAAAATGGAGGTCTGTAGGATAACTATGGATATCAAGAAGAAGAGGAGAGTGAGGGCAGAGCCAAGGATCAAAGGGTGGAAGAAGCAACACTGTAAGGTGACGTTCAGAGAGAAGTAAAAACAGATACTTGGAGGTAGGGAAGAGTTACCGGATTGCTGGGCAACTGCTGCAGAAGTTGTGAGGAAGACAGACAGAAAGGTGCTTGGTGTCACAACAGGACAGAAGAAGGAGGATAAGGAAACCTGGTGATGGAATGGTGATGTTAGGGAGAGTCTACAGGGGAAGATGCTTGCGAAGAAAAAGTGGGACAGTCAGAGAGATGAAGAAAGAAGACTAGAGTAGAGGGAGTAGAAGCAAAAAGAAAAGAGAGAGGTAAAGATAATGCGTATGGTAAAATATACACGAGGTCGGACATTAAGGAGGGAGAAAAGAACCTGATGAATGAAGAGAATGAGAAAGAGAAGGTTGGATGATATGGGAATAGTGAATGAGGAAGTGCAGCGTTTTTAACCAGATGATTTAACACAATCTTGGAAAGTGAGAGGATACCAGAAGAGGGGAGAAAAAGTGTATTAGTACATAGAGCTGAGATGGAAAAAAAATCTTATCACAATAATATTTTTCACATTAGTCGTTTTTGAAATGTATCAAAATATAAATCAAATAACGAATTCTGTTTAAAGGTTCTTTTTTTCCTTAAGTGAGATGTGAATATATCACAAGGTTCATTCTGGTGTAAATGAATTATTTTCTGTACTGTAGAGATATCATACTGTATTATAACTGTATTTCAGATAGATGAAATACATATAAATATGTAACAAACCAAAATCTTAATTCTAACCAGTCAAAATGTTACAAAAACAGAAAGGAGAAATTCTTTGGTCTCTTGCAAATAAAACAGGCAATATAAAATCAAAATCTTTCATCTTGCTCAGTGAAGTGAGCAGTGAGGTCCATATGCGATGCACTGTGAAGCTGGTAAAGCGCTGTCTGAGAGAACATTTTACACCCAGGGTAATTTTACTGCTCTAAAGGATGACATGGAAGATAAATTGTTTTATATGTTTTTGTGGGCACATGCTTTAAACCAGGGCTCACAAACATGGTGCCCATTAGCACCAGAGTGCCCCTGAGGACCACATGTGGTGCCCGCTGACCTGTTCCAAAAATTCATCAATGAGCAGCATCTAAAATTTCATCCTGTTGTTTTTCTTCTTTAATTACATTTGCATATTGCATTGCTTAGATTTGAAAATTACAATACAAAAAAGAGCATTTAAAGCATGTTTATTATACATGGAGTTTAGGTAAGTTTAGGTAAACTGGTCTATTCTAGTTTAACGGTCAGTATTGTGTGCATAACAAAATGTTGGTGGAGAGTAAACTCACACTAAAATATCTCTACACTGCTGTATTCCTCCAACCCTTCTTTTTTAACAGATCCTTTTCTTTTTTCCTCCTACTCCTGATAAACGTGTCTGTGCACCTGAAGTAGCATTATCGGGCAAAAGAAGCCTAAACATTAGTTTGATAACTATTCCAACCACATGATAGAGAATGCTATTCCAGCCACATGATTGGTTTTTGGTGCAGCACTATTCTCATTATATTTGGCTTTTCACATTGTCTGTTAAAACATGAAAGAAATACATAGCAATATATTTTGTTATAATTTTATATCTTCACTCTGCTGGTACCAATTTTCAATAATAAATAGACTATAGATGCAATGTTTGCTCTGAAGATATTGATGTCGAAGTTAGAAAGAGGTGCACTGTGTCATTGAGGACGTAGAGAAAGAATATGACAATGTGCCTAGAGAGTTGTGGTACTGTATGAGGAAGGAAGTCATGAGTGGCAGAGAAGTATGTAAGAGTGGTATGAGAATGTATGAGGCCAGTGTGACAGTAATGAGGTCTGTAGTAGAGGTAGAGGTGGGATTTGACCATGGAAAAGTGGTCAAAAATGTCTGCAAATTGATGTCAGAGACTGGTTATGTAAAACAATATAGTTCTATAAGAGGGGGCAAGACTAGCTCGGAGGCTAAGGGTGCACATATTTATCTGCACAGAAGAATATTACATCTGTTGATATTTTTTTACATCAATAATGGAAGTTGTTTTCTATTTGGGCTTTTTTCTCTTAAAGAAGGTGAAATCTTTGCTGCAATATCCCTTATACAAAACGTATATTGATGCACAAGGATGTGGAAAGTTGATGGACTACAAGGTCTCCACAGTACAACCCTCAAAACCACTGAAGAGCCTTCATTTGACCAACCTGTCAGCCATAGTGGCTGCTGCTTAGTTGCCGACTCTCAATACTTCCAATACATTCCCAATGGTCTAATGAAGTGAGTTTATGTGATGGGTTCCATGTGTAACTGATTGTATTACGAGTGGGTGTGAAATTGTAATACTAGTGGGACCACGGAAATATTTTTGCTGCATATATTTGCTGGATTTACTTCTTATTTATAAATGATATAATCAAAATAACCATAAAATGTTATTAAAATGCATTTAATAGTAACTTTTAAAATGTCACATCCAAAGTCTAAAGGAAAAATATTACAAAGTAAACATGAAATAATAATAATAATAATAATAATAATAATAATAATAATAATAATAATAATAATAATAATAATAATAATAATA
>JBBIGC010000001.1:39415247-39426991 GCA_037576955.1 Lepidarchus adonis
TGTGTGTGTGTGTGTGTGTGTGTGTGTGTGTGTGTGTGTGTGTGTGTGTGTGTGTGTGTGTGTGTGTGTGTGGCCATACCTGCTACTCCTGTGTAACAGCTGTAGTTGGAGTTGGTGCAGCCTACTGTGCTACTGAAGACACACCTTCCAAAAATCCCAGCAGCGCACGAGTAGCAGTTCAGCCCATCAGCTACAGGGAGAGGAAGAGAGAGAGAGACAGAGAGAGAGTCCCTGACAGGGATGTCTCTGGGGCAACATGCCCACTCGACAGAATGTTATCTGTCCAATCTGGAAAAGCTCGGGTGGCTACATGAAGAGAATTAGTCAGGCTGATTAGCCCTCTAGTCAGGGACAAAGATGGGCCAATAAAGATAGCTAATTGATAAATGGGTCTATCTGATGGATATGGTAATAGTGAATGGCTCAAATTAGTAGGATCCTGATCTAATTTGACAGAGATGCTGAGGATGAAGAGACTGAGGTCTTGAGAAACTGTCACTCAAAAGTATAATGGGAGAAGCAAATCATGCACGACTCTGGCAGATACATCAGCTAAAGCCTCCTTTATATTCTTCCAGGCTTGTTTCCATTGTGCCTTGGAGGTAACACTTTCACACTGTTCTTCCTATCAGTTACACATGTCCCTGGGATATTTACATACAATATCTCACAAAAGTGAGGACATCCCTCACATTTTTGTAAGTATTTTATTATATCTTTTCATGAACATCATTGGAGATGTGACACTTTAATACAGTGTAAAGTGGTCATTGTACAGCTTGTGTAATGGTATAAATTTGCTGGCAACAAAAGTGAGTACAACCCTAAGTAAAAATGTCCAAATTTTTGCCAAAGTGTCAATATTTTGTGTGGCCACCATTATTTTTCAGTACTGCCTTAACTCTGTTTACTACAGCTTCACAGGTTTCAACTGGAATTCTCTTTCACTCCCGCATGATGACATCACTGAGCTGGTAGGTGTTAGAGAACTTGAGCTTCTCCACCTTTCGTTTGAGGGTGCCTCACAGATGTTCAATAGGGTTTAGGTCTGAAAACATGCTAGACCAGTCTTTGAGGCATGTTTGGGGTCTTTATCATGTTGGAATGCGAAACTGTGGCCCAATTTCCGAAGGGAAAGGATCACGCTCTGCTTCAGTATGTCACAGTACATGTTGGCCATCATGGTTCCCTCAATGAACTGTGAACTTCCCCAGTGCCGGCATCACTCATGCAGCCCCAAACCATGACACTACCACCACCATGCTTGACTGTAGGCAAGACACACTAGTCTTTGTACTCCTCACCTGGTTGTCCCCACACACGCTTGACACCATCTGAACCAAATAAGTTCATCTTGTTTCCAGTAATCCGTGTTCTTAGTCTGCTTGTCTTCAGCAAACTGTTTGGGGACTTTCTTGTATATCAAGTTTCATGACAAGACTGACATGCTGACCTTCATAAATATTTTTATCAGGGTTTATGGTAATGTTGTGCTATGAAAGAGCATCATCGAATTATGTGATAACTATGCCAAAATAGAATGACCAAGCTCTTGCCATTTACTAGCATGAATTCATCATTGTATTACTTTCAAAAATTACAAGCTTAAATATTCATTAGGTAAAAACAAAATAATCGTATTTTTACTGTTCAAAAACAATATCTCCAAAACAGTCATCTACCAAAGGGCAGTTTCAATTCTAAAAGAGAATATGGAAAAGTCCTTAGCAAGCTACAATTTTGGCACCCTTGATTGTATATCAAAGCAAATATCTCTAGAAAGTTTGCTAGCTTGTCCAAAAGAAAATGAAATAATGTAGTCATTTTAAAGTAGAAATAAATAATAAACACAATACATAGGACATGATTAATTACACCAATCCTTAATATTTGGTTACACAACCTTTGGAAACAAAAAGAGCTTTCTGTGAGCTTCTGTATCTGTCTGCTGATAGTTTCTTCAACACATTCATTGCAATTTATTTCAATCTATAAAGTGGATATCAGCTCCAAAGGCTTTCAGTTGAATTGAGATCATTACTAATTATCAGACTGCAGGCCAGTGTAAAATTTGTATAGTTTTGCTCTGGGTCTATATCCTCTTGCGGGTTCTATTTTTCAACCCAATATTAGTTTTCTTACACTTACACTTAAAATGCCTCAATAATTCTCAGATTTTGTGAAAGTCACTATTCGTAGGTTGAACACATCTCATCACACAAAGTGCACCACAACAAAATATGACCTCTGCATTTAACCATGTACGAAGCAGTTTTGGATGTTGTAAATAGTTTCTTTGCCACATTTTGAACCAACTTTCATAGTATTTTCCCATCAATTTTCCTCTTTACAACATATGCCAGAAGGTTTTATGAGTTGCAAGTATCTTGAAATGTACTTGCCACAATGAAGAAGAAACAAGAAATAAAACTGTCAATTTCAATGGTTTACATTTATGCATATATTATATTTACACTTACAAGATATATCAATGCTAATACATAATTAACAGCATCTTTTTCTCATTAATTCATTTTCAAAACCACTTAATTCATTTTGGGAAGCTGGAGCTGATCCCAGCTGACAACAGGTCAAGGCAGGAAAGCTGGAGCTTATCCCAGCTGACAACAGGTCAAGGCAGGGTACACCCTGGACAGCAGGCCAACCCATCGCAGGAGAGACAGACAGCCATTCTCACACACACCTATGGACAATTTAGAGTAGTCAGTCCACTTAATCCACAGCCTCTGGACTGTGAGAAGAAGCCATAGCACCCAAAGGAAACACAGGGAGACACCCATGGCTGACCCTGGGATCGAACCTTTGTGCTTCAAGGCGACAGCACTAACCACTGCCCTATTGTGTGGCCCCAGCACCATTTTCTGAAAATTAAAAATGTTTTTTTTTTTTACAATAAAAACGTATGTTTACAGTAAGTCAGCATGCAAAGTTGATACAGTATTGTTATAGAATCTTTATTTTTCTGTGTTTTAAGGTATAAGTGTAATTGTTCAAAACAAACATCATAATGCATGGTGCTTATGAGCTATGCTGAAATGATGGTGTGACTTCATATTGAGATTTAGAATTCTGAACAAAAGAACAAGAAAAAGGATAAACTCAGTGCAGCTGAAAATACAAATGGATGTTGATTCAGGGAAAAAGACAGGAGGAAATGTCATGAGCAAGGGCCCATACAATGAAAGCACAAAGAGCACAATAAATAAGAAAGAGAGAAACATATCACCCACAATAAGAAACTGTCACAATAAAAGGTTTCTCAAAAAACAAAACAATTGGTAAAAAGGCAAAAATAAGTGAATGGAACAATATAAAAACATTACAGTTTCTTTTCTGTATAATATAAGGTCAAAGGTATTCCCACACTAAAGGTCGTTGCACATTTTACTGAAATGACACAGCATTAAATGAGCTGAATAAAATACTTTTTTATTATTATTTGTTTTTCACTTATGATGTTTGTCTGGGTTTGTGAACCGAAAACAAGTCATTTCTTTGTGACCTTTTTCCATCCTCTTTTTAGCGCATGGAAGTAAATAAGATGTTTTGTGCTGAATTTGTGAAAATATGAATACATATTACAATTACTGAAAAATGCTAATGATATGGTACATTATATTTTATGTGTTGTTTTTTGCAATATGATTTGCAAATGAAATGTGATTTTAACAATGCAGTTTGTTGCGGTTGATTAACCTATTAATTACTTACCTGGCAGGGGCGACACCATGATCATGAAGGTGGTTCACCCAGATGAGGCTTGGCCATTGCACTTGCGAATTCCCCAAATGTGGGAATCTCAACTGCAAAATTTCTGGTAGTGGGGGACTGCGTTCGCGCTCTTATCTTTTTTTCCCCAGCCGCCTCTGTTGATGGCTGCCCACTGCTCCATGTGTGAACATGTGATGGGTTAAATGCAGAGAATAAATTTCCCACATGTGGGACTATAAGGGATAATAAAAAATAATAATAATAAAAAAAAAGCTAAACAAACAAACAAACATAGAAGTAAAAAAATCTTGTTTTCCATTGATGACATCTCCTTTCACACTCAAAATACTTAAGTCATTGTCACAGTTTACTTGTTTAGTCTTTTCAAGCATTTTTGTCTCATCTGGTCCTTCCCTCTCATTCTGGCATGTGTTTCTGTTTCTCCCTTACACATACTTCCAACTTCCAACAAAATTGTTACTGTCATCTCTGAGTAATCGTCAAATAATCATATTAAAATCAAACTAAGGGCCTTGAGTTTGTTAGCCAGGCATTGGCATACAGTATAAAATGAGAACTTGTTAAAAATATTTGGAATAGTAGGAGATTATGAATCTTGTATAGCACCAGAAGCACTAAATACAAGGTAGTTGTTGGTAATGCAATCAGTCAGAGACTGTGGAATGTTTTTTACTAATAAACAGTTGTTAAATAAACAATTATGAATAAATAACAATTGGCAACACCAATTAACACCAATCTTTCATGACCACTGACATAAACCTACGTAAACATTTGTACAGGCTTATCCAACAAGCATTCAGAACACAAGAATTAGGCCTTTGAGATAAATGTTCACATTGTAAGCAAAGTTATTAATTAAACATTTTTTGAATAATTGATATTTTTTCAGTTATACAGTGCTGTGTGATGCGTTTTTTTTTACATATTTGTCACACATGTTTAAGATCATCAGGCAAATTTTAACATCTGACAAAGATAAATACAAAATGCACTTTTAAAAGATGATTTCATTTATTAAGACAAAAAGATATCCAAAACTACCTGGCCCCATATGAAAAAGTAATTGCCAAATGACCAATTACAAGTGGTCAATCATGAATTAACTGTGATCATTCACATTTTATGGAAAGCTAAGTTCACTATTTTTAACTGCAATTTCACTAGCCACACCCAGCCCTGATTACTGCCAGACCTGTTCAATTAAGAAATCAATAAAATAGACCCTTTCAAAGTAGGCTTGAAGATCTCAAAAAGCAGCACATTCTGGCACAATCTAAAGAAACTCTGGAAAAGGTGAGAAACAAAGCTGTTGACATCTATCAATCTGAAAAGGGTTACAAAGCCATTCCTAAGGCTTTGGAACTCCAGTGAACCAAATCAAGAAAACATTGGTAACTCATCGAGGAGGTCACAAAAGAACCCAAACAACATCTAAAGAACTGCAGGCCTCACTTGCCTCCGTCATTGTTCATGACTCAACAATAAGAAACAAACTAGGCACAAATGGAATCTACGGGAGAGTTCCAAGGCAAAATCCACTGCTGACCAATATGAACACAAAGACTCATCTCACATTTGCCAAAAACATCTAGATTATCCCAAATACTTTTATGAAATTATTCAGTGGACTGATGAGACAAAAGTTGAAAGGTTTGCATCCTGCCATAAAACCAACAGCATTTTATAAAAAGAACATCATACCAACAGTCAAGTATGGTGGTTGTAGTGTAATGGTCTGGAGCTGCTTTGCTGAGTCAGGTCCAGGATAACTGATTATAATTGATGGGACCATGAATTTAGGTCCTATCTGAAAATCCTGAAAGACAATATCCAGACACCAGTTTGTGCATTGAAGCTCAAGCACACCTGGGTTATGCAGCAGGAAAACAATGATCCAAAACCCACAAGCAAGTCCTCGTCTGAATGGCTCAAAAAGCAAATGTAAGGTTTTGGAGTGGCCTAGTCAAAGTCAGGACTTAAATCTAATTCAGATGATTTAGCATTACCTTAAACAGACCGTTCATGCTTGAAACCCCTCCAGGGTGACACAACCAGCTATTAAATTTACAGGACAATTAATTTTTCAGATAGGGCAAGAAGATTTGGATAGCTAAATTTCAAAATCAATTTGTATTTTTTATTTACTCTGGTTGTCTATGTCTAATTTAAAATGTGTGACAAATATGCTAAAAACTAAAAATATTTTTTCACAGTGCTGAATGTGATCATAAGCAGTGTGCAAAGTGAAACTAGGCTACATAAACACAAAGTGATGTCATTAATTTGTCATGTTTCGTAAAGTGCATTTTTGCCCAACACAGAATGGGACAATATGCAAAGCGGAGAGTGTGTGAGAGCAAGGATAATGAGGCAATCCAATAACAGAGCAGAGAGACTGCTTACTCAGCTCAGATTACCCAAAAGTCATCAAAAGGTGCGTTATTGTTTCAAATCATTTCATTTGTTTCCTTTTAGATAAGCCATGCTGTGGTTGAGAAAAAAATATATAAAGCAAATCACTTATTGACAAGAGGAAAAACAACTAGATGCTTACATTCGATTTCATTTTACACGCCAAAAATTCACCAAATTACTTTTGACTGAAAAGACATCCTTCTATGCTTTATGGCATAGAATATCAGGTAATATAAATTATTCTCTCACACTGGAATCAATTTTCTTGGCCAAACTCAAACAATTATAAGAAAACCTGCTAATCAGTTTTTAGATCTTTAGAAAAGACAACATCATTTTCCAGCTTCCAGATACACCCTCCTTCTTAGCATATCCTGAATAAATAAATACCACCCTTGCCCTTTATATCCCATTAGCCAAATGCAGCATATGGAAAAGTAGAACGTAAATGTTGAGGTATTATCTTCCACCACAGCTTCAAATCTTTACCTCTCTTTGTTTTTCAGTGTTAATTAAATGTGTTATCAACCCAGCAGAAGACAATGGCTTACTGGCATGAAACAAGGCTAAATAGGCTACTGTTTGTACACAATGCTGTCCTGATTTTGTGCTGTGTTCCTTTGACGTTTTCTCATTGAATTTTCTTGCCAAACATTTCGTGACATTTTCATTCTGGAGGGAAAGGCCGGTTTCCTCCCCTCAGAGTGGTGATGGATTGTTGTGTTAGTAGACTTTGCCTGCCAACATCCTGCTTTCTCTTTCCTATGCTTCTTCCTCATCCTTTCTCTCGCTATCAGTTCTGTTGGTGCTATTTTTCCAAAAAATACAATAATGCATTATGGACTTTGTGACTGTCACTGCAAAACTTCCTATATAGGGGTCATTTCACCCGTTATGGGGGATGGGGCCCAACCATACTGGTGGTATAGTGCAAACACCTTGTTTTCAAAAAGGTTAATTAAAACAGAATGAGAATATTTGCTGATTATATAAAGCAAATATTTAATGAAAAATTGCACAAAGTTTAGAAACATTTGCGGTACAGGCTTGTGCTATATGGGATTTCTTCGTCTATGGTACATAAAAATACTTTAAAAAATACAGAAAAATCTCTGTACTGTGAGGGACATCTAGTGACTCAGTAGGCTGATCTAGTAATGATTATTGTCAATTTAAACGCACCATCAGGCAGGGCACCACAATGAAATGTTTTTCTGCATTTAACCCATCACACGTGCACATGTGGAGCAGTGAAATGGGGATGGTACCTTGCAAAGCGATGACTGTACTTTTGGACATAGCCAAAAGCCAATATTTTATGGCTGTTATCTTTGGCCCCTCAGTCAGCACAACATTTTAAACAGATATAGGCACAGCTCCAGTATTAGGAATTCAGTGCACATCCAAAATTGATTTGACAGCAGCTTATTGCAAAGTATTATTTTGTCTAGCACTGAGTCCAGAGTGTTTGTTCCATTTTCATGTCACCTTCTGGTTTTTGACCCTACCAGTTTCTGTGACCTTGATTTTTGGATTTTAGACTTTTTTGCACATTGTGTCTGATCCTTAAAGGTTTACCATGGAAAGTAGAAATCATATATAGTGTAACACTGTTGGAAAAGAGCTGCCACTCTTGCGGCTACAAAGCATCTTGGGAGTGATGGACCGTGGGTTTTGGGGCAAGTTCTCAGGTTCTGTGACTCTAAGAAAAATGTGTTCATGTAATAAAGATTACCAGTATTGCCTGGCCTGACTGCTGACCTGGGCAAGCCGGACGGCTGCCATTAGACTCGCTCACCATGGCACAACATTAGTGCAAACTCTGCCAGAGGGTGGAGCTTCTGGAAGCTTTTATAAAAGCTGGTAAATAAATCCGGGAACGGGCCACATCCCGTTTTACCAACCAAGCCTTGGTGTATGTGTCCTCTCTTTCCAGTCAATGGATTTCCACGCGGAAATACCGTTACAATATAAACAGATGTCTTCTCTGGACCGAAGCTCATTTAAAACAGATTCAGTTTAAGTGGAATTTTTTTATTAATCAAAAATTTAAAATTGTAATCATTCACATTGAATTCCTCAGGGTTAAATAGGAAAGGGCCAAGTTGTTATCAGTGCACAGTTTTACAGCCAGCACCTGTGATGGTATGGGGCACATGAGTGCAAGCAGCATTGGTTGTTTTCACATCTAGAAAGGCACCATTAATGTTATGTTGCCATCCAAACAGAGACTTTCTCTGGGAATGCCTTGCTTATTTCAAGAAGACAATGCCAAAATGCATTCTGTATGTATTATGATATCATGGATTCAAAGTAGAAGAGCCCAGGTGCCTGTCTGCAGTAATGAAAAAAATGACAAAGGAGATCCCAAACTGTTGAGCTGCGGAAGTCCTTTATTCCACTATCAGAAACGCCAAAATTGATCACCTTAGTTCCACAACACATGCTGTTTATAGAAGAGGCAAAGCAACACAGTGCTTTATTCAAATATTTTGTATTTGTATATATTTTAAAATTCTTTTTTTTATTTTGGTGTAAGCATATGTTTATTTTTAGATTAGATATAGGTTTACATAATTAGCACTTTTTTTTTTACATTTTACACAGTGTACCGTACACTTTTGGAAATAAGTTTGTAGTTATGTTTTGTTTTGAAATATGTCTGTCTCAAAGGTAAAAAAAAAATCTATATGTGGTCTAGGTATTTGTGCTGAAGGCAGTGTCTCTGTGAATTTCCAACCGTCCATCCTATTCCGTACACTGCCACTGATCATTTAACAATGCAGAAAAATAATATGTCACTGTGCTAGAGTGGGTAGGGTAAATTAGTCCATATTTTACTCTATTAAAAGCTCTCAATGGATGGCAGGAGAAGACGGCACCAGCAACGACATCATTGAACGGCACCATCACGAAGCCGGCACCACCCTGCCACCGTCAGGGAAAGATTTTCCCTCATCTTTGACTCAAACTAGCACCTTATCATGGAAAAGGGCTGCTAAACTCTTTCCTCAGCCAAGTGTGGCTGGAAGCGGCATTCAGTGGTTGGAGCTTGGTGGAGATGGCGGTCCGGGTGGCATTAACTCTGGAGGGGAAAACATTGGAGGTCCTGGAGGATCTTTTGCCACATGAATAGAGTGAATGGAAAAGTTGAGAATGGCCTGCAACGCCACTTTGGACAATGGGCTCCAAGGAAGGATGCTCGCACCAAGCTTGGCGTCCACCAGCACCACTGTGCGAAGACTCATCAGTGGCCTTCATCAGTGACCTGTGGCAACTGGTATGGAGGGGTCACCCAGAATTCCCAGCGTAAATTCGGCATAAGTTGGTGCTACAGGCATTCCTACGTGCCCGAGGGAGCACGTCCAGCTTGCCGATCATTGTTCATGGCAGGAAGCGTTGGACATGGCAGAGAGGACGGAACACATCCTGGGGACAACACAAGTGGGCGGCCACCTCAGCCGCCGACCAAGAGCTGAAGGCACACGTATCTCAGTGGGGAAGCCTCAAAGTGCAAAACGGGTTGTTGTATCGCCGCTTGGTGTGACATTATTGCCTTAATGTTCTGCAGGGAGTAGTGTTCTGTTTGTGTGCGCTATGCCAGTGGGGGGCGCACTTGCTTTACAAGTTATTTTAGCTTTAATAAAGTGATGGGCAGTTGTCCAATTCCAATGTTCAAAACCTTGGTTTCATCCTCCAGCACAAATTTGTAATTTTAAGAACTATTTTTTCATGTTGAAAATGTTAATGTAATTTAATTCATGTTTAAATAGGTTGGTTGCTAAATTGGTGGTACAGTGGTTAGTACTGTCACCTCACAGTGTGTTTCCTACCTTTATCCAAAAGCTTGCAGATTAGCTGGACTGGCTACTCTACGTTAATCACCCATAGGTGTGAGTGTGTTTGAATGGTTGCTTGTCTCTGTGATGCCCTGACATGGACTGGCCTCTTTTCCAGGGTGTACCCTGCTATGGCCCATAGCTTCCCCGCAATCCGGAATAGATAATGCAGTTTGGAAAATGGATGGATGGTTTGGTTGGTTGATGTGTTTGATGCCGAGAATATGCAATAGGCACTCTCATGTGATTTTGTTGCGTGTGCCTCATGGTGAACTAAAGTGTAGCAGCTCCACAGGGGAGAACATTTAGTGCTCAAGAAGCTTTTGTTGATATCATTCAAATAAGAACAACAACAACAACAACAACAACAACAACAATAATAATAATAATAATAATAACAATAATGATTATACTACTACTACTACTGCTGCTGCTACTACTACTACTACTACTACTACTACTACTACTAACAACAATAATAATAATAATAATAACAATAATGATTATACTACTACTACTACTGCTGCTACTACTACTACTACTACTACTACTACTACTACTAATAACAATAATAATAATAATAATAATAATAATAATAATAATAATAATAATGGGAACAAAAAAAGGAATAATATGAACATCACACATTTTATCTGGTCTTTTTCCAAAGAATGATAACAAAAGCAGTAAAAGTAGACTTGCAAGTAAAGTTTAGCAGATCAGGGTCTTTTCTTTTTCAGTGTAGTGAGTGTCATGGAATGCCATTTTAAATTCCCCTTTCCTCTACACTGGGCACAAAGCAATGAGGGTTTTTAATTGTAGTTAAATGCATGAAGGCTAATCTCAGTACTTCCAATTATGCAGCCATTTTCCCTCAGGAGATTCTTCGGAAAACCCTTTAGAACTTTTTCTTTCTCCTCATCCTTGGAGAATGTGCCAAGTGAGTGCACATTTGGTTCACATATGGTGTGACTTGGATGCATGTTGGAAGATGGAAGATGCTTTGAGATGATCTGAAATGCACAAGTTGAGAGAGGAGGCAATCCTGTCTAAATTGTTTTCTACCAGGCCTAATGACTATTTGCATACTTTTCCTGGTTCTATTTCAAGAACCTCAAAAGGTTGTCTGGTTCTGTTCCACAATCTTTTTAATTGTACCACTTCATATCAGTACCATACTAAGATTACAAGGAACCCAGAATGATGTGAAATCATTTTTCTTTACGAGCATTTCCTGGTTCTTTGTACATGCAATGAAACCCATTATGAATGAGCTAAAAATGCTAGCTAGTTGTTTTCCCCCTTCGAGCCTGGTATATTCCTCGTGGGGAGTGGAATCCATCATGTGATTGAAGGAAGCAGAGAGGAGAGCATGGTAGCAGCAGAAGAGGCACTGGCGGAGGTCAGATGATGCGAGCACAATTTTCTGTTCACCATGCGCTTTGTCAATAGCACTAACCCAAGAGCTTGTGGTTCTGCTGGAGGGTCTATTAGGGGTTTGTAATTAGTGAGAGTGAAGCCTAAGCATTTGCCAATTAAACAGCTGATATCCAATTACACTGAGGTGGCAAGTAAGCATCATTGCCATCTTATTCATGCTAAGCAGAACTCTGAGTCTGCAGACAGAGAATAGAGAAGATGGAGAGATGGAGAGATGGAGAGATGGAGAGAGAGAGAGAGAGAGAGAGAGAGAGAGAGAGAGAGAGAGAGAGAGAGAGAGAGAGAGAGAGAGAG
>JBBIGC010000001.1:39427091-39446300 GCA_037576955.1 Lepidarchus adonis
AGAGAGAGAGAGAGAGAGAGAGAGAGAGAGAGAGAGAGAGAGAGAGAGAGAGAGGGAGGGAGAGAGAACCTCTTTGTTGACTCCGATTTGGTCTTGATTTATTTTCTTACTCAGGATATGATTAATGACATCATATCTCAAAATACACTTCTTTGTTAATAGTACAACAATCTGAATGGCCAGTTTTGTCTTTGGAATAGAAAACTTGATGGTTCCCTCCTGGACTCATCTTACCACAGCTTACATTTCCATTGTTTTATGATCCATCTGAGCTGAGCTTAGGCCAAGAGAACTATGCCATTTCTGCCTATACTACAATTGATGTTTTTCCTTTTCTTTGCATAGAAAGAGATAGCATTTCTTAAAGCAACATTAAATTGTGCTAAGTGATAATAGTTTTTTAAAAATACTCTCTAGCCCATGTGGTTATTTTTATCACAGTAGCATGATGTGTTTTATTGCAATGCCTCATAAGGCATGCACATTCAGTAGTATTTTCCTACCTTGCCCTACACAGACTGAGATTTCTCCCAATTCCCGAGCCTTTTTTCACAAAATGATATATTATAAATGGTGAATGCACTGAAAATTGTTCTTTTTATTCTCAATTTTGGCATAAAGTGGTAAGCAACACCTATCTTTGCTAGCAAATGCTGAGCCTTTGATGGAAGCTCTTTTTATATCCAATCTTGATACCCCCACTTGTTCCCAGTTCACCTTGTCATTGTGGAATTGTGCAGCTTGAATATGCTTTAGAACAATCCGGATTGTCATTTTTGTCTTTGGCACTGAGAACTCAATGTCAATTTTTTTTTAGCTTAAGTCCAGATAACTCATTTTTACATGTTCTGCTTACGTAAAATTAATGTTTTAGGTCCCATTTCTTGTTGCAGCAGCATGGCAGTTTTTTTTGAAGATCAGGCAACAGTGGTGTTTTTAAAAATTCTATGTCCTGTCGATACTGAAAGACCAGAAATTTCTTATGCTGAAACATTTTCTCTCATAATTTTGGCACAAAGGGGTGAGTCACAATCCGTCGTGGTCTTTGATGGATGCTACTTTTATAACCAATCGTGATACCTCACCTGCTAACTATTTAATGTGGAGTCTTAACAATCCAGTGTTACTAATGATCTTATTTTACCTCTTTCCCAACTTCTCAAATTCGAAATGTGTGTATATTTAATTTGAGTTAATCAGTAAAGCCAATTAAAAATATGTATATTCTTTTGTTTTTATTTAATTTTTTTCTGGAAAAACCTTTCTAGAAAGGCTAGAAAAAAGTAATTATTGTAAATCAGTAATGAAAAAACATAAAGGATGTTAAAACATGAAGTTGGTGTAGTATGTACTGTATGTTTGTCAGTATGTGTGAATATTTCTGCTATATTCCTGTCAAATTTCATTAGTTTTAATACTGGTTAAGGCCCTGGATGAACTGGAACTTCTCTGTATATCCAGCATCTGTCAACATTTGTGTTTCTCTTGCAGGTTCCTTTTGGTCCTAAATAAAATCTAAACCTCCAAAGTCTTAAATGCCACAACCATGTTCATGTCCCTGCTGTACTGAGAATGGTCTTTATTCAAATAATATCTGGTCCTATACTCCCTCTTTGTTGATGGATGAAGGGCGGCTTGCCAAATGTACGCCAATAAAGATTTATGAAAACTGCAAGTACATCTATAAGGTGGTTGTACTTGAAAAGTGCCCAGTAAGTACGCCAGTGATGTAACATGGTACTGTAGGTGTACATTTGACAATAAACAGTGTAGTTCCATTTCTTTATCACACACCCTTGGTCGTGGAAAAGTGATGTGGTCTGAGACTCAGAGTTTGTCCCCCACCCTTATAGCTTGAACATAAATTAAAAGCTTGTTCTGAGCTCACAAAGAAGCACAAAATTGCACAGCGGGGATTTGAATCCAGCTGTGGAATTTCAGTGGTGTATTTACTGAGTGTGTCTTTCAATAAACTCTTTTGGAAACTAAATTGCATTTAACATTTATAACTAATTATATATATTATAACTTCCGGGTTCTCTAAAGCTGTATAATGTGACATGGAGTAAACGTACAAATCATCATGCAGCAGCATCAAATACTGGTCTAACAGTGTAGTGAGATATGAGATTAATTTTACATTAGATACTGAAATGAGTCCAAGCACAACTGCCCACATGTGCTGATTAGATGAACAGAAGTAAAAATAGCCTTGTCAGAGATGTTATTGAGCACAGGGAGAAAACAAGGTCAAAGTCATTTGTATGCTCTGCTGCTCATGCTTACAAGTGTCTTGGGGTCACTTGTCATCTGCACTGCTCCAATCAAGCAAAAGTTGATTCAAAGTAAGTTAATTATTAAAGCTAATTAGTCTTTCTTTATGTTCTGAGGAGTATCAGCACCAATGAAACTAACATGGCATAATTATTTTTTTATTATGTTGAATTATTTAGGGTTATCCTGCATTTATTCATTAATATAAGCATTTTTCAATAGGGTATCTACAAAGAGCTTCTCGGGACCGTGGTAAGCAGACATAAGTGGATACCACCAAGATTTTTTTGATTAATTTTATTATTAATACTTTTGTAGTGAATAAAAAAAAACAAATTCCTTGTTTTATTACAGACAGTTTCATTCTGTTAATCAAGGACAAATTATGTCATATATTCCAATTCACTTCTCTGTAATGCTGTGCACAGTTCAAGGCTAAAACACAGAGCACTCACTATTAATTGGCAAATGTTCATCCAAGTGAAACAAGTGAGTCGACACGAAAGCTTATCAAGTTCTCCATTTAACACAGCTCTCTCTTAATGCAGCCAGTTTCACTTCATGCACCCTCTCGGCAGCGCATCAGGATTACTGTGTCCATGTGCCTCTGTAGTGAACAGAGAAGCGACTGGCAGGTGGACGAGCTGAACACTTTTACTATGCAGCTGTTCCCATCAGCTCTCAGCCTGAGGAAGATGTATGAGCAGACAGGAGAGTTCGCTGAGTCAGAGCAGATCCAGCTGTCACAACACACACACACACACACACACGCACGCACGCACGCACGCACACACACACACACACACACACACACACACAAACTGCAACTGAAACTGTAAACCATCATTGTGCCTGTGGAGGGTAATTTGTTTAGGGATACGTTTTACAGGGGTTGTGAGAAAATGACAGGAGCAGATGCTGAAACAGATAAATGTCATTGTTCGAATGTCATTCATTAGGCCTCTGCCTTTGTCTCACTCTTCAACAACGAACAACTCTCAAGATTAAACCGTATTTTAAGAAGAACTCATAGTGAAAGTTTCTGGGGAGGATGACATGTACATTGATACTGACTGAACTTGGCAATTGTCTGGCCCAAGAGGCTAGTAACTGGCTTAAACAACTGAATTATGTTAATAATATATTCACACTGCAAGCTATATTTAGCATTTAAATAATGAGCATGCGCTGCTGATTCTTGCCTTTACACAGCAACGCTTAATGTTGCAAATTAAAAGTTGAATTCACTTTAGAAGTGTCGCTTCATTGGAATACCACCACTACCATAATGCTTATACTACATTTAGCATGAACAATTTTAAACATTCATTTATTATAGTATCCAACATCTTGATTTCTTCTTTTTATTGAGGTTTTTCAATTATGTGATTGTGTTGTCTCTCAGAATATTATAACTTTTTTCTCATTAAATTACAATTTTATTCACATCATATGTTGACTTTTTTTTCATCTCAGATTTGTTTCCCTTAAAAGAGTCCATAATACTTTCTGGTATACTTTCATAGTGAGAAAGATTGTTCACTCACACATTCAGATCAACAGCAACTTCTTAACTTCCTGCAAAGAAATGCTTCACAGACTTGTTCTTGTTTAGGAGTGTAGAGTGTCCTCCATGATTATACAATACTGCCAGCCACATGGTTTACTTGAGCCCTAAGAATTCCTTTTATTAAGAATTCCTTTTATTTGTTGATTTAGAAATATTGTATTCCATTTCCTCTGCAATGCCATTCACTCTGCACTCTGTCTTTCACTGACCCACTTGGAAAAGCAAGACTCTTACAGAAGGATGCTGTTCATTAACTTCACTTCTGCATTCAACACCATAGAGACTGACCCCTAAGCACCAAAACTAGGCTTAAACACCCTCTCACAAACTGTCTTCATCATGGAGAGGCTTTAGCTGATCTACAGTACATCAGTCTCAAAACTTCCAGCACCATTATGATGGGCTCAGGAGCTCCACAAGGTTGCATCCTAAGCTCCCTATTCTTTGCACTGATGAGCCACAACTGCTCAGCAAAGCTCTACTGCAACCATCATAAAGTTTGCAGATTACATTACAGTGGTAGGTTTTACTAAGAATATTGATCTAACAGCATACACAGAGTAGGTGGTGAGAGTTACTGCATGGTGTAAGAACAACAATCTCTCTCTTAGTATTGACTAAACAAAAGAGCCGGTACCGTTTACCCACTTATTACTATTGATTATTCCGTTGTAGAGAGGGTCAAATTTAACAAGTTCCTGGGCATTCATCATGGATAACCTCTCTTGGCCCATCAACTCCAACTCCATAGCCAAGAAATCTCAGCAACGACTGCACATCTTATAGAGACTAAAAAGAGCAAGCCTCCTCCAATCCTCACTACATTCTACAAAAGCACAAAATCTGCTCTTCAGCTACTTCCCTGTTTGTTGTGGAAATTGCAATGTTACTGACTGTACAAACAACTGACAGTAGTGGAGAAAGTCATTTGTGTATATCTACCCCTCCTGAGACATCTACAAACCCCGCTGCCACTATTTGTCCACTCCTCTCGCTAACTAGTTCCCACATGAACTTTGTTTTTATGTCGCGTGTGCTGTACGTCAGAATGATAGAAAAATTATTTATGAGAGCTGGCAACATAACCCAAAGACCCCCTACTGAGAAGTACCATGCCATCTTTTTTACTTTTATGCCTATTCTAAGTGGGAAGTGTATCCTCTCTCATGGGATAAGAGGGAAGTGGTTTCAATTTTAATACTACTTTACTGCATTTCTTTTATGTTTATATATATATATATATATATTCTCTTTACTTGTTTTTAATCCTCTTCTCTTTCCATTTATCCTTGTAAAGCACATTGAATGACCATGTGTATGATAATGTGCTATATAAATAAACTTGCCTTGCCATCTGGCAAACAGTATCAAAGCTTCCACTCTGGCTCCAAAAGACCATATAAGAGTTTCAAACCTCAGGCAATCAGGACTTTGAAGCACTAAAACTAGGCTTAAATTAGTAATTAACATATTTGCCAAACAGGCTCAGTCAAATCATATTTTGATTAAATGCCATCTGATATCACTAAACATTAAGACATTTTCAATACTACTTCTCTCAGACAGCGGCCTGTATGCAAACATAAACAGCTCTATCAAAGACAGCAACTGTCTGAACTCAAAGAGAGTTTTGCAAGTATTTTATTTATTATTGAAACTTTCAGCAATGTTATATTACAATGTATTAATTCAAATACTTCAGTAATGTGTAATTTCTGTCTGTACATACAGTAAGGTCTGTACATGTTTTGTGCTATTATTAACCTAGAAACCAATATTTTCTGCGTTTTTTTCTTTCTACAGATATTGCTCTGTTGCATCCCTCCCTGTCAGATACAGATGCGCACACTCTCATACATGCATTTAGAGCAGGGAGAATAAGTATTTGACACATCAGCATTTTTATCAATAACGGTATTTCTAAGTAGGCTTGTCAATATCAATATCAATGTCAATATCAACTCAGGTATTTAATTCATGCAAAGACATCTAAACATTTAAGTCCATAAATTCAGTTATGTGTAATAAAGTGAAAAGACAGAGGGAAAAAGTATTGAACACATGAAGATATTATTCTCCCTGCTGTTTCATGCTTGATTACTGTAATTCTGTGATTCTTGATTACTGTAATTCACTCTACACTGGTCTTCCTCTTAGATCCCTTCAAAAACTTGCTGAACCTGCTGCCAGAGTTCTAACTCATATTAAATGCTCATTCCACATCACTACCATCCTCTTTCAACTGCACTGGTTACCTATTCAATTCTGTATTAAGTTTAAAATTCTTCTTCTCACTTTTAAAGCCCTTCACAATCATGCAATCATGGTTGCTTGTTTTATATATCTTACAGGCACAACTTCAAAAAACAACCAGTTTAATGTTAAGTAAATATATAGAGAAAATTGGTTTTGTAAAAATAAGGTAATGTTTCGGTACATAAAACCACACATCAGGAAATATCCACCTGTTCATCCTGTTCTTTGGAAAACATTACAAAATGTACTAAACAGGAACCCTAAAGTAGTATTATGTTATGTTTTCTTAAAGAATTAAAATGATCTTTGTTGTTTGTTAGCTTGTTTTTTCCTAAGCATACGTGTAACATATTGATGGTTTGTTTGATTGTATGATGTATCTGGACAGTATGGGGAATCCCTCTGAAAGTGTGTAATGGACTCTAGGGTCCCTGAGATGCCAGAGAGGCTGCCACTGGTCCTCTGGATTAATGAGGCATGCTGAGTAATTAAGTTAATTAGCCTTCAGTGTGTCTGGCTTGCCTCAGCACCAGGAGTATGTGTGTGTGTGGGTATGTGTTTTTATATGTGTTCTCCTCTGTACCAGATGCTAATGCATGCGGTGCCCAGAGGTGGACAGTAACAAAGTACATTTACTTGAGTACTGTACTTACAGTAAGTACAGTTTTTGAGTATAGATTTAAAAAGACAAAATCATACTATTCACTTCACTACATTAATGTCAAGTTTCTCGTTACTCGTTACTTTCAGAGTAACTTCAGAGAACGAGTTGATAGCTGAGCCCTGTCTTTCAAAATAAACTGTACCGCACACGTGAGACAATGCAGCGTAAAAGACGAGTGAACCGCGAGCCACCGAATACACTACAGTACAGGAAGTGGGGGGTGGACCGCATATCATTAAAAAGGGTGTTAGGTTATCATCCATCCTCACTGTGGCATTTGGCAGTTAATTGACAGATAGCACAACCAGTCTGAGACCTCTTGTAACCAGCATCACCGAGCATGCTCAGTCAATCGCTTTCCAGCTAACAAATCACCTAGTTAACGGATTTCAGGTTTTTTTTCTCCTAAAGAAAGGGTGTAAAAATGAATGAGGGAACTGGACCAAGTATAAAACCAATATCAGACTGTTCATTAAAAAGTACAACACTGACTACCCACCAAAAAGCTAAGAAAGAGAAAGGTAAGGAACTATGTCCGAACTATGCAATTCCATTCAGTTTAAGAGTTTCAGGCATCATAAGTGTGTTTATGTATATATATGTAGCATTTTTATAGCTTTTTTATTGATGGTAGATCCTTTTGACTTGGTCATTTTTAAAGCCCAGAAATTGTGCGCACTCCTGCAATACATCTTTTACTTTTGTAATTTTAATTTTTGAAAGCAAGTAAATTAGTACTTTCTCTTAAGTCAAATTTGACTGTATGACATTTACTTGTATTGGAGTAACATTTGACTAATGATATCTGTACTTTCACTTAAGTACTGAAGTTAGATATTTTGTCCGCCTCCGGTGGTGTCTATATTTAGGGGAAGTTCCTTGTCCAGTACATCAAGCAACTGACCTTTCTACAGATCCATTCTGTCATAGTTATTGTGGTAGGGATGGAATTGCTTAACAGAATATGAATATGAAGTTTTTATGTTTTATGTATGTTTTTATGTATGTTTTTATTCCATTGCTTATTTATATTTTGTTATTCCCCTGTGATGGAACACATTTATTTCAGCATGCTTCTAAAAAATATTGTACATTTAAAAAGTACAATATTTAAATGTTCACAATTTATGCATATTTTAATACATACTAAATGTGTTATTTTGAAGTGAAAGGTGTGCAAGTGTAAATGTTTGATAAAAGTCCAAAATAAGCAGGCCCAAAACAATTGCTATATGAATACATTAAAACAGGACTAGCCCAAAGTCAAAACAAAAAGAAAAGTTAAATAAATATAAATAACAAAAACAGTTGACTCCAAGAGTGCTTATCTGTTCTAAACTGGAACAGTTTCTAATTAGGCCTAGATCGTTTTTTCTGTCATGATATGGGTTAATGGAAGGAAGAAATCCACGAGGGTGATTTATGAGCATTTATAAGTATATGACAGACAAAACAACAAACAGCTAATAGCAAGCATGAATGGTAGATGGACAAGCACAAACACAAGAACCGACATTGAGCAAACCAACAACCAGGATATACATATATACAATAGACAATAAATAACAGCTGTAAAGGGGCGGGATACAACAAAGATACAGCTGACAAGTAAACCAAACACATGACACAAAACAGAATGAATGCCGCCTAGTGGCCAAACCTCACGATTAGGCCAAGCTTTTAGACTTGTAAGAGAAATTACAGGGCACACAAAGAAGTTGTGCACTCCAGTTTCTCATTATATTGCAAGTTTTTATTGCCAGTCTTCTGTAAGGCTTGACCAACCAACACTAGCTGCAATAGAACATGTTTGTGAGTGGAGCGTCGATAGGTCATTTCATCAACCCGCTGCACAAACAATACAGGTGACATTTCATGCAACAAATTGAACCTACCAAGCAACCAAATATGCAAACTGTTACAAACAGTCAAATGCATTGTGTGCTAATCTCCCTGCATAGGGCATCGCTGGAAATTGTGAGGCTTAGTGTGATGCATAACAGGTTTCACATACAATTTTCTGAACAGTGATTCAAAGCCCTATATTTTTATTTAAATCCTATTACTGGGGGAGCTGAGCTTCTAATTTCACAGTGTATTCAAGCACATACTCATACACACTCCACAGGATTTTTGAGCTCTTTCGAGAAAAAAATGCAAATCAAAAGCCAAATTTAAGGCTTAATTTAGGCATATGCCTCATGCTAATATCTTGTATTTGCCTACTTGTAGTCCAATCCTTACATCCTTGATCAATGTAACCACATAGCCTCGTGTATTTACTCATGATAGCCAAGAAACTGTCTTTTTGCTTTGTTTTTCAAGAAACATTAACATGCTGAAACACTATTATTGCTTTTTGCATCATTTAAAGTATTTTACTCATAATTTCTGCTAAGAATTGTATAATATATTAAATAGTAATGATGCTTGAAGTAAACAGTTCTTAGGAATCCTCAAAGGCATTTGAACTAAAATAATACATGTGCTGCTTAAATTACTAGCTTGACAAACATATAGCAGTAACATGGAGCAGTTAATTAAGTGAGGGGAACAAGTACAAGTACATGTATGGGCTGTTGCCTCACAGTAAGAATGGTCTGGGTTTGATCACTACTGGTGCCTTTCTGTGTAGAGTTTACAAGTTCTCCCTGTGTTTGTGTGGGTTTTCTCTTGGTGCTCTGGTTTCTACCCACTGTCCAAAAGCTTATGGTTTAGGTTGACTGGGTACTCTAAATTGCCCATAGATATGAGTGTCTGTGGCTGGTTGTCTGTGTTACCCTTGGATTGGTTGGTTTCCTGTCCAGGGTGTACATTGCCTTGTGCCCAGAGTCAGTTGGGATGGGCTCTAACTTTCCAATGCCTTGAATTGGATAAGTGGTTTAGACAATGAAGGAATGAATGAAACATGCATACCAACACTTTTGTTTTTCTTATTTAATCTATTCTGAAGTGTGTATTCATTCCTATAAACAAAGATAAAAAATTGATATGACTAGGTAAAAATTAATCAGACACAACATTTAATGACATTTTTTCTTTGTTGTCAAGTACAGCTTTGAGTTGCTCAGGGTCATTTGGCATCAGACTCTTCACTGAGGATTTGATTTTCCTGACATCATGCTATATAGTCTTCTATCTCCAAACATTACAAACTGAATTATTGCATGGTCTTTATTACATTTTACCCATATGTAGAACTAAATTTTATTTTATTTTATTTTTTTTATTTTACTTAATTTTTTTCTGTATATATAAGTATAAGTAAAAATACATAGTGTTCATTGTGTGTTTTTCCAGTTTTTCCCCTCTCTCAACAGTGGTGCTTGAATGTTTTTGAACACTTTTTTTATACGTCATTATCAAAAACAAATCTTATTATCTAAATGTAGATAAAAAGATCAAATATAAACAAATGAGACAACAATATTATACTTGGTCATTTACTGAGCAAAATTATCCACTACACTGTAAGGGCAGTGGTTGCCTAGTGGAGGGCAGTGGTGGACAAATCTGTCTGTGAAGTGAATCTCAGGAAAAGGTGATTATGCAATAAGATAACAGCCCTAAGCACACATTTTCTATCAAAGATTTGATGTAGGCAGTTAATATGAGGAAATAAGCAAAATTGCTACACAACTGCAGACATCTCTTCAGACTGGACTCATTATTACCCCAAGTTTTTAATTATTCACTGATATTCTCTGTCTGTTGTCACTCTCTGGTGTCGACCAGAGGAGGATGGGTTCCCCTTCTGAGCCTTGGTTTTACCCTGCCTCTGTCGCCTTTGTCTTGCTCAGTAGGGGCTTGGACCCAGATTCTGTAAATTCTGTGAAGCCGCTTTGTGAGAACATTGGTTGTAAAATGTGCTATAAAAATTAAATTGACTTGACTTGACTACACAAGAGGGTTGCACCAGAAACTGAAAGCACAGGTTAAGTGGTATTAAGTAGTCCCTTGATATAAAAACAAAATATATTTTATTAAAAGAGGTATTTTTACAAGCGCTTGAGATCAATGCGCATTCAAAGACCTGATAGCTTATGGTATAAAACTGTAACATAGTCTCTTTAAGGTAGATTGAAAACTATGATACCATTTACTAGATGTTAGAAGTGAAAAGAGTTGTGAGTTCATGTAGTGGGTGAAAGTGGGCCTTCACTATATTTTTGGCTCTTTGTAGCAATGGGTCTGGAAAATGTTCTGGATAAGGTCCACCACAGTCATGTCATCTGCAAACTTAATTACTTGGTTTGAGCTGCGCTCTGTTGTGTAATCGTGAGGTCAGCCAACTAGTCTGCATACACCTTCAGCACTTATCCAGGGATGTCATCAGGACCAGCAATGTGGGTTAACCCTACTTAGAGTTTGTTACACTGCAGCTGTGGTCAGGCAGATACCCTTCTCATTTGGTAGAGGAGCAGATTTCCTGGTAGGCTCAGTAATGAGTGCAACATATCATGCGTAGAAAATGTTTGGTGCATTGGGGAGAGAAACATTACTGTCACACAGGGAGGGTGTTGGCTTGTCTGTAATAGCCCAAATGTCTTGTCACATGCTTCGAGTGTCACCAGTGACATGGAAGTGGCCTTGGGTTTTTTGGGCATATGCAAACTTGGATTTTTAAATTGTTCTGGCCAGATTGGCTCATGCAGTTTTAAGGATATCCTTGTTTCCAGATTTAAGGCAGCATCACATGCTTCCAGGATCCTCTGGACCTTTGCCATCATCCAGGATTTCTGGATTGCTCTTGTGATATAATTCTTAGAGACAATGACAGTGACTTACTGTAAGGTCATTTCAATCTTAAAGTATTAAAGATTATATTACAAACTCCATTTTTGTAAGTTTTGTAATATGCAATAAAAACAGAAATATCTTCAATGCTTCCATTAATCAGTTTAATTTTTATCCTAAGAGTATATAAACACATTTTGAATTAGATGTCTGCAACCTGGGGTGGGGCAAAATTGGAGTGAAAATTTTATGTAACACAATTTTTCATCATTCCACAATAAATAGCTCAACTAGTAACAGATGTGGATATCATAACAGACGGCATTATGAGAGGAAGTCTGTTGCAGCCTGATGCTTAATTGTTTAAATTCTTTTTGTTCTCATTAATCTACACTCAGTACTTCATAATGGCAAAGTCAAAACAGATTTTTTGTTTTGTACAGTACATGTATTTAAAAAACTGAACTTTAAAATATTAACATGTGTTTTCAGACAACACATTTACATATGTTTTTGCAATAACTATTGATCACTTTTGAATATTTATTGGAGTTCAACAGTGGTAAATTTAATTGATTAGACATTATTTGGAAAGGAACACACACCTTCTATAAATGGCCTCATAGCTAACAATGCATATCAGCTGCAAAGTTAAGCCATGAGGTTAAAGGACTGTTGCAAAGCACAGGTCTGGGAAAGACTACCAAACATTATGCTGCACTGAAGTTTCCCATGAACAGTAGCCTCCATAATTGTGAAATGAAGTTTGACATAACCAGGATTCTTCCAAGAGCTGATCGCCTGGCCAAACTGAGCAATTGAGGAAACAAGGCGGGAGAGGTGATTGAGAACTCTAAGATTGAGAATTCCAAAGATAACATAACAATGACCCAAAGCACACAGCAAAGACAACCCAGGAGTGGATTTGAGACAACTGTGTGAACATCCTAGAGTGGCTCTAGCTAAAGCCCTGGCTTGATCCTTATTGAACATCTCTAGAGGACTCATCCCAATTCCCATTCAGCCTGACTGATCTTGAGAGGATTTTCAAAAAATAATGGCAGAAAATCTCCAAATCCAGGTATGCAAAGCTTGTTGCATCATACCCAAAAAGACTTGAGGCTGTAATAACTTCCAAAGGTGCTTAAACTAAGCACTGAGTGAATGATCTGATGTTTTTCCCTTCTTGATAAATATACAAAATTGCCTCAAATCTCTGTTGTGACTTTGTCATCATGAAGAACTAAGTGTAGATTAATGAGAAGTTAAAACAATTATTGTAATATCAGGCTGCAAAAAATGTAGGTAGTCTGAATACTTTCTTACCCACAGTATATTTATACAGTGGGTATAGAAAAGAATCAGCCTCTTTGAAATATTCCCATTTTTGGCTTTATAGACTTAAATGTAAACCCACACATTTCCCCCAGCTTTTCTTCCTCAATGCAACCTATAACATCCAAATGAAAGATATCACAGTTACAGTTCAGAAAAATGATAAAAAATAAAAAACAAGACTGAGATCACTTTTTTTTCCCTTCTACCCTAACAAGGCCCTGTGACAGAGAAACACCCCAACAGGAAGCTGCCACCTCCATGCTTTACTGTAGGTATGGTGTGTTATGGAGGATGAGCTGCATTGGATTTACACCAGGTGTACCATTTTATTCTCATGGGACCATATCTTCAAGGTGCATTCTGGCAAAGCTCAAACAAGGCTTTTCTTGAGAACTGGCTTTTTCCTTGTGATCCTCCCTAACAAGCAACAATTGTGGAGCGCTTGTGAAATTATTATAATCAATTAATAATCTTTGCCATAAAAACCTGGAACTCCTTCAAACTGGCCATTGGTCTCTTGGTAGCCTATCTTTAGCAGTTTCCTCCTTTCACTTCCATCCAGTTTGGATGGACGTCTGGATCCAGACAGGGTCCTAGCAGTACCAAACATGTGCCGCTTGTTTATTATAAATTTACTGTGCTCATTGAAATTGATAAAGCCTTTGAGATTCTTTTGTATCCATCTCCTGCCTTATGTCTGTCCACAATAATCACTTTCACTTTTACATAAAAACTCTATCCCTGAGATCTTTTGAAAGTGACTTGCCATCCATAGTCAGTTGTTTGCTATTACTTGCATTACCAAGCAAGGGAATGCTCCAGGAACAACTGTTTTGATACTTCACTAAACACATTGATTACAATTGTTCAAAGGTGGATACCAGTAACCATGGTCTGCAATGGAAATGGTGGTGACACCTGATTGAGTTTACAAATATTGTTTAGGAGGGGGTGATTCTTTATTTATCTTAGTATTTGTTGTTTTTATTTTTGCAAATTCTTCTGAACTGTAGCTGTGATGTCTTTCACTTTCACTTGCATAGATTTCATTGAGTAAGTAAAGCTGGGAAAAAAATTGCGGGTGTTTCCACCATTTGCCGCAATGTCAGCTTCACAGCAACATCTAATGCTCTGCACTAGCCTCATGATGTTGTTTTGAGGCAATGCGTTCCACTCTTCCAAAAGTGCTACACGCAGTTCTGCCAGGTAACTTGGGGGTGGGGTACGATCACGCAGTCTCTACTTCAACTGGTCCCAGACATGCTCTATGGGGTTCAGGTCAGGGGATATTGATGGCCATACCATATGAGGCACTCCAACTTCCTGAAGTTGAGCTGTGACAATTCTGCCACGATGTGGTGGAGCATTATCATCCATGAACAGAAAGTGTGAGGGCGGAATTGGGGGATGATGACTGGTTCTATAATGTCTCTGAGGTAAGAACGTGCAATGACTGAGCCATGTACAATAACCAAATCTGTTTGTGCTGACTGGTGATGTCTGCCCAGACTGTTGCACCTCCTCCACCAAAGCAAACCCTGGGGACCATGTTGACCTCATCGTATCACTCACTTCGCCTTCTCCAGCAACACTGACCCGACACTCATTAGTGAACAGGATGGTAGAGCACTGCTGCATTGTCCAGGTCACATGGTCTTGTGCCCACTGCAAACATTCACAGATGTGTCTTGGTATAAGTGGAGTCACCTGCAACAGACGTCTTGAATTCAAGCCAAAGCAGTGGAGTCGATTGCGAATGGTTTGTCTGGAAACCCTAGTACCACTCGCATTTCAAAAACGGGCTGCAGCTGTGTGGCAGTTGCTTAACAATGTCTGAGTATATAGGACCTTAGGTACTGGTCACCGTTGCGGTCTGTCACTCGTGGGCTCCACTCCTGGGTCTGTCATGAACTCTGCCAGTAGTTTTGTGTCTTGATGTAAGTCTGCTGATGACACTTTGAGACACACCAAGTTCACGAGCAACATCTGACTGCCTGCCATTGACCCGAAGGCGCCATGGCCAGGTGACGTTGCTCGTCCGTTAAGTGACGTTGTGTTTTCATTGCTGTTTGAATGATGACTTACTGACAATAGCAGCTTTTTATACCCACAGAATGTTGAAATTGATGTCGCATTGAGAAACGGTGTCTTTTGGAATTGGCACCAATATAAGGCACCTGTACATAATGAGACACATTACATGGAAAACACAAAATGAGATGTATCTATCACTCCAATACAATTGCCTCCCTATCCCAAAAATGTCTGAAGTGAAACAAACGCTGTGTGTATGACATTCACTAAGTTTCTCACAATATCCCTAACTTATTATGAGTAGGGTATCTACAGTGGCTATGGTTATATCACTGCACTAATAACCTATTGGCATTTTGTTTTAAGAGGGTAGCAGATGATTATTCCAAATCCAGAACACTTTAGCCCTTCTCTGACTAATTATATTTCATCTGTGACATTCATTTGGGGTAGTCAATGTTTTTTTTTCTTTCTCTATCTCTTTTACTCTTACCATTGACCTGTGAAAGAATACATTGTGAATAAATGCCTCCCTCTTTATCAAGTGATTTCCCCAGCTGTACACCTTTTGGCCTAAATACAAACATAACAATAGCACTTCTGAGCACCTTATGGTTGTCATCCTCTCAAGTCAATTTTTTCATTTAAATAGAAAACTTTACATGCTCACCTCCACTAAACTCCATCAACATTTTGAAGCACTCATTACAGAGAAAGGCCACTCTGGTTTGTATTAAAGGTACATTTCTCACTTAATTTGAAGAATTGCCTTTCACATTTTTCTTTATTGCTTGGATACGACCTTAGCTTCACTAATCTAAACCTGGTAAGGCCTTCTAGACCTGATTACTGATTTTTGGAGGTGATGAAACAAGTATAGCCTCCTCCCTCTCTCTGAGCGCCCTGCTAAGCTTCCTGGCCCACTTGTCTTGCTGACAGAATCAGGGCAGTGCCTTCTTCCCGTCTGGGCCATGGGGGACATTGCATAGAGGGGAAAGCTCAGTCAGAATGTGAGCCTCATTCAGAAAACAAGCTTCAAACAACCCCCTGCAGCTCTCCAGGGAAGGAAGATGGATTGACAGCCTGAAGACAAAGATCCATCTTGCTTCCATCTCCCTCTCTCAAACCCATGGCCTATGTCCCAGAGAGAGCTATTGGCCTGGCTGTACTGTTGTCTCAATGTGCCTGCTAAGAAAGATTTGAAAGGCAGAGTTTTAAGTGCGAGAAATGCCCACTGCGTGCCTAATGGCTTTCCCGTGTGGTGCCTGTGGAAGAGAAAAGGACAGCAATGCCCACGCAGATGGCCAGCTTGGCATGCTTGCATTCATTATTCAGCCAGCCTGCCATTCCCCCATTGGTAGCACAAGTTTCTGAGCATAGCATGCCAACCTAAACGGAGCTGCATTTAAGGAGACAAATAGCAAAATGTTTTTCTAAGGAGCAGTAGCACCTGGGAGACAGCCTAACCATAGCCACTGAATAGCTTCAAGAAGTAAGAGAAAAAGATGGGGGTTTTGTGGAGATCGAGGACATTAAGTGGTATGATGTAATGGTTGATAAGACAAGTCATGTTTTAGGATTTTTAACATCCCTGTAACATCAGCTTCCCACTATTAACAAATCAGCAAACCTCACTCTGTTTTTATCCTTTTCACATCATACTTCAAATTGACTTCAAAAATGGCTCTTGCTTTACTTTCTAAATAGCTGTGAGCATGGTGGACGCTCTGTGCAAACATTGTCAAACGTTCCCTCATCTCATCAGTGCGCATGCAATAACACTCAGCTGAATTGTACTGATTGTCAATAACTCTGGATAATTCGCCATTAATTTCTTGGCCCCTCAGCAGGGAAGTGGGTGAGATTAAAACAGTCTGAGCCATGCTGGCTTGTTAATCAGCTTTCATGAGATGAATCATAATCTCTTGTGACAGGGAAAACATCTGTGTAATTTCAAAAGAACAGCATGAAGGTCCTCTCACTGGCTGCACAAGTTGCTGTGGCGACATTGTTTCCCAGCAAGATGCCAATCTGCGTCTGTCATCTGCATTCCGCCTGCAGAACCAGACGGCATCTTAGAGCTGACATTGGCACACAAGAAAACAGAATCGTTCGGGAGCATATGCATGCACGCAGTCACACCAAAAACATGTCCTTACTAATGCAAAGTGACTAAAGGTCATAGACGTTAATGAAGCACTGTACTAAAATCTCCTCCCTGGGGAAGGTGCAGGGGTCTGGCACTAACTACGACCAAAATCTTGTTAATGTCACCCAGCGTGCACTCCAGACAGGACAAATGAGACTATAAACACTGTAAATTCTCTGGCGTGTTGTCCATATCTGTTAGAGCTTATTTATTGTTTGTTCTCAGGTGTGCATTTGCTGGCTTTTGTGCCAGGACTGATTTCGCGCCTCATGAGTCTGCAGCAGTCATAAATCTGCTGGGTGCAGTATGTGTATGACACATTAATATATTGTCTGAAATGGCTGCTTGCTGTAGCCGTGAAGTTTTTGTTCTTTTTACAGTAGGTCAAACTGTTTTTTGAGACACACTGCTTCAAGTTTTAAACACAAAACTAAAGTTGCAAACTTTCAACACCAAACATGCCTTGGACATCAAATTTCTTGGACATCAAACATCCTACGTACACCTGGAGTAAAAGGAAACATTCCTTTATGGAACTACTTTCAGTATTCTCAGAAACTGCATTTCCATATTGTATGCAAATTTCTTGATGACCAAAACAAGGGTTTTAAATTTGAATAAAATCTTAGTTTATTAACTTGCATTCAAAATTAAGATTGTTTTACATTATGCTTAAGTACAAACTCTATTTCCAGTCATAAAATGCCTCACTTCTTTGTGCCAAAACTCATTTGATTTAAAAGGGAAAGTTTGCAGAGAATTTAGGTTAACATCAACTATACATAATGTGGTAAAAAGATTCAGATGACTCAAAGCGTAAAAGGCACATTTTAAAGCCACTGCCTAAGAAACTATCATGCTATTATAATGAATATCACCTGGGCTTGGGAACTCTTTGGAAAACCATTATCTCTTTACACAGTATGTCTCTGCATCAAGAAATGGAACATCATAAATGTTCTCTGGGCTCATGCTCATGCTCAAGCTCAAGCTCAAGCTCATCTCAGATGGACCCAAAGACTGTGGAACCATGTTCTGTGAGTCCACATTTGAAAAAAATGGGCATTAAGTTCTACATGCCAAAAATGAAAACAGCCATCCTGATTGTTTTCAACAAAATGTGCAAAAGTCAGCACCTGTGATGGTATGGGGGTGAATCAGTGCCCATGACATGGATGAGTTGCGTGTACTGTATGTGAAGATAACATTTACTCTGAGACCCTATTTTAGGATTTTACAGAAAAATATTTTGCCATTAGGGCCATGTCACATCTTGTACCATTCATTGTTATTTTTAGCAGGACAATGTCAGATCACATTCTGCATCAAACCAGAATGTACAAAATTCCTTATTGCTAAACTACAAAATGATTAAATATGTTATTAAAAGCTAAGGTAACACAGTGATAAACATGCCATTATTGCAGGTTTTGTTGAGTGTGCTGCAAATTATAATATTGTGTATATTTACAAAATACAATTATGATTTTTTTTTTTTTACTTTTTTTAGTTTGAATATATTTTAATATTTTTGACAGTTAAATTCAATCATGTGAACTCACAGATTTTTGTTATTATTTTATTTAGGGAGATATCAGTGGTGTGGTTTTGGTGGCCTCAGAGCCTCAAAGCATTAACATCTAAGTTTACCCCAGTCCCTGGGACATTGAATGCAAATGAACTTTGTTTCAGACCACTGTTGTAGAAACTGTGGAAGTTGTGGAGCTGTGGCTGAAAGGCAGTTGGTGCTACTCTGGGCTGGGGAGGTTTTGCAGGCATGTTCAAGAGGGGGGACGCTCTGGGGCAGACCCAGGATATGCTGGAGGAGAATGCCTTAGCATCCCCCCCTGAAGAGTTTGTGGAGATGGACGGATGGTTGGACATATATTTTAATGATTTTATGTTATGTGCCAAAAACTTTGTCCTAGGTGTGGGTCACATTTTGCCCATCCAGTCTACATGTGCTTTGCAGGTCGGGAGAAAGGCTTATGACCATGTTCCTCACATTGCTATGTGGGGTGGGGGAGGGGGTCTTTAGGAGTATGGGGTTTGGGGCCCGTGGCTGTGGGCTATTCGGCCCTTATATGATTCTTATATGATACATTGCCAGTAAGATAAGATAAGATAAGATAAGATAATCCTTTATTGTCCCACAAGTGGGAAATTTCACATGTTACAGCAGCAAAA
>JBBIGC010000001.1:39449888-39460574 GCA_037576955.1 Lepidarchus adonis
GGGAGAGGAGTAAGGTGAGGGGGAGAAGAAGGTGCCAGGTGCCGGAGAGGTGTGAGGTGCTTCAGAAGTGGGGGTGGAGGTGACAGCAGCAGACGCTTGGGGCTGTAACAGGGAGGGCAGTGTGGATGGGATGGATCAGATATGTTCCCAGTGTATGTTGGGCTCCACCAGGGCTGTCCTTTATCATTGATCCTGTTTATAATATATATATATATATATACCAGAATTTGTAGGTGCAGGGTTGTCCGGTTTGATGGACTCATTATCATGTCTCTGTTTTTTGTGGATGATATGGTCCTGTTGGATTTATCAAGTCAAGTGTGAAGCTGCAGGGATGAGGGCTAGTCAGGGTCCTTGTTCTCTGCTGAAAGGGTTGGTGGCCCACTACAGATCAGGGAGAAGTTACAGCGCCAAGTGGAGAAAGTGATTTGGACATCTCACATTTACATTTACATATATTCATTTGGCTGACTCTTCTGTTCAAAGCGACTTCCAGGCCCTGGGACTAACCAAGGATGCTGAGGGATTATATCTCTCGGCTGGGTTGGGAATGCATCTGGAAATCTTTGTTGAGGCCGCTACGATTGTGACCTTAACCCAAGAGAAGCAGTATGAATGGATGGATGGATGGATGGATGAGAGGAAATGCATACTGGTTGTGCAGAATTGTCATTACTATATTAACCTTTGAATAAATATGGAAAAATATGGAATATGAAAAAATCTGGATAAAATGCAGCATACCTGGTCAGAGGTGTTTTTAGTCATTATTTATAGGTTGTCATAACTTCATCAAAATAACCAAGTCTTTTTTTTTTAATCAAACCTTGCAGCCCTATGTCCATATTAGCAGCATTAAAAATGGATGGTTACTGATCATCTGACTTTCTAATCAGCCTTTGCTACATCTGTGCATATTTTTAGACCAGACATTATAAATGAGAAATGGAAATAATCAGGAGTGGGAGAGAAGCTTTTAATCCCAATAATGGTGCAGATGACAATCTGAAGCTAAAAGTGGATCAGTTGCTAAAGCTAAAGGAGTGAAGCAGTGCTATAAGCATGTGAGGTCATAGATGAGGCCAGTAGGCTTGTGGTTTTATGGTGCAGTCTCTTAGGGTGTGGAAACTTTAAATGAATGGCAGGAATAAATAGAGACAGCCAGGTTTCTCACCAGAGAAAAGCAATCCCACTTCTTTGAAGTAAGGAGGGAGAAAATGAAGCCCGGTGATTTAATGAGAAAAGCAGAGCTAGGTCAGGTCGACTTTTCATTTTGAAGTCACTCCAAAACATGCCAGGAAAAGTTGGCTTTAGGAAACCAACAACTGTTAAAATAATTATTGATGCAACTTACACCACCCATTTTTTATCAAAAGATTATGATTATGTCTCAAGTTGGCTGAGGATCATTCCCTCAGACGGCAGTCAATTATAAATCAATTAGAGGCTTTTCATTTGCATTTGCAGTTTCAAGTGCTTCTCCACCAGTTTACTCTACATGTCACTGCTGATTTTAAATAACATGACTGCAGTAATGCAGTGCTTTCCTGATTTTTATTGTCTGATTAAAAGGACTATTGATCTACATCTACAGAGGTTATCATGAATTATGAACAAAGACTTTTATTACATTAAATTGACATTATATATATAATTATATCTTACCAGAGTAGTTGGTACTTCCATTATAAGTTGTCAATGCATACACATATTAACTATGAAATATTTTGGAAATTTAAGACATTTCCAGGAGTGGCTGATTAACATAGATTAATATTCCAGGTAACAAAGGAATCCAGCATTACTTCTAAGGAGCTAAAAGTCTCTCTCGCAGTGGCTAATGTTAAAGTCTACCATAAGAAAAGAAACCCTGGTGCACACTGCAGGACTGAAAGGACTGAAAAAATCATTGCTCTCTCTATAAAGACCATTTCTGCCAATCAATCAGCAAAGGCAGAAAGAGCTTATGTTCATTTCCATTAAAATTCCAATGCTCCACAAAGCAGCACATGAAAGACATTATTTGCTTTTAACATTACTAGCATTACAGTAAGAAATAGAATAGCACTCTACAGTATTAAGTCACATTAAGTCAGATTTTTTCCCATTCAATGAAATTTGATTGCAGCTAGGTGGTACAAACCTATTTAATCGATCATAAATGCAGCATGAAAGGCAACATATCAGACAGACTCAATACAGTATAGTACAATGCAATAGCATTACATATTGAGACAAAAGACGACCAAAGTTGCTGAGTGCCTGCAAACTTCATTGAAAACAAAAGAGGTTCCTATGATTTTATGTATTCCACCTGAGAACAGAAGCTCGGATCACTCCCTCTGTAGGGGGTGATCTAGTTCATTCAATTTGGCACAGCCCTTCCTTACAACCTGCTGATCATAAAGGTCAGAAAGCAGTTCTTGTTTCACCCCCATTGGCCACTCTGACAAGCCAACCAGACGTATTCTTAATGACCAGTTTCAGGTTTCCAAGCCACAACAGACAGCACCACTTGAATAAAAGCCATTACTTTCATGAGTAGTAAATACATTGTTTTATTTTTGTATGACATTTGCAGTTGGGTACAGTTATGTCATAGTATGTTGTGTACATTATTTGACAAATTTTAAATGAAAATATCTTGCTGTTTTGGATTCATATAAATTTATAACATTGCTACATTGGCAATTACTAGCAATTACTGTGATTGAACTAAGCATGATTAGTTCAATCACACTTCAGACATTTTGCAATGGATGTAGTTGCAAATTTTAAATACAGTGGTAGTGCACTTACATTCCTTGCATGTATTTGTAAGGCACAATATTGTATAATTAAATAAATAATTAAAAGCCCAAACTTAATATGGCATTGATAAGTCCATGTAAACATTTCAATTGTGAAAACCAAAATCAAAATAAAAAATCAAACCAATTTCAGATTGTGTTTTGAGCAAAAAATCTACTGAATGTGTAACCCTACAATAAATGCAATAAACTTTACTTGACCTCTGCTTCTTTACAGTTGATTTGATTCTGTGCCTAATTGAATTTAATCAGTCAGGGCACACTCTAAATCCAGAGGCAAATTAGATTATGATAGCAGAGTGAGAGAACAGTGTCATCATGATAGCAACAAAGGCTATAGCGACTGCAATGAACCAAAAGCACAAGGCACTGTGCAACTGTTATAAGTTTGATTTGATATACTTGATATGTGCTTCCGGTGAAAAGAAAGTCACTGAGGGACTAACCCCAGAATAACCAAAAAATGTGAGAATTTAAAAAACACAACTGTCCAATTTTTAATGCAGCACAAAGAGAGGGGAATTGGAATACTTGTTAAAATTAAATATGTATTTCGATACTAGAAAAATGACAAGAACAGAGGATGTAAACAGGTGTACAAAGAAAATATTGTTATTTGAATTATTTAACAGCTGTAATTTCTTGATATATTGTTTTTAAGAAACACAGTTTCTGATGCATAAATGGGCACATGATTCATGATTAGAGTTAAGAGAATTAACAGTCAATGATGTTAAACACTAAGGAGACAAATAAGCCACATTTTTGTTAAATCAGTATGTTAAATTCAGCAAACAAACAGTAATTATATATTAAATCTGTAGGTGTTGTTCTCTGGAGAGGACATGTACTATACTTTCTATCAAATAATAACAATAATCCCATCGCAAACATAGCATTCAGTTTGGTTTAAAGTGGGGAGGTGGTCAGCCCCATCACATAATGCTTCCTTATTCATGCCATTAGGCTTAGGATGTTTTTACCACTTTTTGGCTGTTTTGTCCCCACAAATTTTATTTTAAAAATCAGTGCAGTCTGTCTGGGATAATTAATACTGATGGATTCTAGTGTTAGATGTGCTTACAGCCATAAATTCCATCAGGCCTGATTATAACTGTAATTATAGATATGTATTATAGACTGTTCTGTGCTCAGCATGAGAGACATCGCTGAAGCGTTTAACCTATGCCTCATGCAGTCTCTCTTACCCCCTCTCTCTCTAGCTTGCTTACTCTCCTTCTCTTAAATTCATGTTCTCTCTCTCTGAGCCTACTTGCTCTGTTTCTGTCTTTGCCTCCATCATTTATTTTCTGTCTGGTTGCTCATTAAATACAGTCAGGTCTTTTGGTCTATTGATCGATACATAACGCTGTTGCAATATGACTTGAGGCATCAGACCTGTCCATCACAGGTGAAGGGGGCAAATTCTACTTAATATCAGCTGCTGGCCCATGTGAAAGCCTCTTACAAAACCTTAGAAAATCTTTGTCATACTTGCACAGATTAATCACTGCCTGTCCCGATTGTTAAAGATCATTCTGACGCCATCACGAGCTGATCACAACAGAGAGACTGAATGCATCATTAGATCTTGTTCCTCTACCCACTACCTGTTGCTTTATATGACCTTGATTCCAACTCAGTATCAAGTCATGTTAAATTAGAATGTATCCTATTAGAGTAGGGGTGCTCAGCTCCAGTCCTGGAGATCTACCACCTTTCAGACTTCAGCTCCAACCCTAATCCAACACACCTGATCCAGATGATTAACGTCCTCAGGGGTGTCTGACTATGAGAACTAAATGTGTTGAATCTGAACTCACCAGGGTCATAGATCTCCAGGACTGGAGTTGGGCACCCCTGCATTAGAGGAGATCTGATTGTAGCCAGGCATTACAAACATCAAAAATGCAGCTACAAGGCAACATATCAGACATACACAGATATAGTACAGTACAGTACAATACAACAGCACTTCATACTAAGACAAAAGATGACCAAAGCTCAATAGGATAGTCAAAGTCTCAAGCATACTTCTCACACTCTTTAGCCTCCTGATTTGGGTCTGGGGAATTTGAGAAATCTTTTGTTACACATTATTCTGTGGAGACACATTTCTACATATCGGTAAAACATATAGAAATTCATGCAGTGATAAAACATTTGCAAAAATAGGGAGAAATGGGAGAAAAAATACCTTACAATTATAAGGTCCATATTCTTGCAAGTCTTAAATGTAATATTACCATTCATGTTCACTCTCTCTTTATTTCTCAGATTACAGTTTATTGTTTTGATTGCTTTGCCTTTATGATTGATATTGTCTTATAAGTTAACTGATAACATATAAAAAATGTCTGTTCTGATTTCAGTAGGCTTAATATGTGTAAATGCGTATTCGTGTGCTGTTTTTGCAACTTAGTTTCCAGATACAATTCTGTATATGTTAATACATAATCATTTAGTTCATTTAGTTAGTTATACATATTGTAAACAAATTTAAATGTGTGTTTTCATAATATGGGAGCTCAAAATGTATGCAACTTTCTAGGAAAAAGGGAGATTGTCAGAAAATGGACATTTGTTTGGAAGTTTATACTTTGTTCATGTTCATGTCAAAATTACTGAACATTTAAGATGAGTCTTGTTCAGACTACACTATTTTAGCCAAGATTACAAGATCACTGATATTGTTGCGATCTATACAGCATTCACACTAGGTTGCTGTGATTGGGAGTCTCACACACGAGGTCTGCAACCTCTGTGTTTACACTACAGGATCTCTCACTGAAAAAGCCTAGATCACATCGTGATGTCATGAAACTAAATGTTCTCAGACAAGAGCAGTTCCATCATCACATACAGCTTTCTCTCTCCTTTCAAACTAATAGTGGTTTAACATCCCAAATCCCCATACAGCCTGTATTCCACATGTAACTTTAAAGCCCCTTAATTTGCTCTTATTGTCATAGCTCTATGTCCTAGATGCCCCAAATTGTTACTACTGTAAAGATTGACATATTGAAATGTAAAACCATGGATGCTGCGTCCTCTGAAGAGGTGAGGGACCATCCAACTTGCTTTCAGCTCTCAGTTCAAAAGTCTGCATCGTTGGTATGGGAGTGCATTAGTGTCTATTAACCTGGAAAGGCACTGTCAATGCTGAAAGATACGCAGGTTTTGGAGCAACATATGGTCCCACCCAGACAACATCTTTTTCAGGGTAGGCCTTGCATAATTCAGAAAAACAATGCTAAAGGACATTCTGCATCTATTGTGAAAGCATTGCTTTGAAGTAGAAAGGTCTGACTGTTGAACGCAGTCCAGAACTTAAAACATTTGGTGCATCAAGAAAAAAAAATATAACAAAGAAGCCCTTGACTATTGAGCAGAATCCTGTATAAGACAAAAATGGAACAACATTCTTCTCCCATAAGTCCAGCAACTGGTCTCCTCAGTTCCCAGATGTTTACAGATTGTTGTTATAAGAAGAGAAGACACTAAACAGTGATAAATATGGTCCTGTCCATCTTTATAAAAACAGGTTGCCATCAAATAAGAACTTTTTATGGAACATTTACTCAATTAAAACATTTTATATGCTTTCTATGTTACATTGTGAATAATATATTAGTTTATGAATTTAGCAATTTTATGAATTGTTACATTCAGTTTTTGTTTGCATTTTACACAGCATTCTAGCTTTTTAAAAAATGGGGCTATAATTAGTTTTAATGTAACAGAAGTATGACCTAGTATGCTCTTGTGTGTTTGTTCAGGCCTCTGAAGAAATTTTGCTCAAGTTTCTAATTGAAGCAGCACTAGCATGTATTATTTTTATGTACTAAGTGGATAAAAATACTTTTTTTGCTTTTTATATAGCAATGATTAAAGTCCTGTCTGATTGTCTGTCTGATCAAAGTGTTGGGTTTGGAATAAATAAATAATTCTCAGGTTTTGAAGTGGTAATGAGCCAATAAATTCAGCTTTTAACCCATATTTTTTCCTCCTAAGCCCAGAATCTTCTTAATTGGGCTTTTGCACCCCTTGTAATTGGGGAAATCCATAACTAGTTTGAAACACCCTTCAGAAACTGTGATGATGTAGTGCTTGCTATTCTTTGAAAACTCTGCATACTCTGGTTCGGTTTGGAACAGCATTACTTTTTTGCTAATGGCACAATTCACTTAAGATGGAAGCTTTAAATTAGCGATTAATTGTAAGATTATTAGAAGTTAACATGGACCAGTGTGAGATTCCCAGCGGCCACACTGATGAAAGTCACGGTAATGAGTGACAAGCTCCTCTGTGGCTTACATTTGCGTATAAATAAGTAATTATGGTTTCCAGGCCTTCTCATCTTCTGAGTAATTGTACGTGATGGCTGTGCACAGACCCACCGCACAAACATGAAGACGAGCATATCCAGCATTGTTTGCATGCTAAATAATATAAAATATCAGTGCGTAAATACTTAATTATGTACATCTTTTGTGTAGAATAAATGGACAGAAGAGGTGGAGGTCATTTGACTTTTTCAGATTAGTGGAGAGCCTATACTGTCCTGTCCTATCCATTCTACCCCGTTCCACTTCAGCGTACCGCACCCTGTCTCATTGAGCCCTATTCCAGCCTGTCTCCTTCTACCCTTTGCAGTCTTTTTCAGCTCCATGCCAATCCATTCAATTCCATTCAAGCCTAGCTGACCCTAGTGTCGGGGCTAAAAAAGAGTGGCTTATTGCTTGCCTCCCACCCCACTTGTTCACAGCACAGGTAGACAAAAGCACCTTTGGAGACATCCTTTGAAAAAGTGCAAGAGTGACAGCCAGAGTGGAACTGGGCAAAGAGAAGTGCTTTTTATTTTTTCTCGCTCTGCCTTTGATGTTTGAGGGTAATGAGGTTTTTCAGTGTGGAGGCTGTGTCGGCACCTCGTTTGTTTTCATCTCTAGTGGCGCCTCATTGACGCCACTGATCTGCTGCCACATTGGGAACCAGGTTGCCATTTGCAATGGGAGTTATTCACACCAGCTCTGGTAAGTGAAATGATACCCAGCACAGCGCCACTGTTAGCCAGGCAAAATCATCTGCACACCCCAACAAAATCATGCCCTTAACCCCCGGACTCCCACATCATCTAATCACCCCAAGTGGACATCAATTAGTTTTTGTGCATGCCCTGTTTATTCTCCTTTGGATTCACGACTCATTCACTTCACTGGCACCAGATGAGAGAGAGAGACTGTGTGTGGGTGTGTATACGTGTGTATAAGCATGCTGGGTTAGACGGGCTCCTGCAGCGAGCTCTCCCTATGGGTTCCTGGATGCACGTGACTTGGCCTGCTTATGAACAGCTTCAGGAGGCTGTATCTGCAGTCACTTTTAGCACCAGACTTGGACCTTGTACTTTTACTGGAATGAGAAAGTGGAGCAATTTACATAATAATAGCATCATTTGTCCCTCTGTCACAGTTCCAAATATAAAAAAAACAAAAACAAACATCAATTAGACTCTTATCCTTAGGAGTGCTGCAGCACTGAAGGATGTAAGAGAGGAGGTGGGCAGCTACATTAAAGCAGGGCTTTAGGTAAAAGCTTCCTCGTGCGCTCTTATAAGAGTAGCTTTTCTTACCTGGAATGAGAAGACATCCTGAAAATTAAAAGAGATTGCACTAAACATCTGCCAATATCAACATGCATGCACAATTACAGTCTGCATATCTCTGTGTGTCTAGGTGTGTATGGCCAACAAAAGAAGAGAGCCTGTTAATCAGTCAAATCAAGGCAAATTTGATTTGTATAGCAATTTTAAGAACATTTTCATTAATCAGCTTTACAGAATCTGGGTCAGAGCCCCTAACAAGCAAGCCAATGGTGACAGAGGGGAGAAAAAACTTAAACTGTGGGAAGAAACCTTGGGAGGAACCAAGGCTCGCAAGGGGAACCTATTTTAAAGGAAAATAATAATAATTTCAGATGGAATTAGTTGAGATATGATCAGTTAAGTGGAGCATGGCTCTGTTCATATGGGCTCTCCTTTGTAGGCATGAGTGGGGTCCAGAGAGAGAGAGAGAGAGAGAGAGAGAGAGAGAACTGGGAACAAATACATGCATTATTAAAATGGTGAAGGTAATTACAAGAGTTCGCTGGCTAATAATTATGCATGTGTGAACAGAGAGGAATGCAATCCTCACCATTATCTTAGTTTTCACGTCGTCTTCTGCTGGTGTTAAGCCCCTCTAGCTATTCAGGGCCCAGGTTGGGAGTCAGGCTTTATTTGAGAGGTGCTACCCTTGGGCCAAAAGAAAAAGGCTCTGACATCTACAGCTTTTTCCATTGTTATTTTTTCTCATTCTAATTGCTGTGTGAGCTTCACAAGTTTATTTGCAAGTCTTTTCTGAGCACTTTAAAACTACAAATGCGTTTCTGGCATCTTGTGTAGTGAACCTAACCCCAAAACAGCTTGTTTTACCCACAACATTATTTTGAATGATTTGTGACATTCTTGCTCTCTAAGGTTAGACTTAGAATGCATCAAAATAATGTTATTTAGAGAGTTAATGTAATTAATGTCCCAACATCAGCACGTGGACCAGCTGTCATGGCATATGAGCAATGATCTAGCCAGGCTTTATGAATGGAGTCTTTTCCAGGCCACTGTCCCATACAGCATCCTAATCAGTGGCCCTCTATCTTTATATGCTCAGACACACTTTATGATTCATGGCCACTTGTCTCAATATCTATACTGCTAAAGCAAGCGTGGGGAATTTCATTTTCTCCCTTTGCATGTGTCTTGAAATATGTCGGTTCAATTGCTGTCACAGAGGTGAAATTGCATTGACATTCTCTACTGCAGATCATTCCGCTGGTTTAGAGCCGTTGAAAGCAGTGGCAGAATGACATTAAGAAAAAAAGAGGGATAGAGAGAATCATTTGTTTCAAATCCCTGCCACCATCACCCCTGATCTTTCCAGCATGCAAGCGCCCCGGCCGCAGAGAGGGCATCGCCAGGCCTGTCACTCAAAAAGCCCCTTACCGCCACAATTCCTGCTCCTCACTTACATATCACAGCTGATCTCCTGAGGCCAGGGCAACATGACTGTGCATCCTAAGCATTCGTTTCTTTCTCCCTATAACACACCACCTGCATCACACACACAAATCCAGCCATTTTCTCCCACCTCATACAGATGAAACAGACTATGATATAGCTATTGAGTGGGTCTGAAATGAGTCAGAATAGATAGTTCAGCCTCTTGGATTATTTATGAACTTCTTCTTGGCTTTTGTTGACATAGACTTACCTTTAACATTTCACTCCCCTTGTTATTCACTTCAATATTGAATATTGCATGAGTGTCATGCCTGTGACCTTTTTCTGTTATTTTGGTTAAAATGGACCATATAGTGTGCACAGACACAGAGAGGAAAGTGTATATAGTATGCACAGACACAGAGAGGAAAGAGTATAAAGTGTGCACAGACACAGAGAAGGAAGAGTATATAGTGTGCACAGACACAGAGAGGAAAGTGTATATAGTATGCACAGACACAGAGAAGAAAGTGTATATAGTGTGCACAGACACAGAGAGGAAAGAGTATAAAGTGTGCACAGACACAGAGAAGGAAGAGTATATAGTGTGCACAGACACAGAAGAGAAAGTGTATATAGTGTGCACAGAGACAGAGAAGGAAGAGTATATAGTGTGCACAGACACAGAAGAGAAAGAGTATATAGTGTGCACAGACACATAAGAGAAAGAGTATATAGTGTGCACAGAGAAAGAGAAGGAAGAGTATATAGTGTGCACAGACACACAGAAGAAAGAGTATATAGTGTGCACAGACACAGAGAAGAAAGAGTATATAGTGTGCA
>JBBIGC010000001.1:39467313-39501370 GCA_037576955.1 Lepidarchus adonis
GAGAGAGAGAGAGAGAGAGAGAGAGAGAGAGAGAGAGAGAGAGAGAGAGAGAGAGAGAGAGAGAGAGAGACAGCTCTCACTATCTCTCTCTTTAAACAACTGATTCTCTGCAATCTTCTACTCTGGTCTGTATGTTAGACCTCTGTAGGTTAAAGATGGTGGCTCAGTAGAGTCAGTCATTTATGCTCAGCTGCTTTTGTCTGTGCTGTTGAAGAGTTACAGTAGGGATCAATACGGGCTGTATATTGCCTGGCCCTCATGATGGCTATTGATTTACTGCTCAGAGCCTATGCTATCTATTCCCAGGTACCGGCACAGACCTGATTTCTCATATCTGCCAGTGATGTGTGCTAGGACGAAATGAACTCATGGCTTTGTATTGTTTTCCTTTTTTCACCCTCCCTCTCCTTCCTTAATTGTATGCACATACAAAGACAAGCCTTTTCTATATGGTTGAGACTCTGAGCTCAATGTAACTGTTCTGCCGGGGGATTTTGTTAGCTGCGCAAGCTTTTTACTTATTACAATTCAATGGGGGGAAATAGTTGTGAAATTAGTCTCACACAAAAATATGGTTTAATAAAAATTGTCTAAAAAATAATTTTAAATGTTTTTTGTTTTGTTTTTTATAAAATTGTATCATAATCATTTTTTGTTCATTATAATAACAATGAGTCCTAATAAATCCCTTTTGAGATTAAATAAAAAATAAAAACTACAAAGCAAGCAGTACAGTATCTCTACATATGCTCCAGAGGATATCCTTTCTTTTGGATCACATCTTCAGCTCAAAACAAAGGTTTTCAATTTAGGTCAGAGGTCAGGGATGCTGCATTCTGTGTTCACTGAGCCTTTTTTGTATGACATTGAACTTATGATTTGGATCATTGCTTCTGCTATAAGATCTAACCCTAGGTGTCATTTCACCTATTTAGCAGAGAGAAAGTGGTTTCCAGGCAAAGGAAAAACAGCCCCAAATCATTAGGGATGCATTGCAATATATATCAGTGTCTAACACATTTTTGCTGATGGAACTGTGGATAATTACAACAATAACTCAAAGTCCTATTTTTAGCTTTCTTTTAGCTTGAAGCATTTGTAGTAGCAGTTGTAGTCACCAGTGGTGGGAACCCCATAGTGCCTATGCTGGCTGCTCATCAATGTACATATTGACTTTCAACAGAAATTATTCTTTTTAGCTATTAAGACGTTTATTTTTAACATTTGCTTTTCAAAATATTTTAGTTTTTCATTTACAGAAAACGTTTTCCACATTTGTACAACCCCTTTTTTGAGGACTCCTACGAAGTGCTGAGACATACAGTATACACTTAGATTAAGGAGCCAAATTTCAGTTGCAGAAACTGTTGACCTGATTTCTACTGACATACATAGCAGTTATGAGATCGGAGAAAAATCAGCTTTTGTTTAGCAATGTGGTTTCATAATTAATAAGACTGAGCTATTAAATGCAAAGCCAAGTCAAGTCTCATCAAAACACATGCATATTTACAACAGAAACACATGAAACAATTATTTTCAAACCATGGAAAAGATTATGAACACAATGTAAGTGAAGCATGTGTCCTATTTAATATCGAAATTGTCTGGAGTTTGTAGGAACTATCACCTGTAATTCAAGGCTTCCTGTTTAACTGGGTAAAAAATATGAGGTTACACATAGGACAAATTTCTTCATCCATCAATGTGGGAAAGGTATGGTAAAACACAAATCAAATGAGAGAGAATGATGATGGCCTTAATGAATCTGGAAATGCTTATAAAAATAGCGACTCTTAAATATTCCCGTTTCAAAGGTTGGGGCAATAATAAAAATCCTCTTAGTTGCTTTATAAATAGACCATTGCTGCATCTAAGCAGCTGAATATGGCTATTTTTCCTTTCCGCACTGGTAGAGCTCACTGGCATGTGATTCCACTTGACTACAAGATGAACACAATCAGATTACCTTGTTAGTTTCCTGTGTAAAAAGGGTCACACTAACATATTTTCCGCATCCATGGGATACCAAGGGATGCTATCCAACACTGTTAAGTAATGAGAAGCTACTCAATGCATTAGGTAAATAGAATTGGTACCAGCATTTTCCCAGTTATAAGTATTTACTTATTTAAATCCAAGATGTGTTCACTCCCCAATCCAATTCATTGTTTTTGTGATGACACAAGACCCACTCCTTTTTCAGCACAGTATAAATCTGTTTTAAAGGAACAGTAAGTAAACTAGCCTTACAGGAAGCACGAAATGTAAAAATGCAACCGGAATGTGGTATTCAGTCCATATTGTACAGACCTACAACAGTAGATTAACTTACTCATCTCAGTGTATCTGTGCCTTCAGGTGCAGTTAAAACGAGATGTGGTTTCAGTTTGAAACTGACCACTATCTCTCCTACCATCTTTTCCCCCCAGAAACATTTGCGGAATTACACACAGTGCCTTCTCTGGGTAAAGTGATTTCTCTCTCTCATTCTCTTTGTCCCCATGTCATCTTCAGAGAGTGAGGCTCAGATTGCTGTCTATCAAAGTTGATGTAAGAGCTTTATCACAGAACTGCACTCTGTGGGGCTGTGTGCACAGGCATGAAATAAAGAACAGCATGCAGTACTGCTACTAGCCAGTCCTTGAAAAGAATTTTTTGAGAAAAACAGCTTGGGAAAGACAGAGGAAGGGATAAAAAACAAGTGAGTTTTGAGCACTGCAAGCCTCTTAGGCCCTAGAATTCATCAAATGCTGCATAGAACAGGGTCACTGGAAGAGTACTTTTTCATAATTTTTATATTTTTTAGTGCATCACAATCATATGCACACAAAAGCCATTCAATGTATGTTTAAAAAAAAATCTAATAAAAAATGTGTAATGGCACATGAACTGGAAGCAGAAAATACACTAAAAGATGTCGTACAAAATTTTCAAAAACGTTATTACTTTAATAAAAAGTTTAATAAAAAAATAGATATGCTATTTTATTTTGCAAAAATGTTATGACCAAGAAGAAGGTATTAAATGATAATACTGTAATTATACTGTAATCATTTTGGTATCTGCCTAAATAGAATTCATTCTGAAGATTAATTTTATTATAGGAGTTATTAAAGTCAGTTCTGAAGGTCCGGTATCTTGCACAGTTTGGTAGTTCCCCTTCTCAAACACACTCACTACACCTGGCAATTAGCAGGTGAGTTGATCCAGGAGTGTTTGATTGGGGAGATCAACAAGCTGTCCTGGACACTGATGGACATCCCTTCTCTATTTTATTATTTTAAAACCATCTAGAACACTGATAATATTTCTGGATATATTCATACATTCATAAAATTACCATCTATAAATAAATGTTATTTATTTTGTATTTTACCTTTTCTTCACGAAGACCATTGTACTATTTATTTTTTTAAAGTTATTTTTTAATGCTGTTTTTTATCATCATATTCTGTGTTTTCTCAAGTTATCTGTATGGAAGCTACTTTTTTTTTTTTTTCTTTTTTTTCAAATATTGGCAAAAATTCAACTGACATTCAAGCTGCCTGCACTTCCTACTTTGTAATCCAATGGTTCTTCATGTGTTTAATTTGTTTTATACTGCAGAGTCAAGATGTGATTAAGTGTAATACATGCTGGACTTCTTCCTTAGAGGGCTTCAAACCATCAGTCTGCAGTGAGCTCCTCATTTTCTCTGCTGTCACCATCTACGTTAGTGAAGAGCAGGATCTGTGTGCTCTTCCACACCTTTGAGAGAGGATGAGAGCAAGATATGAGCCCACTCCACCCAGCTCCGGCTCCATTAATTAGTCTGATACATCTCTTCGCATGCAGATAGCTGCCAGATTTCCCATGAGGCACCAAAGCATTGGCTCTCAACGCTGTGCCCCAGGTCTGTGTGAACGGGCGGAGAAGGTGAAGACAATGTGGGCAATTAACAAAATGCATTGGCATGACATTCATGCTAATGTGGTTGGTCTAATGGACTGCGGAAGATACCATTCCTTGTCAGCTCTTGTCATTCCCCAGGTTTCCTGACCAGGAACCAGCTCAACTTAAATGTAGTCTTGAGCAGCAGAATCTGCTAAGAAAGTATTGTGCTATGATAGCAAACAAAGCTGTTCATAATAAAAATAAATAAAATGCTTTAAAATACCTAATATATGTTGCATGTTCAAACAAAAAAACAGTATTCAAGTTGAGGGAAAACATGAGTTTTGTAGATCTGCTTTCAGCTAAACTTTCCCAGAGTTCCTCTGCAGTTTGAACTAAATAAACACATCTTTATAATTAGCTGATAAACTAAAGCAAGTGTGTCAGAGTAGGTAAACCACACAGTTGTGCCACTGGATTTAAAATTGAGTTCTAGTGTAAAGAATCCAGCCCACACAGTCTGAAGCACCACACAGGGGAAGATGCTCTAATGATCCCCTGTCTAAATCTGGAACCGCAAGATGCTGCATATTTGGGAACGCTGACTGCCTGTCTAGCAATTCCCAGAAGGGAGAGTTCTCGTTTGCAGTGATGGGTCTGTTTCCACACAAGAGCCTTGGCTTTTCCTAATGGGAGCACTGGCACTTAAATGGACATGGTCATCTGGAGGCTTGACTGACAGCAGAAATCTTGACGTGTTTAATACTGATGCGTGCTGAATGAACTTTAAGCCACTCCAGGACTTTAGAGCTCTTCTGTTTGCTAGTCATTTTGCTCCAACTGCACCACCTCTTATTGGGGTAGTTTTTAAGACATTGCGTTTCTCTTCATATTCTTGATATTTTATACATTTATTCTGTTGTAAATAAATGATGAAAATGTCCTTGGGAGTTTCCATTGTTGCTACATCTGGCCAACAACAGCCTCTAGCTGCAAGAAACACTACAACACAGCACACTTCTGTATTGTAAAGTAAGAAAGGTTGGTAACGTACTTCACCCCAGGGAAATCTACTGTACATTGTGCAAAATCCAGGCTGAAGGTGAAAATCCTTGCAGCCTTTTCATTTGGGTGCTCCATTGTCCAAAACATGAAAAAATAAGCACACCCCAAAGAAATCATTTACATATTTATACATTTGATCTTTTTTAATACAGTGCCTACAGGTAAAGGTGATATACGTACCTGAATAAACCACAAGGGAAATGAGCTTTTTCAACCCCTTATTCAACAAATACATGAATAGATGTTATTATCTATGGAGAAAGTATCTACAGTACATCTTTGGCTTTCAGCAGAAATAGTTTCTTGTAGGTGTTTTGCATATTTAACATTGGTTTGCTGAAATTTTTTTGACTACTCTTAGATTAGATTTTTTCAGTTGGGCTCAATACATTTGTGGGCTTTCTTACAGCTGTTCTTGCTTCAAAACCCTTTTGTTCTTTTTGAGATATTCCATGATGGATTTGCAAGTGTGCCTTGGATTATTATACTATTGAAAGGTCCATGTCAATGTTCAACATTTGGACAGATGGCCTCAAATTATCTTCAAGCACTTGATGTGGTGCAGAATTAATGTATTAATGACAGGTCCTGCATCAGCAAAGCAACCCTCTACCAAATTTCCACCATACTATGCAGTAGTAAGGGTTCTTCTACTGAAAAGATGTCTTTGAGCTATACTTGAGCGTACTGGATCTGTTTTTTTTTACCCCTTTGTTTAAATGATGACAATGACTCCAAAATGTCACTTTTATTTGACATCATTTTGAGCAAAATGACCTTTATCTGCAAGCAGCGTATTAAATGGCAAGGAATGATTGCTTCTTCAAATATGTCAAAACAATTCAGGGTCTATACTTATTTTACACAACTATACTGTTAATGCTCTGATACAAGTCATTTAATATAGTTGAGTTCAAACACTCACTCAGTATCTTCTGCTTGGCAAGAAAAATGTGTAAGTGTAGCAAGCACCCAGACTGGAATTGTGAATCACTACTATAGTTCAATAAACACTGAATTTGCTTTAGACTGTTGAACCTATTTGGTCCAGTCATGACCCACAAGGTCAAAGTTTTTGTGCAAATTGTGCAGGACATGCTGTAAATGGTTGAAAGCATTTTTGCACACTACAGTCCCAAATACTAGGGCTCTGGACAAGACAAACCCTTTCCTAAAGGTCAGCAACATTGACCAAGGTTAAATGAAAGCACACATTAAACACTGAGATCAGGCTAATGTTTTGTGCTTTCATGAAGGTCTGTATGCATGTGCAGCTAAATGATCTAGATGTATATTTATATGATTAAAGAAATAAAAACTGGGGACTTGCCAATGCAAGCACTTACACAGGGCTTGCCCAGAGGAGGCCGGAGGTATTGGCAGGAACAAGAAATCCTGTTAGGATTCTTCATGCTCCACACAGCCCCAGGATTAACACATCTGCTCATAATCCCGATGAAAATCAGTGCTGAAAATGACTTCCTTTAATCTGCTAATCCCACCACCCGCGCCGACCTCTCTGGCTTGTCCTACCCTCTAGTCTGGTCTTGCTCAACCAGTTTGTTTGTACCTTTCCCCAAACACATTGATTTGTTAGTGGCTGGCAATAATGCTCATAGTTTTAGTAGGAAGGAATCTAACAACTTCTAAAAATCAGTGTTAATGTCAGATGCACATAGCCAAAGACTAGACAGAGATCATCATTTAGCAGCAATGAGTAGTCCTACTTCAGTCAAAAGTACAGAAGAAGGAAACCTAAAAAAACCCCTGACCTACTTTAAGAAACTCTGGTCTTTTTTTTCCACCCAAATGTTCGTCATCAGGGAAACATTTTGAAATGCCTCCCTTGTTTCCATCTCTCGCTTTAAAAATACATTTTAAAATGGTATTTGATTCCATTTGCTAAATTTTAAATATTGGGGAAATAAAACAAATATAAAAATATAAAATGTGCACATTATCCTGGCTATATTTAGGGTTTTTTCTTCTTTCTAAAATAAAAAGCAAACAGTTATAATTTTGTACCAGATTTAATATTCTTTGTAAAGAATGTGTATTTATTTTCACTCAACAAAACATCATTTTGTAACACTGAATTGCTCATAGACGCGAGTCCAGTGATAATCCTTAAAATGTAGGCGCACTTATTCCACTTCACTACATCTAAAGGTAACAGACAACACTACTGTTTGGAGAACATCATAGTTCTTAATATGGTGAAGCATACACTGTGTAATATTACAGTGCTCTAGTCCATGTGTTTTTGTATATCATCTCTTGAGTGGTGGGATAAGCACTAGTCCCCCTCTTGAACTCGTCTGTGCCTGCATTTCCTTTCTATGGCTCTTGCTCAACAGCTCCAGTTCCCACTGCAGCACAGCCTCCCTCTCCTTCAGCTCACTTAGGGCTGAGGAGGCTTGGAGCTTTCCTGTAGTCATTTCCTGGCTCAGGTCACCTCTCTGGACTTTGCTGGTTGACCTAGAAGCCCGTGGCTCCTGAAGGTAAGGTATGAAGCCTCTGGACGTGGCTGTGGGGCTGTTAGCTAAAGATAAGCCTTGTAAGCGGGCAGCCACTCTCCTCTCCACCTCCAGTTTCTGTTCCTGGCTGAGCTGGGCATGTCTATCCTAGAGAGAACCACAAGCAGTGTCAACAATGAGAGGTAGAAAATTGACTACAGTGGTACATTTAGAAAAGAAGCAATGACGCATGTAAGATGCAACATCTGCGTGTACACTGGAACATTACTTTGTGTCCATGTCTAAATCAGTCAAAATGAGACTAGGATAAACTCGATCAGCATGTCATTAGCAGATAAGATCGTGTGTGTTTCTGTGATGCATAGATCAACTAATTACACCCGCAAACTTCACACTAGACCACATCAGAATGTCACATTAGGAAAGAATTTATTCAAGCACTAAAGCCATGGGATGATGAGATGACCTAGTTTTTTCACCATCATACTCCATCAGCTCTAATCCTCCTCCATTATCACAAATGATATTAGAGACCCGGGGAAGTCTGTTTGAAGAGCCTCTGTGCACACAGGTAATAAAGCATAATGAAGTATAATTTCACATGCAAAGAACAATCTCCTTGTTCTGATTTTGAGGGGGAAAAGAACAATCTCCTTGTTCTGATTTTGAGGGGAAAAGAACAATCTCCTTGTTCTGATTTTGAGGGGAAAAGAACAATTTGCAGGGTGCTTGAGAAAAGAAAAAGATTGTTACAAGAGATAAGCCCTGATCGGAGGACGAAGAGAAAAGAACAAAGACAATGTGAGATACATAGATCAAACATAAAACATTAAGTGTCAGCTTTATGTCTTCGAGTAAGATTCACTGTACCTTTCAGGCCAAGTTAACTTTGTCAAGTGTATGGCATATGTCTGCCAGCTAGAACCAAAATAATTCATTATAATAATTCAGAATTCATTCTAACCCTTAGCTTCATATCCATTTTTCTTGTGATTTATTGCCACAAATCTGTGTGTGTGTTTGTGTGGTTGTTACCTGTTGAGCAAGTACATGTGTGGTCTGCTCTGTTTGCCAGAGTTGGAGCTCTGTCTGTATCCTCAGTAGCATCTTGTCTAGATGTCTTACAGATCTCTTGGCCTTGTCGTCATGGGAAGAGCTCTGAATGAGAGGCTGGCCCTTTAGTGACATGTCACTTGACTCTGTCCCACAGCTGTCGGAGAGGTAGCCATCAATCACACTGTCCTGTTCAGGAACAAACACAGTTTAAGAGGTCAGGTCTGTACTAAACACTTTGCTGTAATTAATTCAAACTTGGGAAGACATTTTTTGGATTATAGGCATACCAGCCTCACAAAGAGGCACCTGCACAATTGCACAGTAGTAAAATGTAGAAATAAAAAACGAATAGACAGATGATTGACATGGCTGTGTTGCCGTACCCCCACCCTCCAGTCATTCAAACGAAAATTAAAAACTCATCTTTTCCCAGGCAGCAATAAACTCTTGTTCCTTTTATTTTTGATAAATGTAACTTTTTCCTAACTAGGATGTAATGTAACATAGCAAAAGGCTGAAAGATTTTAAGAGAGACTGGATGTGGTGGCGCCATTTAAATGGAGGGAACATAGTCACTGATTTTTTTGCTTTGCGTTGCTTTTTCAACTGTTTGTTGCTGCAGTAAACAGAACATTTAAATTCAACCAATATTTGGGAATGTCGTATTTTTGTGCACTGAATTATACTTTTAGCAAATGTGTTTTCATGCTTTTAGATAGGCCGCCCCATTTAAGCAAGCCGGACCCAACACCAGGTTTGCAAAATCAATATATAAGCTGCAGCCTATTGTTTAGGAAATAAAGTAAAAACAAATAAAATCAGTCTGGATTTTCATTAAAGCAGTACTGTGCAACCTATAACATTGAGGTGCGCTACTGCATGCTGAAGGAATATTTGTGTTATTTTAAGACCAAAATCACTCAACTGTAACAGCATCAGTTGACTGCTGCTTGATATGCTGCTGTTTGCTCCAGTTTCTCATTTCTGCATATATTTCAGACTTAAAATGTGATTGAGGGAAAGCAGTTTTGAAAGATGGTTACATTTGTGACAATAACATAAGCTTAAATAAGCCAAATACCTTAGGTAACTTTGCAGTATTGTCCTTGCTCTAGTTTAGAGAACTGGCATGTTACATCTTTATTAGCATGACATTAGCACCAACAATATATTGTTTTGGTACAGAGATAAGAGGGATTTAAATACAGTATCATGCCGCAATAAAGAACAGCTTCCAGGACACAGGCACTGATGAGCATGCGCACCTGGAGATGCTGTCTGTGGTGCTTATTTCTCCATTTGAAACAAGCCTATTTGCAAAGCCTTTCTAGTGTGTGATACAAGAATCTAAGCTTTATACCTGTATGTAATACAAAGAAGAGCAGACATGCAAAGTAAAAACAATGTCATCCATCCTCAACAATATAAAATACATAATCATATGAAAAATTAGGAGACCTCGTTAAATATTCATCTCTATATTAAGAAATTTTCATATATCAATGTCTAATCTTTTTATTTATCTCTGGAACAAAAAGTGATTTAAATGCAAATACAAAATACAAAAAATGTCCTGGATTTATTCATTAAACAAAGATATCCACAAACATGTGTATTCTAACCATACTCCATACCCCCCAATAGTGACACTCCCTTTGGCTGTTTGCTTCACTCCTCAAAGCAGTATTCTTTAAGCTGTCAGATATTTGACAGGTTTTTTGGATGTACAGCCCATTTCAAGTCACCCCACAGAAACATTACTGATTTAAAGCTGATCTGCAAAAAGGAGTGGACCAAAATTCCTCCTGCTATGTGCGCAAACCTGGTAATCAAGTACAAGAAATGACCTCTGTGCTGCCAACAAGGCTTTTACCACCAAGTACTAAGTCTTGTTTTGCAAGGGGATCAAATACTAATTTCACTCAATAAAATGCTAATCAATTTATATATTTTATATAATGTGGATTTTCTTTTTGATATTCTATTGCTCACTGTTAAAATAAACTTAAAAATTAAAAATTAAAACTAATTAATTACAGACTGTTCATTTCTTTGTCAGTGGGTCAAATAATTATTTGCTCCACTGTATGTATTTACTTTATATTCATATTGACAAGTCTTCAACACATCCATAAAGAAATGGATGAGAGAGAAGATTTGGCAATGTGCAGCATGTTTGTGACATTACAAAACTCCAGTTTTAAAGTATAACTGAACTTACCTTTGTGTATTTGATGAGGTATGTGTAAAAGCTTGTTTATGTGCGTTTGATCCCTCAAACCATTCCTTTAAACATTTTGTATGTTTTTTGGAAATAAAGAAGCACAACTTGTAGACAAAATAGACAAATAATGTAGCACATTAAATTTGAGGCATTAAAATATTTAAGTTAAAAAACTTAAATACATGTTCTATCAATATTAGAGTAAATTCAGAACTAGTATGTTTAGCTAGTTAGTGCCAGCTTCTTTACATTCAGTTCACCATGTTCAAAGCTGAACTTTGTGTGACACCCGATGAGTAAAATCAAAGTGTCTGACTGGGTCCATGTCAAGAGATGCTAAGCCACTTGGCATAGACAATATGAAACCACGGTTCATCTTGTGTATGCAGTATATAAGACAGTCCTATAAATGCTACTCTAGGTTTAGAATGTCTGGTTTTCATTAGGGGCTATAAATTTCCTTTTGATGCAGTGGGCCTGCTATTTGACTTCCATTTCACCCTCTTGGTTTCTGGTATGGAAAACTCATCTGCATATTAAAGACTGGATTGAATTCAATTTTAATTTCTCATAAAGGCCTTTGAAACTGAATTACTGAGCCATGACATCCTCTTTATCATTTGCTCCCTTCCAAGTAAATCCAAGTATTAAAGGCTTTTGCAGTTTAGTATTAGAACAAACATGTGGTACATGATGATGCCTGATGTTTGTAATGAACCTGGCCTGGCTCACGGACCACACAACTCCATTGACCTGAATTGAAAAGGAATGTAATTTTCCGAACGGCTTCTGCCAGGTGCAGGAAACATGGGATTTTCCTCCATTTCACTACCTCAAAGGATTCCTGGATCCTTTTCAATGACTAGCGTCTCAAACATTGCACCCCTCCCCCATCTTTTCACTTTAATCTGCAAACTCAAAGGGAAATGCGAGACTTCTGCCAACAGCTCTGGAACCGCTCCTCCTAGCAGAAGACTTCTTTATAACTTCAGTGCAATCTGGATGCAAGCCAACATGAGTGAGCACCTTGTGGTCTCAGACTGAGGCAACATTGCCATAATTAACAGGGCTGAGCTGGTACAGGTTTGGACTGAAAAGCCAAAATTGGAGCACTATCATAAGCCTCATACGCTGACACAGCCCTGAGTCATATCTTCTTTGTTAGCATGGGGCCATGGTCTAAAGTGAATCATATGGGGTGCAAAGCATGCACACACACAGCAAATATTCAGCAACTATTAATGCAGTTACTTCAAATTCATCAAAGACATGGAAATGCATGCAGAAATAATATACTAAAAAAATATCTGAACAACCCTTCCATTTATTGAATTCTGATACCTGAAAGTGCAGGTATTTCCAACAAAGGACTTTAAGTTGCTTTTTCCATAGATAAACATTTCCAACAAAATGGGATGCTCTATATACAGTAAGCACAATATGAGCCTGAGGTCTTCGTGCAGAATGCCAAATGTTAGCAGGAGGGGTATAAAGCTCCCTGGCTGTGTAACAATGTAATTGTTTTCTCTTAAGTGATGGAGGATCTTCTAATAACTTGGGAATGACTTTGGTGATCCAGAGTTAATATCCAACATCAGTATCTGGGCTCCCCAAGTCCTTACAAGGCAGAACAGATTAAATCCTAAAATGAATGTTAGAAAATCTAGTGTAAGATCTTCCTTAAGACAATATTGGATGGGCATACAGTTATCCCTAAAAGTCTGCGAACATTTTAAAATATTCTATATTTTTACATTGTGATGTTAAACATCATCTGATTCTCAAAAAAATCCTAAAACAATTCTAAACAAATTACACAAAAAATATTTGGTTATTTATTTATTTTTGAAATTATTTAATTACATCTGCATGTGAGAAAAGTCTGTAAATACTTAGGTTTATAATTCATTATGAACAGGTGAAATCAGAGTCTGGTGTTTTTAATCCATGGGATGATAATCATGTTTGACTGTTTTATTTAAAGGAGACCACAGAAATATAGCTGTTGATGCCCATTAAGCTAGAAAAGGTTACAAGTCAATCTCTAAAGAGTTTGGACTCATTCAAAATTCAAAACTTATCTTGACCCAAAAGCGGTAAACCATTAAAAATAACTGTGTGCAATAGTTTGAGAGGTTACAAAGGAACCTAAGGTAACTTCTAAACAACTGAAGGCCTGTCTCGCAGCATTAGAACCTTATCCCATCAGTGAAACACGGTGGTGGGAGCTGGTATGAGTCTGTTCAACATTGACAGCACAATGAATTGTGAACTATCCCAGAGAATTCTAAAGAAAAATGTCAAGACATCAGCCTATGAACTAAATCTCAGAAGACTGTGGGTCATGCAGCAAGACAATGATCCTAAACACACAGGCATGTTACCAAAGAATGTAAAGAAGAATAAAATTAATGTTCTGGACTGATCAACAGTTGCCACAAATTGTTAGTTGAAGTTATTGCTGCACAAGGTCACACTAGATACTGAAAGCACAGGTTCAGTCACTTTTACCACATGAAAATGTTATTGAATCTTTTAGTTTTTTAAAAATACATTAACAAATATAATATTTTTTTGCCATTTGTTTAATTAGGTTTTCATCTACTTTTGGGACTTAATTGAAAATCAGATATTTTAGATTTTTAACTTTAAAACAAAGTGTACATTCTAACTTTGAGTTATAAAACTATTTTAAAAGGTACATACAAAAATTCTAGAGATAATAATATCAAAATGTTCTTAAAAATACCAGCAACAGAACGGTAAATATACAAATGTTCACATATTTTATTTTTATTTTTAAAACACTGTGTTTATGTTGTCAAAGCATTTTTTAATACAGAGAACTGCCTTACCATCCAGCACCAGAACAGCGGCTCCACAACTTTCCATTCCAGATATGCCTCAAGAATTCGGTTTAAGGACCGTATGCGCTCCAGGTCCTTAAGTCAGACAAGAAAACAGAAGATTACATTAATTGTACATCAAATGCAATTCAAATGACTTCTGAACAAATTCCTTAAGTATGACAACAAAAATGAAACAAAAAATTACCCTGAATAAAACAATCACTCTGTTTCAACCAAGTTCTTGTTAAAATATGGGCTAATAGCTATAAAGTATATTACCAAAACACCAAAAAAAAAAAGAGGCCTATGAGGCCCAAGTCCAATTTCACACTGCTAAAAATGACACTTGTAAATACATTTCCATTTATTTAGGATCTGTGGATACTAGTCAGCATTCATTTTTGTATGTAATGGTACATGAGCATTCAACAGAGGTTTCTGGTGTAGCAAATATTCTATAAACGTTCACTGTCATTTTACTCCTAAATGTTTTACGCTGCAGGCATCAAATTAAAAATGTGTTTATCATTACAAAATACAATCAAGTTGGTCAGCCAAAACGTTAAAAGACATTTATTTTTTTATATACATTAAAGACTGTCTTTATTTTTATTCATTTATTTTGTGTTTTTATTTTTTTCTCCATGAATACTGGCATATCAATACTATCACAGCAGCATGACTAAACTCGGCATGCTATTGTATGAATTGGTTATAGGGGTGCACGAAATATTGTTTCCTGATATTAATATCAAAGAAGGCTGTAGAATCCAAATGAGGCCTTGACTGAAAAGAAATGAAAATGTGCGCTGTGAGCATTTTGACTAGCCTTGAATGGTCCAGATTAAGGGATACAAGTGAGCCAACATTTGTAAATTAGAAAATTAAGATTTCACTCCTCTTTATCAATACACGCCAAAGCATAGAACCATAACAATATTAACCAGTAACAGGTAATTATTTTTCTTCATATCTTGCATATTGCATTTATTGATTTTATATATCAAGGCAATTAAGCTTCTGGGATATTGATCTGGTCAGTCAAGTAGCAAAGAGAGTTGTTTAACAGTTTCAGCTGATTTGATGTTAATGAAATGAACAACAGGGGCACTAGAAGAGCAACAACAAGTCAGGTTTTACAGATTGAGGCCACTGAATTTCTTTCTTTTCTGACCATTTGTGCACTAGTTTTCCAACAAAATGTGTCTTTTTGCTGTTCAGTTTTGGCATGTTGTATGACTTGTGTCATGGAACCGTCTTCCACAACCCCAGAGCATAGCTGTTCCTCCACACAGCTGTTTCTATTACAGTAAATGACTGTTTAAACATATGTGTGAAACTGATGATCATTAGCATGGTCTGAAATAACTTATAATCCTAAATATATAATATAATCCTAAAAAAATCACTGCCTTTGTGCAAATGTACCCATAAGAAATGATGCTGGTTTGCAGAAGTAACAGGGAAGTAAAACCAAATATTAATATGATCTAGATTTTTTGTTTTCTCACTTTGCATTTTGTAAATTGTTTAAAATAAACTATTATTTAGATTTTGGAAAGCATTCTTAGTTTACAGCATTTTTGCAAAGTACTTTTGAATGCACATGTCCAACTGTTCAAAGTTTCAGTACTTTTTACACAACTTGCTGTTTTTTAACAAGGGACTTAATGGCAAAATGCACAACAGGTGTTTGATCCATGAATTGACCAATACATTGCCAGAAATCAGAATTAGTTTTTAAACAGTTCTCCACATCATGCTGTTCAAATTTTGACATCATGAGACCAAGACGACCCCTAACAACTGATCAATAGTACCTCTCTTTTGCAAGGCTTCAAACAGGATGGAATTCGCCACTGAGCTTAGAGTGTCAGAGTGTTAGCAGCTTGTTGCAATAGAGATACAAAGAGACTGGAAGGGGACATAAGTGGATGTCCTTTGGCCACATCCCACAATGATGAGTGCTTCATTGTGAAGAGTGCCCTGAGGTTAGAGGCACCCGAGTGTTGTATCAGACCATTCAAAAGCATATACATCAGCATGATCCTCATGCTAGCCCACCTACAAGGGTACCTCTCCACACCACAGGGCACAGAAAATGTCATCGTCTTGTATGGGCCAGTGAGCATTTACAAGGGACCAGAGTGCTGTTCTGTGACAAAAGTTGATTCATGTTGAGCAGAAATTATGGCTGCTAATGATGTTGGAGACGTCAAGGAGAGCGCTACGTATCAGCCACTGTAGTCACCAGGTGAGCCTTTGGTGATGTTGTCGTTAAGTGTGGGCAGGTGTTTCTAGTCAATACAGAACTGCCCTAAACTGAATGGCACAGTGACACGCCTATGCTGAACAATGTAATTAATCCAGTCATCGTGCATCTGCATGAACAACAAAGGCCTAATTTCATCTTCATAGACGACAATGCTCCAGTTGATCGAGGTCGCATCATTAGGTAACGGTTGCTGGAGACTGGGGAACCTCGAATGGAGTAGCTGCACTTTCTCCAGACCTGAATCTGGATCAGCCGAGTCACTGTGTAGAGGTTCGTAAGGTTGGGTTCCCCAAAACCTTGAAGGCCCTAGGGCCGCCCTTTAGGAAAAGTGGAATGCCTCAGCAGCAATAAGTCAATTTATGAACAGCATGAGATGTCGTTATTAAGCTGCAATTGCTGCTCAAGGGCAAATTACATGTTATTGAGAAATTGACACTTTTTGGGGTTTACTCACCACTGTTGTTGGCTTCTGTTTCAATAAATAGATTGAGATGAGGAAATCACCATTGACTGCTTCTACTTAAATGCCCTACTTTCATGATATAATATCACTGAAGCGTGAACCTTTTTTGTGAACATTTTCCATACGTTTCACCCAAACTAAATCGTGACCATTGAGTATATATTCTAACATTATTGTTAAACAGCTTGTACTTCTCTTTCGAGTTTCGCTTTTCCCTTGCCCATTCAGAGAACTCTCTTAGCGCATGCATGTTCTGTACTTGACTTTAAAATAAAATAAAGGAGTTTGTTATATTAAAATTTGGTTTAATAGTCTTTGCTATGTTAAAAGCTGGTTTTAAATAAAGAGTTGTGTGTTATACATTGGTTCAAAATAAAATGTTAATCTTTGGCTAAATTCAACAATAAATGTTACTGTCATTTCATGCAATTTAGAGCCAAATTGACCATTTATACAGTGATTTAGAGGAACTTTCAAGGTATTGAGATATACATCATGTATCGCGATGTAGCTTTAAAATATTGCAATAATATTTGTATGCCATATCACCCAGCCCTACTTCATAGCATTATTTTTTTTAGGATTATCAAGATTCCATATCAGTAATTATATAAATATTTAATTAAATAATTTTATTAGGTTACTTTGATATTTGATACATTATCTTCACAGATTAATGTTCACTTTCTGTCCACTGCAAAATCAAGGCACAAATAATTCTGAAAATATTTCCTTCTCATTTTGTTTCACTTGTCCCTGCCCCATTTCCCTCACTCCCTTGCACAAACTGCATAACAAATCTGAAACGGCCCTCTCACACTCTTCAAAATCATAAAAAGGGTGTTTTGGTGGAAAAGCACTCTTAAGAACTGTGTTCAGAATAGACAGCAGAGGACAGCAATACAGGGAGCACAGGGGAAGGAACGTGGGCCTTTAGAATTTCAAGATCAAGATCTTTCCATCTTCAAACATCCAGGATTTCCTGGCTTGTCAGCCTGTCAGCCAGAAACGATAGAAGAGACTGAGAGAGTGTGAGGTGTGCATCTCTCACTCACCTTCTCACTCTCCCCCTCCCTCCCTCTCCCTCTCTGCAATTCCAGAAAAATCCTGTGCTTGACAGCTGCTGTTAAGACAGGCATGCAGGAAGCAGATAACGCTTATTTTATATGCACCGAGCATAAGCTGCCACATTTAGGTGTTGCTTATCTTTTTGTTGGTTTATGATACAGCGCGTGATATAAGAGAAATGGCTATTCACCATCTTTCAGTATTCACAGAATTACTGTTTGCATTATTATTGGAATATTTCTAAAAAATACTGTCACCTTGTCAAGTTCAGTAGATCCTGTGCTTTTTAAAACATCCGCAGGTCTGGTCTCAGAAACAGAAGAAGAGCAAATGTTGGAGAAGACCTGTAGAAACAGGCAAAATTACAAAAGGTCTCCCGGCACATTAGGAGTGGAATAAATAAATATTGATTTGGCAAAATATCGCCATCTGAGCTCACAAGATATGATAATCAATAATCAATATAAAGTTGATACTATAATTAACCATTGCCCGCCAATTTCCAATATCTATCTATTGCCCACCAATATCTAGCATTTGCTGAACTGTCATCACGAATAACTTTGACCAAACAAAAATAAAGCTCTCCATGAACTCCTAGCATAACATGTCGAGGTACAGAGAGAATTAAACAGCGCTCTCTACAGGCCTGTCTGGCAAACACACATCCTGATGTAATTGATGCAAACACAATGCATGTTCGGGAGATGGGCCTCTTAATCTGAAGAAAAGTTAATACAGGGGTCCTGCCCTGCGTTCAGAGGAACGGATATCAAACATAACCCGATTATAAACCTAAGAAAGAAAAATAGGATAAAAGCCCACTTACATAAGTACCCATGTAACTCACACAGAAGACATACAGTACATTAATGACCTGAACAATTCCTGACCTTTATTCCTGTGGTAAATACAGTCTTTTGCAACAGTTTGGCCAACCCTTGAAGAATAGTAGATTTTGGTGATTTTGTCATTGTAAAGATGTTAACAGTGTCTCTAGGACAGGGGTCGGTGACCTTTACTATCAAAAGAGCCATTTCGCCCCCTCTTCAACTAAAGAGAGATCGTATAAAACATAACACAGCTGATAAACTTCTAAAACTTTAAAGATCTTTTTTAGTTTTACCCATTACAACAACTGAATGAGACAAACAGAAGTGCAGTGTGCATGTGTAGGCCTACTTTGAAATAAATTACAGACTGCACACCTTTTGAGTCCTTCCCATATTTGTGTAAAATTAAAATAAAACGTAGCCCAATTTAATATAAAAAATATAGTTGAAGCATAGCAGTTTTTAAAAAGGTAAACATAGTCTTACTGGTGATGTTTGTTGCCATTTTAAATGGTACTGTCCTTGACTGTTTTTGCAGAGAGAGGCATTTCTTTAATTTTCAGAATAAGTCCTGTTTTTAAACTGTTAGGTCAGTTTAAGAGTGATACGTAAACTGTGTAGCAAGCGAGTGCATGTTGGGACTTTACGTTCATTCAGCATGAAAATGCTAAACAGCGCCCCCTAAGGTCACAACATTTGATGGTCACACTTTTTTTTTTTTTTTTTTTTGTAATATGATCTCAATCCGTAGTATCCAAGTGTGTTCAGTAATCAGCTTTGCCGGTATTCTGGATAAAAGTCATGGCAGAAAACCCTGAGATCCCCAAAACAGCACTGAAAACTTATTCTGAAAGGAACATTTACATGTTACCAAAGCGACCAGAGCGCGTGAGGGGCAGAGGAGGATGTTACTCTAAATTTCAGGAGGACGCTGCTAATAGTTACATAATTAAATAGTGGATTCACCTTTATTATTATATTTACAAAATACCACAGGTTTTTTGTTGGTCGAATCATTTTATTTTGTTGGTTTTATCCACAGCACCTTAAAGGCTGGTCCGTGGAAATATTGTCTGACATTAAACCGGTCCATGGCGCAAAAACGGTTGGGGATCGCTGCTTTAATTGACAAATTATAAAAAGAAAACATTTTTTAAATTCAAATGTTTAAGTATCACCTCAAACTCCAAGATAACTAACAAAATAAAAAAATATTGAAGAGTGGCATGCGGCTCCGGAGCTGCAAGTTGTCGACCCTTGCTCCAAGACATGGGAAAAAAAACCCACAATATTTTCAGCAAACATTGATGCATAGTTACCTTTCATGCCATAAATTGAACAAAAAATTAAATAATAAAAACATTATAATGACACTGTGCAAAAGTCTGGAAGCCTAAGATGTTTCAAAGTCTCAGATTCTTTTTACAAGTTTTCAGACCTTCAAACGTTGTGCAAACACTTGTGGACACTCAAGACTCTGAAAATGAAGGTTGATGCCCAGAATGCAGGAGAAGGCTACAAGATAGCGAAGCATTGTCAGCTTTCAGTTTGCACAGTGAGAAATGTGATTAAGAGATGACAGTTCAGAGGAACTGTGGAGGTCAAGATGAGATCTGGAAGACCAAGAAAACTCTGGTCAGAAAGACAAATCAAAATCCCCATTTGACTGTAAAAAAAAAAAACCCTGCAGGAAGATTTAGCAGACTCAGGAGTAGTGGTACACCATTCCTCTGTCCTTCATGGAAGTCAGCAGAAGAAAACCTTACCTGCGTCCTCATCGTAAAATCCAACATCAGAATATCTACAGAAGCCTGATGCATTTTGGAAACAAGTACTGTGGACTGATAAGGTTAAAATAAAACTCTTTGACCACAATCAGCAAAGGCATGTTTGGAGAAAAAAGGAGCAGCATATTAATGAAAAGAACACCTTGCCAACCATTACGCATGGAGGTGGATCCATCATGCTTCGGGGTTGTGTTGCAACCAGTGGCACAGGAAACACTGTACAGGTGGAGGGAAGAATGGATTCCACTAAATACCAGCAAATTCTGGAAGCAAACATCACAACATCTGTAAAAAAGCTGAAGCTGTAAAGAGGATGAACTTCTACAACAGGACAATGATCCTAAACATACCTCGAAATCCACCATGGACGACCTCAAGAGACGCAAGCTGAAGGTTTTAGAATGGCCATCATGGTCCCCTGATTTAAACATCATTGAAAATGTTGTGGATAGATCTTAAGAGAACTGTTCTTGCAAGAAGACCAAATAATATTATAGAACTAGAAGCCTTTTACAAGAAAATGTGAGAAAAACTTTTGCAGCATGACACAATAAGAATTTTTTTTTTCTTTGTTCAATTTATTCCATAAAAAGTAACTATGCATCAATGTTTGCTGGAAAAAAGATAGATAGTGATAGTGATAAAGAGAGCGAGAGTGAGAGAGAGAGAGAGAGAGAGAGAGAGAGAGAGAGATTACATAATTTCAATTGGAAAAATGTGATTAGTATCGTGATACTATTGTTATCATGAGCCATGTATCGAGTATCATATCGTGAGATACCCTGTGATTCCCACCCAGTCCGTTTTTTTAGGTATAGTTGTGCTCATCAGTTTACATATCCTGACATAATTTATGATTTCTTAACCATTTTTCAAAGAATATGAATTATAATGCAAAAACGTTTCTTTCACTCATAGTTAGTGTTTGGCTGAAGCCATTTATTTTCAATCAACAGTATTTCCTCTTTTAAAATCATAATCACAGAAACACAAACTACCTAAATGACCCTGATCAAAAGTTTACATATCCCAGTTCTTAATTATTGTGTATTTTAACATCAATGACAGCTTGAAGCCTTTTGTGGTCATTGTGAATGAGGCTTTTTATCTTGGTAAAGCTGCCCATTCTTGCTGCAAAAAGCAGGACCACTCATGTTGGAATGTCCAGGTACATCCCATGCGCAGCTTCTGGGCTGATAAGTGCAAATTTTCCTCCAGTATTTTTTGATAATGTACTGCATTCATCTTGCTAGCAATTCTGACCAAATTTCCTGTGCATTAGTAGCTCACACATGCCCAAAAAATCAGCGATCCACCAACTTGTTTCACAGTAGGAACAATGTACCTCCTTATTGTGCATTTTAAAACAGTCACACCACATTTTTTTTTAGAGAGTTCTGTATTTCACCTAAAGTTATTTGTGGGGTTTTCTTTGCATCCCCCCAAATTTTCCTGGCACTTTTGACTGAACTTCTCCTTGGACTACCTGACCTTGGTTTGGTTTCCACAGAATCCCTAATTTCTTAATTAGAGTTTGAACACTGCTGATTGGCTTTCTCAATTCCATTGAGATTTTCTTGTATCCCTTTCCTGTTTTATAGAGTTCAACTACATTTACCTGCAGATCCTTCGACAATTCTTTTGCTTTCCCCATGACCTAGATTCCAAAAAACTGGATGAAAGATACAACGGTGTGTCAGAAATCCAGAAACTAATCAACTTTTTATACACACCCACTAATTACAAGCAAACAGATCACAGGTGAAGATGGTTTTCTTTAATAGCCATTCAAACCCGTTTATGTCAAGTTGTGTGCATGTTATCAGGCCAAATGACAAGGGTATGTAAACTTTTTATCAGGGTCATTTGGGTAGTTTTGTTATTATTTAAAAAAAAGTAAACACAGTTGTTTGGCAATAAATGGCTTCAGCCAACCACTAACCATGAGTGAAATAAAAGTTTGTGTTCTCATTCACATTCTCTGACGAATGGTCAAGAAATCATAAATGCTGTCAGGGTATGTAAACTTATGAGCACAACTGTAAATACCTGTAATATAGGTGCACTTTGCTGCACAACTTATCAGGCACCATTTAAGCTGCCTATTAATAAGAGCAACCACCACAGGACCATCACTGCCTAGATATTACTGGAGTGGCAGGCTATTCTTTGTAGGTTTTATTGCTTAGCTTTTAATTAGTGGTGCAGAAACTTTTGGTATAATTGATAGACATAGCACTGAAAACCCCCAAGCAATACTGCCTGGTGCACTCATACCAGTGGCACACACAGTCCATGCCACTACCATGTCTAGGTTGAAAATGGTCCACCAATCAGTGGTGCTCATATTCTGGTTCATTTCCACTATTAGAATAAAAGGAAAGACTGGGGGTGATGAACCGTGCTGCAACAGATCATCTTCAGTCAGTAACTGTATATCTACCAATTGCACCTGTATGGTAACTGTAGCCTACCTCTCAACTGACAACTCTGCTTATATGAGACATGATCATTTGCCTTGTGGGTAAGCTTAGCCTGTTCTTCCTGGGCTGCCAGAATATTCCTCCAATGCAGTTTTAGTTTCCCATACTGCCACTGCAGGCTTCTCAGATCTTCTCTTTCTGCTTGGTCCACACCAGATCCACTTAAACACAACTTCAAATCGTCCACAGTAGGCACGGCCTATGGGGTTGGCACACAGACACACACACACAAACAGTGAGGATTTTTTTTCTTCTATATTCACCTTCAAGTAGTAAACTATCTCTTTTTAAGCCTTTTAAATTTTCATTGGAATCATTTATTATATTAAATATATATATATATATATATATATAATACACACACACACACTTTACATTGGATAATTAAAAGTTATCAGACACATATTTACAAAACTCTTTTACAGAAAAGTTTGAGAAAGAATGAGATATGAATTTTGGAACAATACAGTGAGGTGAGACCCATTCTTGCTTCCAAATGGATGATACTTTTCTTTAAGCCTGCTTAAAGTGGAGTCTTTCAAACTGGTGCTACTTCAATATTCTTTGCGCTTTTCAATCTTTTAATTTTTTTTATAGTGTTACAGCCATCAAATCAAATGGCTGTAACTGTATAATGCATATTTTCAAAATACAATCAAGTTGGTCAGCAAAACTACTGCAAATCTTCCATTCATATTTTTGTCAGTTAGATAAAGGGTCACATATGAACATATCCTATTTGTGCATAGGAAATTATTTTAAAAGAAGCTATGAACATAATCAGAGTCAGTGTGACACATACTGTAGTGTTACACTGCCACCTGCTGGATTCATGCTTTTATCATAAAGGGTTTACATTTTAATTGTTAGTAGTACATGAAAACAACATACTGCTGACAAACACAGTGTCTCTATGCATAGCAATAAATGTTAAATCAGTTTCTAATATTAAATCAGATTAAGAGCATTCATGAATCTGGCCATGAGCAGAACAAAAACATTTTATTATGTGTGGCGTATGCATTAAAGGAAAATGACAAACAGGAATGCATTCCAAACAGATGAAGCTGTATTTTTTAAATCAGTTAAAATTCTGCCTTTAAAATAATTTACAAGCGCAATAATTTTTTTCAATCATGGTTAAACTAAAAACCTAATGAAAAAACAAAAATGCACCCAGAACATGCTAATGGGTCCTTCTTAGCCTTCATTAACTGTTAGCTATGCATTTATTGCATAAAGTTAAATCCTGTGAATTATTTTCACTATAACGGACAGTTATCTTACCCTAGGTCCAGATGAGAGAACCTCTAATTCCAGAAACTTCTCTCCCAGCAGGAACTCCAGCAGGTTTTCTGATGACATGACCCAGCTGAGGGCCAATAGCAGGTCTCTGCTCCCAACCTCATCAGTAAAGGCCGGTGCATTGATCACCCACCAGCCCCCATAACCAGTGGACCACAGCGCACTCCTTACAAACCCTAACTCAGAGTCTGTGCTTTCAACTTCCATGGGATAGAAAACAATACAAAACACAGCTTTGTCAGTTCACAGTAAACAAAAATCCATGTATAAATATGTATAAAGAAAATATTTTTACTCTGCCTGGATTCAAAATTAACTTTATTTACCTTGTTATTTTGTTTCACTAATCACAATAAGCAAAATTCATCAAACATATGAAGTGTCATTACAGTTCTGCACATCTGCACTGATCAGAAAAAAACATTAAACGAAAGATGGAACCAAATGTACGCAGGGGGCTTCTGAGTTACATTTCATTTGACATACAAACATTTGTGGTTATGTCACTGGCTCTATTTTATGTGTGTATTTACTGTTAGTATACAGTCGGTGGCGGCGGCATCCATCCGTCTACGAGAGATGATGGTGTAGCAGTTTTCTGCTCATCGACATTTTTGTGAATGGCTGAGCAGGCCCATCCGCGAATGGCAGTCTCTTTTTCTATGTGTAGCAAGCAAAGAGGGAAGGCTGTAAATTGCTGCTGGACCTTCCTTCTAGCTCGATTTTGAGCAACAGCAGCGTTTCTTCTCTTTTCAGCCTGGCGCCAAGCTGGTTTATCATCCGCGCAAGTGGCGGTGTTGATGCAGCACTGGTTTATGTCCTGCTTGCATACATCTTTGAAGCACCCTCTTTCAACTCGCCGTAGAGTCTTTTGGTATGAGCCCGGGAGCCTTCTAACATGGCCGATCCAGCGGAAGTGTCTCTCAGAGTATGGCGAACATGATTTTCATGTTGGCACGTTCTAGCACCTCCGTGTTGGTGACATCGTCTTGCCATTAGATGTGTAGGATGCGGCACAGGCACCTTAGATAAAAACTGTTGAGTTTCTTCCCATGGCGTGCAGGTCATTTATGAATTGCTACTATAGAGAAGTGTGCTGAGGACGCAGGCCTGGTACACACGTATCTTAGTCTTTTCAGTCAAGCTGCTGTTCTTCCAACTGTTCAGTTTGGCCATGATTGCAGCTGCCTTGGAAATCCTGTCGAGCGCCTCATTGTCGATGGAGAGGGAGCTGGTGATGGTGGACCAGAGGTATATGAAGTTCTTCGACTTTCAGAGAGATGGAAGAGGAGAGATGACTGGCCAGTTCCTATAAACCGTCTTGTGTGTGTGTGATGCCAGGGCTGCGTCGTCAGCAAAGAGCATCTCGTGAATGAGTACCTTTGCGACTTTAGTCCTGACACGGAGACGGGCGATGTTGAAAAGGTTACCGAAGGTTACCGAAAGAATGGGGAGATAGAGGGTGCTGTGCTTTGCTGTGGGCAGTTTACTGCAGTTATTGTTGTGATGTCTATGTTTTATTCACTGTTCGTGATCATATGGATTGGTGGTTGAGATAGGGGGGTGTTGGGGTTAGTAGTACACTGTGCTAAGGTACCATCAGTGTTTACTGCTGTGGTGGTATTTGGTTTCATCCACCAAGTATGTTGAAATAATTAAAAAGAGCATTTCTATCTGGGGCAAATATTTCTAAATGCTTTACTATAATAGGAGACTGCCATGAGAGAGACTGATGTTAGCTATATTTGTGCTGCTTGTTCATGCATGTTGCCGGCGGTTAATAAAGCACAGTAATTCGAGGACTCTTGTACTTCAGATCATGTTGAAATGGAAACTGAATGTAATAAATGTTTTATCAGATGCAATTTAGAGTCCAAATTGCTTTATTATTAAACTAATAAGCAGTACAAGTCCTTTCACAGAGTATTATACACATTTGAATTAGAAAAGTGTAGGATGCTTAACAGTACAAAAAACTTTTACATACTAGATGTTGCCTTATTGACTGAGAGCATTTATTGAGAACATTAATCATGACAGTTGTATTTTGTGCCCAAAGGCCCAATGTGGTTTCAAGATTTGTTTATTTGCTTATTTAATCAAAGCACATGTTTAATTTTTAACTGGCTGGGGACTGTTGAAACAGGCTAGACATGTACAACACTTCAAACACTTGTAGTATGGAGGACGCTTCAAATAAAAACATACAGGAAAACAGGCCAGTTACTGATGCGACTGGACACTTAAAGCGTTTCATCTATGCAATAAAGCAGCTAAACATACCGTGTGGTGACTCCTGGCAGATACAATGCCGTTGAAAGATTTTCAATAGGAGAGTATGAAGCAACTGCCACATGTCGTGGGTCTGTAATGTAATGGGAAACAGTGTTCGCCACATCTGACCATTAAGCGTTATTATACTTATTCATTTAGTGTAACCGACAGACACGCGTGTTACTACGCTCCATCCTTTCAAACATGCTTTACAAAATCTTGCTATAAGTATAGAATGGGAGCCCGCCTGTAAACCGATTTAACTCTAAAAATGAATTCCAAAAGTCACTAACCGCATCCTTCTTGTTGAACTTGGCTTTCCTAAACGCTTCGGCAGCTGGTACCGACTCCACGCTTAGTGCTGACAGAAGCTTACATAGCGTTGTGATTACTTCTTTGACTTTAACGCTCTTCTCGCGTTGCATTTTATGATAGTTTTCTACAAAAAAACAAAAACAGTGTCCAGCGTTGATACCAGTAAATAGTCACTTCCTAGTTTTGCAAGTTTGGCGCGTAATGTGCGACTGTCATCCAATAGGAATCGCTTAACTGCAAACAGAATGACGTTTCTGCGCGCCAGGTCACTTCCGGTATTTTGTCGCAAAACAGACTAACGAATGCCTCTTTGAAATGAGCGTTTTGTATATTCCTAAGTCCTAGATATTTTTATTATTTCATTTGATTGTGTATATGTACAATAATTTAATGTTGTTTACGAATACAAAATTCAACAATTAACTTAAATTTGTACAATAATAATAATAATAATAATAATAATAATAATAATAATAATAATAATAATAATAATAATAATAATAATGCATTTAATTTTTAAAGCACTTTACATGAAAATCTCAAAGTGCTTCACAAAAGAGAAGTTATAGAACAGACAAAAGCAAAGAAGAACGGTAAAGTCCACTAATACAACATTCTTCTTCTTCTTCTTTATATAAACAACAACAACAACAACAACAACAACAATAATAATAATAATAATTCGCATTATTATTATAAATACAAAATAAACAAAAATGCAGGCGTAATTAGGTAAAATAAGTAATATTTAGATTAAGTTAAATAACAGAAACTAATGACCTGCTAATTCTCCCTAAGTTGCACAGTTTCTCTCTCTAGAATTTTCTATGTACAGTAGATCCTTATTAGAATGTAGGTCTGCTTATAGCCCTTTATGCTTGCTTTAAAGCAGGAATGGAGGGCCAGTGCCCAGCAGTTTTGCAGTTCCCCTTAAAGCCCACTCTAGAACTTAACACTTGTTTTAGAGCTTAAAGCCCACCTTAGAGCTTAACACTCACTTTAGAGCTTGAAGCCCATGTTAGAGCTCAAGGCTCACATTAGAATTTAACACTGACTTTAGAGCTAATAGTCGATCTTGGGACTTAATGCTCACCTTAGAGAAAGCTTAAAGTACATATTGGAATTTAGCACCTTAAAGCTTAACACCCACCTTAGAGAAAGCTTTAAGCCCATGTTAGAGCTTAACACTTGCTTTAGAGCTTAAAGCCCACCTTAGAGCTTAACACTCATTTTAGAGCTTTAAGCCCACTTTAGAGTCTGACACCCATATAAGACTTAATTCCCACTGTAGAACTTAACACTCACTTTAGAGCTTAAAATCCATATTACAGCTTAAAGCCTTGGAAACTTTTTTTGTAATTGAAAAGATGTAATATAGTCTCTCTAGTACATCGAAATAATACACTCTATTTTCAGCATAAAAATAAAAACAAAGATTTGGACACTCTTCAAACTCCAGAGTTTCAGATTCTTTTTATAAGGTTTCAGACCCTAATCAGCTTGTTAGATCTGATGCATGACACTAACACTTCAAACCTTGTGCACACACTTGTGGACACTCAACAACCAGGGGTTCCTCTAAGCAGCTGTGTAAGACTATGAAAATGAAAGTTATTGATGCCCACAATGCAGGAGAAGGCTACAAGAAGATAGCAAAGCGTTGTCAGCTTGCAGTTTCCACAGTAAGAAATGTAATTAAGAGATGGCAGTTCAGGGGAACTGTGGAGGTCAAGATGAGACCTGGAAGACCAAGAAAACTCTCTGAGCAAACTGTTCGTATGCTGGTCAGAAAGACAAATCAAAATCCCCATTTGACTGCAATAAACCTGCAGCAATATTTAGCAGACTCAGGAGTGGTGGTGCACGATTCCACTGTCCTTCATGGAAGAGTCAGCAGAAGAAAACCTTACCTACGTCCTCATCATAATATCCAACATCAGAAGTACCGGTATGTAACAGAACATCTACAGAAGATGCTGTGGACAGATGAAGTTAAAATATAACTCTTTGGCCACAATCAACAAAGGCATGTTTGGAGAAAAAAGGAGCAGCATTTCATAAAAAGAGCACCTTGCCAACCATTAAGGATGGGGGTGGATCTATCTTGCTTTAGGGTTGTGCTGTAGCCAGTGGGACAGGAAACATTACACAGGTGGAGGGAAGAATGGATTCGACTAAATACCAGCAAATTCTGGACGCAAACATCAAACCATCTGAATTTTGCTGAAAATATTGGGTTTTTTTTCTAGTGAGGAATAAATTTAGACACCCCACCTTTATTCCCAAATAAAATGGTTGAGGTGAGAATAAGCACCATGGTGAGATCATAATAGCTGTCTGATGCCTTCTAAAAGAAGGTTGTAGCAGCTTATAAGTCTACAAGTGGAGGACTTCCAAAACAACTGCCAACATATCCATGTCTGAAAGTCCAAGCCGGTTCACCCAAAGAACTGGCTGCAAGATAATAAAAAAAGTCTCCAAAACCCCTTAAAAGGTCATCAAGGGACCTACAGCAGTCTCTTGCTACAACTGATGTGAAAGTGTGTGCCTCTATAATCAGAAAGAGACTGCATAACTTTAACTTGAATGGGAGGTGTGCAAGGAGGAAATCTTTGCTCTCTTAGAGACACATTAAGGCCAGAGAGAGTTTGGAGAGATGAATCTAAAATTGTATTATTTGGACACCAGGACAGAGGACATGTCTGGTGTAAACCAAATACAGCATTCCAGGCAAAGAACCATGTACCAACTGTGAGGCATGGATTTGGAAGTTTCATGGTTTGGGTATGCTTTGCCACAGTAGGACCTGGCCAGCTCACGAAGAATCCACCATTAATTGTACTATGTATCAGAGAGTGCTTGAGGAACAAGCAGTAAATCTACCAAGAACTGACTGAAAACTATAAAATGGAGAGTCCTGCAGTGGCTGAGTCAAAGCCCAGATCTTAATCCCATTGAGATGCTGAGGTGTGACTTGAAACAAGCTGTACATGCAAGACACTCCTCAAACATCTAACAGCTTAAAGAATTCTGCATTGAACAGTGCATTGAAACTTTCCTCAGACCAATATCAGAGACTGGTAGAGAAACATCTCACTGCAGTTATTTCAGCCAAACTTTTTCCTCAGTTAAAATACCTATTTGTGTTGACATCTTGTGTATAATCAATAAATCAGGGTAACTTTTTGTAGTTTACCTGCAATTAAATCGCTTTCGGTTCCAGAAATTAATAAAAACAAGTTTTTTTAAATGCATTTCTTAATAAAGCCCCGAATATTTATTGGGATGAAGGAGAGCAGTGCAGAAGAACAAAGCTGGGTACAAAACAATTTCAGGCCTCAATCCAGAAAGTAATAGCTAGTTAATGTTAAAATAAAGAGATATGTTTTAAGTGTCCTTTTAACAATGTTTACTGGAATAGCCTTCCTGAAACCCATAGGTAGTGTGTTCCAGAGCTTTGCAGCATACATTCTAAAAGCAGCAATTTCTAATTAAATGTATTCATATGCTATTTGCCCTACACCATCAAAAGTGTTTCCAGACATTAAATACAGTAATGAAGACAAAAACACAGATTTATTTATTTATTATTTATTTTTATCCTCATATACATCAGCATAAAAGCATGCCTAAGTTGCCGACCCGTCCTAGAAAGACTGTGTTGATATCTTTACAACTACAAAATCAGCAAAAACTGTCATTTATGAAGGGTTGCCCAAACTTTTGCATAAGACTGTAAGCTATTAGAAAACACCAAAAATTGGCATCACATTAAACTCTTTTTGAGTAATCGTAACCAGAAAATATAAACGCTTGGCTGTGTTAAAAAAGGGACATAACTATATGTGAGAAAATGCATAGTCAGCACCTCATTTTAACAACAGTTAATTATACTGGGCTAACTGTTGGGAATTTTATGCCCCTAAAACATCTATAATTAAAAACTGGTCCCTCGTAAAGTCTTCTATAGTTCACCAAATAATCACAGTGATAATGAAAACTGTAAAATGCCACAAAGTACTTTGGTAAATTTAGTAAATTGCAGTGCATTCATACCATTTAGTTATAGCTCAAAAACTCAGTACCCAATAGCTCTTTTAGTATTGATTGAAAAGTAATGTGCTATTAAACAAACTGGCTTTGTTTCTTAAACCTATATAAATACACAACAAGACAACTTTTAAAAAATCTGCATGAATTGCTATAATTCTGGAGAAAATAAAGCAGAGTGAGTTAATTCTCTAACTCTTTTTCTTCCTCTTCATGCTTAATCACTGGGGTCCCTGGAGATGACATCAGTTTAAAAAAGAGGTATTAGGAAGATTCCAGACAATTGTATGTTCCCAGAGATTAAAGGTACAAGCAGTATGTTTTTACTTGATTATAGTCACATAAAGCAAATGAAGACAGTGCCACTATATGGTCGGTGTGGTTTGTTAAACTGTTGCTACACCAAAAACAGCATAACAGCTACAGAAATTCCATGTTGGAAGGTTTCAATTTATTTGCAAAACTTGTTAATTATTATAGAAATGCACCTACTAGTCAGAGAGTCTGCATGTAGACATTATATTTTAGAGAATAACATTTCAGAAATTTCAGAAAAGCACATCCAAGCATATTATTGCCATAAGTAACCATGTATTAATAATGCTATATATGTTTATTAATGGCAGTGTATGTTTCATGTGGTGCATTTGGAAAATAAAGCAAGCAAAATTTTAAAAAAACAAACAGTCAAACCCCGTTACCTCGTCTCTTTTTGTCTGGGCCCTTAATTTGGTGAGAGGTGACGTGGCAAGCTATCGAAAAGGTTTAGTGATGTTTCTCTAAAACCCATTTCTTTGACAACCCGTTTCTATGACACATTTCAAAAATATAATTAAAGTTTTTAAATGTAAAATAATAATAATGATCAAAGACCAATGGGCTGATAAAATCGTGCAGTAAAAACATCAGCGATATGCTGTTGCATCTTTTTCAAGTTATTTCCTTTTTTTGCTTGCCAGTCAAAGGATACAACTTTCATTTGCCAGACGTTTTGGGTCTAATTCACAAACTTGTACACAAACTCAGAATCAAAGCTGCCACTAATACTGTAATTGTCGTCAGGCCGAAATTTAAATGCTACATGCGACCAAACAAGCAGCTGTCAGTCAAACAGCAGGGTTTCCTGTTTTGACTGATGGTCCAGACACCACGCAGACCAAGGATGTATCAGTGAGAGGACCATCATGAGTTAGTGTCGCCCATCCACCAACAGCAGCAGCTGACGTATAGAATTAGCATGACTGACTGCATTCTAGGCTACAATGCTAACATTGACCCAAGTTTGTCAAGCAATAGAGGGAGAAATGCATACACCTGACACTTTGCGCATTGTGGCGAGGGCGAGGGGCAAGGTTGGAGGCTTAACGGGGTCAATAGCATGGAAGAAAATCTGTTCTGCAGTCTTTCATGGTGAGAGGGGAGTTTGGCGAGCTAACAGGGTTTGACTGTAATGTATATTTGCTGCTTACCATCAAGTTTCTTTAAATTTGGGACTCTTCTGGTGGCCTCATCAATCCATGTGCCCTCAGCAGAGTACTTCTCTTCTAAAGGATTCCCAACAAACACCAGGTCAACCAGTGATGGAAGCTCTGCCAGTTTCGCAAACTCCACTGAAGTGGCAAACAGAAAATTTTGTATGTGTGAAATTATGATATGGTTATTAAGGCAATGACACTGTTATAAATATATAAATACTCAGAATTTTCTTTGCATGCTAAGAACAGTGAATGACATGCCCACCCCACTCCTTCACCAAGTTGTTCGACATATACAGAACTCTGAGCCTCTTCATGACATGAATTCCCTTTAGCTTCTCAATGAGGTTGTAGGAGATCCAAAGTTCCTCCAACGTATCCCCTACTCCCTCCTACAGGTCACAACAACACAGCTAATGTTTTATTACAAAGCAGAATTCTACTGACATTTCACTGACATGTTACTCGGTGTGTTTGATGGGAAACGTCCCACTGTAGCAAACTGTACAGACTCAAGTTAATTAATGGTAATAGTAATAGGAACTAATGTCACAATATCTATAAAAATTTACTTAATATCAATACAAGCATGTAAAGACACATTTGAAAATACATTTGCAACCTAAATGTTAGTAATATAATGTTAATGATAGTAAAATAGTTTTAAATCTATGTCTAAATGTAAGTTCTTGTGGACTGTTTGGTCTTAAGCACCCTGCATGTACCTCTCTGGAATTACTTTAGGCAAAAACATGATTTTAAAATTATTTTTATTACAATATTTCAAGCATCAAGCATCTGGTTTCTAACACCCAATGCTGTGAACAATTCTAGCTCACCAGGTTTCTCTAGACATCAAAACACTCTGAATGGCTTTCTTTGCATCCTTGTTAAACCCGAATTTAAAGGGGAACTTTTAAACTCACAGTATTGCTCATAAAAAATAACAACAACATTTTATTTGGTCATTTTAAGTGTGTTTCAAGCAAACAAGGCCTTTGCAATTTTTAGTATTATATGAGTAATTCTCACTTACAAGTCCATTAAGGTTTTTGATGTTGTTGCGGCCCAAAGATAATATCTTCAGATTTTCTAAGAGAAAAGTATAATAATACTTTATATTGGGGTTTTTTCAACTTGATTTGAAAACAAGTGAAAATGTTGTACTTTGTAAAAATCAAGCACATAAATACTCACTTAATCCATTTAAGTTTGCTATTTTTTCTATACAGTTTGTTGACAACGACAGCTTCCTGGAAAACAAGCAAGAGCAAAAAACGTGACAAAAACTAGGTAATAAACTGAAAGAGAAACGACCAAAAATAGGAGATTAAAGCTCACTCGCAGATGACGAGGGTTGACAGAGAAGCGTCCATCTTTTCTATTGGAGGGATCTGGCCGTACAGTTTTATTTCCTTAGCCTCGCCGCTTTTCTCTCCCGATTTCTCCTCCTAACAAACACCATTCAAAGCCACAAACTTCACTTGTAACGTGATATTGTGTAATGAATAAAGTAAACACAACCCATGAATCACAGTTGGAAGTATACTTACCCATTTCACCAAAGCCTCTTTAATAGTAGTTGCTTTTGCCTGTCGGGACAAAACAGCCTTTGTCTGGGTCCGAATTTAGCAAAAGCCAACCGGTCTAGCTTTATTACTGACAGAAACTGATTACATATAAATTAGCATTATGCGTACTCAAGTCATTTTGACATCAACCGTGTACATCAGCAGAAGGAGATTTAATGATCAAATGCGAAATGCTCCACCTTTATACCCCCCGGTTTCGGTTAATTTCCTAAACAAACGTTAGCTCTTCCACACAGCGCTAGCTAGCTTGGCAGCTAGCAGGCGCACCATAACACAACAGATGGAAGCTTAGGGTAACCAACAAGCTAATTAATTGAACTATATGCCTTTTTGTTATAAAGTTATAAGATTGTCCTTTTATTGTAGCACGTACAATAAATGCATTTTGGCTGTGTTCTGTAATAGTGTATAATTGTATTACAGGAAAATACTGAAGATGGACTAGCCACTCACCATGTTGTCCTCAGTGGTTGCTATGGAAGTGTCACCTTTCTGAGCGCATGCGCGGTCTCGCGCCCTCCATCACCAAACGCTAGTCTGTCGCCTTTCATCTCAGTTCAGAATGTATAGGGGTCTTTGACAATACATAT
>JBBIGC010000001.1:39515423-39529886 GCA_037576955.1 Lepidarchus adonis
TTGCCATTACCTTACTCCGATATCTTAAACTGAATGGAATCGGCCAGAGTTGCATAGTCCGAACATAGTCCCTCACGTTTCTGTTTCTTAGCTGGCTTTTTGGTGGGTAGTCAGTGTTGTACTTTTTAAATGGACAGTCCGATTTTGGTTTCTTACTTGGTTTAGCTCCCCCACTCATTTTTAGACCCTTTCTTTAGAAGTATTTAAATTGGAAGCCACCCACTAGGTTATTTGTTAGCTGGAGTTTTGCAGTAGCTCGAGCATGCACGGTGACGCTTTTTACATGACTCAATCATTTTATAGCACCATTTTTTTTACAATACAAAAAATTACATGGAAAAATCTCAAAAGACTATGCTGTACTCCTTAAAGAAGCCATATATAGAAGCAAAATAAAGCACAGAGTGTATTTGATGTGTAATGATAACAATCATAGTCATAATAATCTTTATTATAATACATTTAATTAAGCAGACCCTGTTTGTGTTGTGACTAACTTTTAAATAAAATTCATAAATGGCGTGTGACATTTTTCTATGCACTGCACAATAAGCCTTAGTTAGCTCCCATTAAAAACAGCAATATTCTTGGGTTCAGTTTCTATGTACTATCAATGATCAGGACATCCAAAGAACATCTGTGATTGTGTAGAATGCTCCCAGCACATAATAGGATGTTCTGGACCAAATTTATCACCATTGCCTGCTGGGTATACTGGTGATGCCCTGGGTTTAAAAGTCATCGTTAAGTAATGAGTCATGACTAAGTTTACCAAAACAGCATGTTACAACCTCATCACATTTTAGGTTGTGGCTTCTAACATGTATTCCAGTTTGGTGCTGTCAAAATATAAATATTTCAATTCATATCAATACTTACAATTTTAAAACAGAATAACAGCTTACCCATTGCCCCATTTCCCAGTTTCTCACACTACTCACACTATTCATGCTTCTGCACTGCTACCCAGGAAGTCCCAGGAGAGGCTATGTAATGTAGTTCTGTTATGTGTTAGCTGTGTGTAGCTTGAAAATGTGTGTTTTTTTTTTAAATTAGGGTCTTTTTGAGCATGCAGTATATTATTGTTTACATGTCACAAAGTTAGTTGAATTAATTAATGTAAATGAAACACTTTTGATCTAGCTTACTGGCTAATCGCTAATGCCAAGTGACTTTTTCTGACAATTTTTACTTTCTGGGGAAAAAAAGTAATTCAATTGGTGGAGATGCTAGGGGTGTAAATCACAAGTGTCCTCATGATTTGATAATTTTCAGTACCATAAAATTTACAGTGATACACTTCAATTCTATATGGGCACTACGATGCGATCAGCTAGCTTGCTAGCTATCTAGTGGGCTAACTGTCCATGTTGTTGCCTTTGGTATGCAAAATATTATTGAAAATCAATATATTAAATAGTCTCTTATTGAACAGAGCTGGACAATATGACACTTTCAATATTATGATAAATTGTTGTCATTATGGTTTTCTGAGCATATATACACCGTCACTATATGCTTAAAAGACATTATTGACATTATTGATTTGTCTTAACAGAAAAATACATACCATGATATAACATGAGACATTTTTCTGATGTGATATGATGTTTTTTTACCCCTAATGTTGAAGTATTTAGGTTAATGACTTCACTGTATACCAGTTTTATACATGTGAAGAAACACGTGGGCAGAATGTGTCTGCCACAAAAGACTTCACATCAGTCCCTCAGCTGAAGGCTTGATTCTGCACATTTCTGTGATGACTGTTGTGAAGGCATATGTCGTGATGATATATATTGTGCAGACCAATTTCATACTCATTAGTCAGTCATAGTCAGGGCTGCATATCAGCAGACTGAGTTCTTCAGCAGTGCAGAGACTGAGCAGAATGCTGATTCTGTACGGAGCTGCACTGTTAACCTCTCGTGACACCCCAGACAGAGAGAGGGGATGCAGAGCCGAGATATGTCACCCTGGCTGTGTCATCCCCCTCTCTGCATTCCTTTTGCCAGTTGCTTCTAACTGCTCTTCAAAAGTGCAGGCTACCAGATGTCTAAAATCTCCAAACAGTTCCACTCCTCTTGCCATTTGGGAGATGAATTGGTTGGTTAAGAATGCCTGTTTTTTTCCCCCCTTCTGTCTTGTTTTCTTTTTTTTCCATCTCAGCCTTTCTTTTTCTCTGTCTTTACATGTCTCCCTGCCCCAGTCCAGCTTCTTTTATCTTCCTGGAGATTGACTGGTTGAGGAGCAGAGTTTAGGAGTGATGCTGGTTAGATGTGTAAGGCACATAGGCTATGGAAATGTAATCTGGTCAGTGGAATGGTGGATTTAATTTTTCCTCTAATACTGATAGCATTGAGTCAGGCCCCTTTGTGCTGACAAAGCACAGGTTGGTGTAATTGGGATCAAATTCTGTATTTTCTCTAATGAGTATTGCAAGGGACAAGAGATACAAGGCACAAGTTTGGCTGAAACCTTAGTTAATCTGCTTTTATCTGTATAAGATGTGTTGCTGTGTGTTATTGTTTGCCACATGCTGTTTTTAGTGCTGACCTTCCTATGTATGTTGTCAATGCCAAAGGATTTCTCAGTAAGGCAAAACAGACTAAGCCGTACAATCTACTGACACCAGAGGAATGCTTCAGATCTTACCTTGTTGCTATTAGCAGTGACTGAAAACGAAAGCTTTTGATTGCACCATAAACATCACCAGAACCTGCAATTGTGTGTTACAGGTAACTTTCTCTTCTATTGTAGCTGTTGGGTTGACATACCTGTTGAACAAGCAAAATTTGGCAATTTACTGTGTACTGGCCAAGATGATTAAGTAATATGGAGGAATCACACTGTATTTGAATGCTACAGCCCCATTTGTATAAAAAAACTGATGTACATGTTGCCAGTTGTTCTAACTTTTAATATTGCCCTTTATTTATTGTATTATTACATTATAGAACAGCCAACATCTAAATAATTTAGCTGAATTCCTATTGTATGTTTTGAGCAAAAATCTGTGGATTCCACATATACACCAGTATAATTCAGTGGTCAGGTTCCAGTGATTAATAAAAAAAAAAATAGTAAAAGGGTAGGTAAATATTAGATAAATACAAAAATGTAGAACAAATTAAATAAATTGTTCTTTGTTTAATGGTACCATTGAGTTTTGGGTAAACGTTTACACTACATACTACACTATTGTGTGACTGTGTGAACATTTTTTTTTTTATAAAAGACACATTGTCTTTACTTCTAAACACAGTGGTATGCCAATATGATGGCTTGCAATTATGACTGGTATATCACCATACCACCTATGCCCAGTATTGTTATATATAACAATATATGTTATATAAGACCTTTATTTATTAATGTTATGTGGATGTTTTTTAATGTCTTCATGCTCATGATGACATTTTGAAAATTGGTTCTTTTAGAAATTGTTTGTTGAAGCAATAAGTGATGGAGAGAATTTTGTACTGACAATTAAAAGAGCTTGAGCTTAAAAGAGACTCAGCACTTATTTTCATTAGTAAAGTCCAGACTGTCTGCAAGCAAACCCTCCAGCCCTCTTGTGGTGGTGTGCATGGTAATCGGCATGTCTAACAATGGCAGCTGTGACCACTTCTCTCTTGTATATGGAGCTAATGAATGTTTCAGTGGTCCAGTGAATTTTACAGCTGATTTGAATGATCAGGGGGTCTTTTGTAGGGATGCACTGTAATACTGAAATCATATTAGTATCAGACAGATGTTAAGATTTGACCAATATTTCAAGCCAAAACTTGGTTTGATTGGCCTGGAAGAGTAGAATGCTAAAATGTATTATTTTTAGGCTTATAGGCATTGTATATATATTCATTACAATCAATGTGGATGTAGCCCCACTTTCTGTATTGTGCATCCCAGGTTTTTCAGGGCATAAGTAGGAATAGGAATTTTCCATGCTAGGATGGGTTGTGCCTAAATCTGTGAGAGATTTGTTATTTAGCACAACAGCAGAAAATTATGTAGTTTTTTAACTACATTACAAAATTCTGTGAAAAATTTAAATAAATGTAGACATCTCAGCGCATAAAGGGCAAGATTTGAATCCATTGTTGAATGCATGTCTCAGGTGCCACGGCTGAAGGATCCATCATGGTCCTGTGGCTACTTTGGAAAACCATCATCACTTAACACAGTCCTTCACTGCATCAAGAAATCCAGTTTGAAACTGTTTTGCAAGGAGGAAGTCAAACATCAACTTTATGCAGAAACATCAGAAAGTTCTCTGGACCCAGGCTCATCTGGGATGAAAAACCATGGCACCCTGTGCTGGTGTCGTGCAAAACAGGTTGAGTTAGATAAATATGGCCGTCCAGATTGTTATCAGTAAAATCAGCAAAGACGAGCATCTGTGATAGTATGGGGGTTCATCAAGTTCTTACCCTTACGGGTACATATGTCACGGCAATGTCTGTTTCTTGCTTTCACACCATTCATGCTTCCACACCATATTCTGCATGGGCTACAACAACGTGGTAGTTCCTGTGCTTGACTGACCTGCTGCCAGTTCAAATCTGTCTGCTATTGAAAATGGTGCACTTTGTCTGAGTGTGTAACAGCCATGAAATTCCAAATTTGTGAATATTTACAAAATACAGTTAAGTTGGTCAGTAAAACAATAGAAAATCTTTTCATTGTACTTTTTCAATGATTTGAAAATATCCCAAATTTTTGGAAAGTGGGGTTTGTACTCCTTGCAGTTGCTTTTGTGAAACTAAAACTGCACACTGACCTGTACAGATGTTGGTGAATGTTTGTGTTTTTAGTGGCACTGAAACATTTAAACAGTCAGTTTCCATATAGGATTAGAATTGAATTAGCTCTTTTCTTGAGCTAAGAGCTGTGAGCATTACGCTAACTGAGCTAATCTAGTAATGTACATAGTAATGGTTTTAGTATATGCAGGGGGTCCTCGGGTTACGACGGAGATCCATTCCTCTGAACGCAGCGTACCCCAAATTTCATCTCATTTCGGACGCATGCATGTAAGCTTTGGAGGCTTTATTAAACAGCACTGCGCTTTATTAACAGCTGGCAACATGCAACAAGCACACATACGCAAACTCTCAACTTTTCCTCAACTCTCTGTCTCTCTCTTTCTCCATTTCTCTCATTGCTCTCTCAACTGCAATCAGCTCAGCCGCCAGAGTCTCTCTCACAGTCCTGTATTACCACAAAGCATTTATTAGGTGTTCAACTGCATTCTACTACAGTAAATACACATATAAAAATAAACACATGGACACATGCGTGGTAACCTGAAGCCCCCCCCCCCCATATTTGTTTTGATGTCTCTGTGTTTCTGGTGTCCATTAAAAATAATGAATTTGGTTGATGTGTTTGTTTTATGTCTGCACTACCTGTATGAACATGAAGCTCCTCACACCATAGATTATTTGCATTATGCTTTTTACAGCAGCTTTACATTAGAGCCCCTAATGGGCAAGCCAAAGGTGGCACAAGCAAGGAAAACCTTCCTAAATTGTAGAAAGAAAACTTGGGAGGAATCAAGCTTTAGAATGGGAACCCATTCTCTGGTCGACACTGGTTTTGTGAGAACAATATGTATGCAGTAATGGTACAATTTGCTATGGTACTATGTAATTATCATATCCAGTGTCAGTGTTGTTTGCAGAGTGTAGTGTGTTCTCAAACATAGATAAGGCTTCTAGCATGCAAACGAATGCAGCACATCCAAGGCTGCAGTAGGAGTAGGGCCTTTGACAGAGGTATTGTTTATCTGAATGAATCATCTCATGTTGTCTCTTCTCCTTCTCTGCCACACATACATACACTGTTTTTTGCTTTTAGAACAAATTTTTTGCAGATTTTCCATCTGCTTGCTTTGTCATACCCAACTAGCCTACCCATCTTTAAAAGGGCATTACAACCATGATCAAATATAAGTCATAAAAGTCAATAAAACACCTATGTGCCTTTCCATTATCTCTTTGTCATGTGTCCTTGGATTCACCTGTTCCTTGACTTGTTCAGGTGATATATTGCCCAGTGTCCTATGTGCCTTGTCAGTATTTGTTATATGTAACGTCTTTCTGGTCAGTGTCCTTTGAGTGTATTGTTGTGTATGTTCTACATGGTAATTATAATTAAAATAACCAAAAGTCATCCTCCCTGTGCATCTTTCCTACAAAAACCCGGGATCTGTTACACAGGCTAGTAAAACCACTGAGATTATCTGCTGCAGTCCAACAGTACAATCATGCCAAATGATTTACTGCAGAAATGAACAAAAAATACTACAAATAATAAAACCAAACAAAATAATTGAAGTGTGTTGGGTGAGAAGGGGGGTTGGTTTAAAGTATGCACCGGTGTTGGTGTGAACTGGGGAAATTGGGGGGATCACGATGCAGACCTCAACATTACTCCAGCAACAATAGTAAAGTGAAAGTGACTATTTTGTCATTGTGAACACACCACAGTGCAAAACAAAATGTGTCTTCTGCATTTAAACCAACACACGTGCAGCAGCAGGCAGCTATCAACTGCGCCCCGTGGAGCAGATACCTTGTGTTACCTCAGTGGTGCCCAGGCTGGGACTTGAACCTGCAACCTTCTGATCCCAAGGGCAAAGTCCCAACCACTAGGCTACCACAGGTTTTGAACTGTTAAATTTCATATTAAAAGTCAGGTTCTGGAATATTTCAGTAAACAACTGGGTCTAATTTGAGCCAACACTGTTCAGTTTTAGCTAATTTGACTAACGTTGGCCCACACTATCAGTGTGACATTGGCAGCACATAGGTTTAGGAGCATGGAAAGCAATGATTCAGAGAAATTCCAACAGATCTCAGCAAAAAATAGTGCTGATGCCTATCACTCTGGCAATGGACCAGTCAAAAGTCATTTTGAAGGCCCTAGGGCACTGCCATTCCTGGCTCCTGACTGTGAAAAGTTTGGAAGCTGGAGAGAACAGTGGGTCTTATTATAACCTTACTGTAACATCTAGGAATCTGCAGACTTACTGTATCTTGAGAGAGGTGGATGATTACAGAATTAATTTCTGCTGTGCTGACTGACCACAATATGTAAATGAGGACACCAGTAACATTTTAGTCACATTATGCTACCTTTTCATTGGTGTGTATTTAAAATATGGCAAAACATATCACATTCCTATAATATGCAATAATTTTGCAATGTGTTTTTTTAGTTGTGCAACCTAATTTTGTTATAGTACATTATGAATTGCTTACAGTTAACAGCAGGCGGTTAAGATTTCAAATCTGGAGACATGGAAAAGAACAAGGAAGGAAGAATTGAAAGGACTTGCCATCATTCTAAAGATGACAGGAAACTAAAAACCATGTTCTGTGCTAACTGCTAACTGTGTTAACTGTCGCCCATCTTTGAGTCTGTTATACAGTGGCAAAGGCAAAACAGCAATAATTACTGTTCTCAGTTACTGTTCTCAAAAATCATTTAAAATCATGTTTATATATGGATCACATTCAAGATGGTCTTCTGTAAAATAGGTTAGCTAACTTTGTGTATGGATTTACATCTAGCTGTTTAGCAGCATGTCTTGCAGATGAAGTAGATTGTGTTTTAGCTGAACTGACTTGCAGACTCTTGTTTTGTAAAATGTCTTTTTTCAGACAATGAGTCATCTCAGAATCAAGACCTAGCTTGTAGGTAGAAGTAGCCACAACCATCTGTGATCCTTTGTTTATCTAGACTTGCACTCATGCACAAAGATGCCGCTCCTGTTTTCTTGCAAAACTGCCATGTGGAACTACCTTGGAGTCAAAGTGAAAGTCCAAATAACCAGCTTGTGTTCTTCCGGGAACCCAGTGAGAGCCAGCTGTCAATCTGGTCCTCTAAATGGCAGTCATACCAAATTTTGAGTCTCTTTGGTTAGTGGCTTGGTTGACTTAGGCTGAGCAGATTATAGTTCTACTCAGTAATTAGGTGCAGAATATTCACAGAGTGAATCCAGTGTGTATTGTGGAGCTATGTCTGCAATTTTCCATTTCTTGCTGCTGAACGACTCCAAACAACAAAATAAATATTAATAAATAATTTCTTTTATCATTACTTTGCGACTCGTCATGAGCAACACCCTACACTTTGTCTAGTGGGCATATAGGTCAGAATGTCTTTAATTCAAATCTATGATGAGGTCTTGGTTACATTGAGGTGAACTGAAACCTGGCTTATTGTATTTAGTGTCTCACAATAGAGAACATAACATGGCCCGATAATTATATAATATAATAAGATAGTAATTGAAGTTTTAAGGCTCCTACTGCACTACACCTTATATCCTTCTCAGGTTCTTTATGATTTTGCTCTGGAAGCTACATTTTGTGACAGCCCAGCTAATCTCAGGGCTCACTAAGGAAACACCCACAGGTTGAAGTTCAAAGGAATGGCAGTACTACACAGACAGCAGCAGTAAGAATCAGCCACCGTAAGGCATAATTCTTAAGCTAGCCTAATTGTTAATTACCTGGGCGTGTTTGTGGAGGCTTAAATATCTGACTAACCAAAGAGATCCTCTTAACCTAATAGCACCCTCGCTAATGTGATTAACAGGAGGGATAGAAATGAATCCTACGCCGTGTGCATGCAAGAATTAATATCTGCACTCTGATGAGAACTCAAGCTACCTTGTTTTCTGCTGCCTCACTTTTTGAAAGAGAACTGTAATACTACAGTAAGGCCCTTCACTTTTTCTATAGTGCTGTGTAGAGCTGTATAGGAACTAGTGCTTTGCGTCATAGATATACATACATACATACACTATGGGTAAAAAATGTTTTAGAACATGACGTTTTCCCAATGTTTACTGGTCATGTAAGTAGTTCTGTTACAATGAATAACCTTAAATGTTCAAATTAAAAATAAGTCACCAAAGGCACAAAAATAAATAAACAAAATATGTAAATATACAAAAATGTATCTATGATGGACATTTTTCAGGAATAAAGGACCTGCTTAACTTACAGCTTTTCTAAAGCATTGGAAATAAATGAAGTCCTTAAAGTTAATGCAAAGAATTCCTTGAATAGGTTTACAGCTTTAATGTTGCCCCATTCTGTCCAGTTCAACCCAAACCAGCTGATGGAGCTGAGGTCTGTAACTGAGCTGCTACTGAATCTACTGTCGAGTTCTTTTCTTCTAATGTTCTCTTACTGTGTGTCTTTGTTTCTGGCCTTTTCCTCCACATTGTGATCTCCATATACAGAACTACTTCCTGCTCTACAGTACTCTACTAATACTGCATCAGAGGGTGGAGGAACAATGTGTTCCAGCTCTACCTTTTCCTCCACATTGTGATCTCTGTATACAGTACTACTTCCTGCTCTACAGTACTGTACTAATACTGCATCAGAGGGTGTGTTCCAGCTCTGCCTTTCTTCACACAGAGTTTGTAGGTCATCAAAAGAAGTTGGGGCACCTATTAGAATTGTTTACATTAAACTTTATATCTTCACCAGGTTCTTGATGCTTAGGAGAAAGCATGTTGTCAATGAAATCTGCATGTTATTTCAGTGTTTGGTGACCTAAGCATTTTATTTATGATAGATTTGTAAATACTTACCTTTGTACCATTAAAGGTTACTTACTGTAACAACTGCTTAAATTAACAGTAAACATTGGAAAAATTTAGTGTTCTAAAACTTTGGACCTGTAGTGTACATCAGTGCCATCATAGATAAACATGCAGAGAATTTGCATTGAAGGCAGTTGGCTTTATAGTGGTGCGCTGCATATTTGCCACATCACAATTGTTAAGATCATCCTGTATGGAAATGCTCTGTATAGAGATATGATGAGTTGTGGCATGCCAAAAATAAGTCATAACTTGTTCACTACTCATCTACATCAACAGATTGGTATTTTGTTATTTGGTATTTTTATAATCAATTTGTGTTTGTTTTGCTTGTTATTATTACACTTCCAATGTACATGACAGTACATTTATAAAAATGCATTGAAATGTTTGTCATTAAAAGTAGTTACTAATGCCAGATGTAAATATAAGTGTAAGAGATTAAAATGTGTAAAGGTGGAGCTCAACTGAAGTGTGATGTACAAAAAAATATTTACTTTGTGAATTTATATAGGAGTGCTGAAAATAAATTAAAATAATAAATAGTTTGCTCTCCGAAAGTCAAACAGTGCTATTAAAGACATAGCTTGTTTAATGTAATAAAAGTGTGTGTAATTATGTAAATGAATGCCCCAAAAAACAGCAAGACTGAGCTAAAGTAAAGTAAATATTACAGAATGGATTGTGATACAAACTTAGTTAGAATGCACATTTGCTCAGTAGAACTTTGTGTATAACATTACTCTTGTTTACACCACAAATTACGCCATCATATATTTTAAACTGTCAAAGTGCACAGCACACTTTATTCCATGAACATTAAACACTATCACAAAGTGTGATCGGGTAAAAGATTTTTACACTTGTTATGACCCCAAGGAGCTTTTCAAGGGTAGCAACAGTAAGAGAAATAGCTGGAATGGGCAAAATTCTACTACTGTCCCTCGTCTTAGTTTGGAGAGTCATTAAAAACCTACGGAAATGTGAATGAGACCAAATGAATGAAAACTACATTTGGACAAATGAATCTTTTTAGGTTGCATAGCAACCTGTATACTTACAATACAATATAGTTTTGTGCTGTATTTTAGTGATTTTGTGGTATTTTTAATCTAGAATAATTATTATAAATTATAAATTATTATTTTGTCTATTTCACACATTCATTGAAATCTGTAGCATATCTAGACAGAGGATGTGTGTCCAGACAGGACATTAAATTCAATTTAACCTTCTAGCCCCATGTACAAAGTCTGTTTAATGTCCAGTTGTGCCCATGTTTGAATAGAGCATTTCTGCTGGCATGTCTCAATCTCCGCCGCCTTGTCAATTTCCTAACACAGTCTTCATAACAGATCACATATCCTAGGAGTTAAAACCAGATCTGGTTTTGGTTGTGCTGCCCACAGCCGCTTTAATCTAGCATAGGATAACAAGAATACAGTTAAGTTTTAACTTATATTTTATAATACATAATTCATTTGTCTGTTTTCCAACTTTTCTTTATCTCAGAATCAAACAGGATGTCATTGTTACTGTGCCTTTAAGACCAAGACTGTTTTACACCTAAAAAAAAGAATTATTCATTATATCTTCACCATTAATTCATGTAAATAATAACAGTAACAAATCATTTTTGTGACGGCACACAGTTTCTACACGTGGACCATGTAGACTGTGGAGTGAAACATTTTGAATATTTAATTAACCGGAACAATGTTTGCCTGCTAACTTTATTTTAAGAAACAGCACTCCAGACTATTTAGAAAACCGTTGCATGGTTTAAAAATGGCTAATTTGCCTGATCTGTGGATGGTTTCTCCAGAAGTGATATTTTTGATGCAGAACGAATATCAGCCAATGAAAATTTGCATGTGTGTTGAAGTGAAGATGTAAAAGCAGCACATCCTCCAGCTTCCTCCCCCTCAGCTGTTTTACTTCTCTCCTTCATCATCCTGCTTCCTTTTCCTCGAGGGCATGTTTGTGCCTGAACAACGAGTGATGATGATGTTGTTTGCTTGTTTGTTTGAAGTAACAGGTCCTAAATCTCAATTAATTAAAACAGAGCGGCAGAGCTCTGATTAAAATTAGCCAGCTGCTTTACGTAAGGACCCCAAGTCCCGCTAGCGGGGGTGTGTGTTTAAGGGTAAGAGCATAAGCAGGCTAGATGTTTGCTCCGTGTGTGTAAAGAGGCAGTTCATAGGCAGATATATCATCACTCTATGTGAAGACATCTTGACCGTACATACAAACATAAATACATAAGACGATGTAGGACTGCCAAATGCTTCAATATGAATCAAATTATTTTGTTTCTATATTGTGATTAGTCACATCTGTGCTTTTCAACACATTATTGCTAAACTTTGACAATACTAATAGCATTTATTTTATATTGTTTCATTTTATTTTATTTTTATTTATTTGTTTATATTTTGAATTTGCAAATATGCTGGAATGGAACAAAATTTAAAAAATTATATGAAAAACAAGATATATATATATATATATATTTTTATAATTTAATCAATTGAAAAGTAAACTCCTGACTCCACAATTTTATTGGCAAAATAAATAAATGAAGATATGAAGAGTTCACGTCACGTGTTTTGCCACACCTTGGTCTTTCCCTCTAATATTCCCTCGTTCTGTCATAAGTTGGGTCTTGTAACATGTTCTTGTTCTGTCTGAATTTGCCAGGTGTATTTTATTGTCACTGTGTATTTAGGTCTTGTGTTTTGTTATGTCTTTGTCAGATCTTGGTTGTGCCTGTCTGCAAGAATATCTGTGGTTCCCTCGATTTATAGCAGTTTTCCTACCTATGTGTAATGCTGTTTATGTCTGATTCCTTTGAATTGTTATCATTAAATTAATATTAAACTTCATTCACCTGCCTTGCATATATGTCCTGCCAAACCTCAATCATTACATGAACAATAAAAAGTAACATCTGAATTAAATATAATTACTACAATAAAGTGCCTACTGGTATTCCAAAGTATTCCAAACATTTCTAATACTTAGCAGTTTTTCATTTTGTTGTTCAGTGCCCTAGATGTACTGGTATGATGTTCTTAAAAATATGGCAATGCATCAGTGATCAGTGTCAGCCTGTCAAGTTAGCTCTGAGCTACTCAGCTGAGCATTAACTTCACATTTCTACTGTGTCCAGAGTTGTGATTCTATTGCTATGAAATAATGGATCATAACCTAGAATATGCTATACTCAGAAAATAAAGCTTTTTATAGTACATCTCAGCAGTTCTGTTATATCTGTTTTAATAGACAGGAATTCATTTTACAAGACACAGTTGGAGGCTTCACTTTGCTGTGTATTTTTTCATGTCATCCGCAATCCAGTTCTCTGTATATCTATGGTTCAGACTTCATACTGTCAGCCAGCCACAGCACAGCTTCTGTTGAGCACTGTTTAGTGGCCTGTAGGGAAGAGGAACAATGTGCCTGTTGTGCCTCTTTTCTTTAGTCAGAGAGAAAATAAATGAAAGAACTATTGAAAAGAAAACGTATAACTTTTTTTTAGTTTGTTTAATGCTACTAAACCTTCATGCTCTATGAATTCGACAGTTCTTTCAGTTAAATAAGTGTTTGTGTAGGTCTGTGCAATATGACCAATAATATTGTGAAAAATCTAGACTTTCCTTCACTGAACTGATATTTTCAGCTATTTTTTGAGGGGACATTTAACACTTTCACCTGACATGCTAATATATTTTATTCCTGATTAGTTGTTGCCTTCAAACAGGAGCTCATAGCTACAGAGAAGCCTTCTTAATACATTCTTCATCTGATGTTGACTTCCTGTATTTATAGCTTCACATAGTTTTTTGCTGTGGCTAAGACTTTTTCCTGCATTGTTACAAAATGCCATTTAATATGTTAAACATCATATCCACTACTAAAGAACAGACAGCAGAGCCTTTCAAGAAAACAAATATGCACTCTTTTTTTCACAAACCTTTCCTTTAGCTTCTAGTACACCACTCACTTGTCCTGAGAGTGGCCTATGTGAGGGAGTGTCCTATTTTTGTGTGTGATTTTGTTCCTGTTTATCTGATTTCCAAATTTTTCAATACATAAATTATGCTATACTTAACTTATTAGCGTACTGAATGCATTTCTAATGACTGTGCAGTTTTATGCACTGTTTAGTGTGGTAGTTTGCAGAGATGCAACCTTCATGGCTGTAAGAAGTAAAAGAGCAGGACAAATTTAGAACTATTTGTTTATGACATAAGAGATTTGCTACATTGAATGTAAAGCAAGTCGTGATACACAAAGTACATTCGATACATCACCCACCCCTTTGTGTGAGTGCAGAGTTTTTGTATGTGTGTGTTTTTTTTAATGAGGAGCTGTTTGAGGATGAGACTATTTGTGTCTTTCCTTTATGTCACTTCCTTTTTCTCCTTCCTTTATTACTGAAACATAGTAAAGTCGTTTTTATGAGGCACACTGCACAGTTTTTGCCTCAGGGAGCCCTTCTCAGCACAGGAACACACACACACTTTATGCAGCATTACTAGTCATTCATGTTTTACAATTTACATCAGTTGTTTGTGTGTGTGTGTGTGAACATGCAAATGTGAATTTATACACACAGAGGATGTGCACGTGTGTGATTCGCCATGTATTGAGGAGGGGTGGCACACACAGGCCTGCCAGCGCCTCCCACTGCTTTTGACCCTGCCAGGAAAAGCAGCCATCCAGAAACACCCATCTGTGCTACTTTCCCTCCAGAGAGAGAGTGTGTGTGTGTGTGTGTGTGTGTGTGTGTGTGTGTGTGTGTGTGTGTGTGTGTGTGTGTGTGTGTG
>JBBIGC010000001.1:39611874-39625328 GCA_037576955.1 Lepidarchus adonis
CACACACACACACACACACACACACACACACACACACACACACACACACACACACACACACACACACACTCGTGCTCACTTCCACGTGTGAGAGTTAACGCATACTTCTTATCCACTGTGAACACTGCCCCCTGGTGGACAATGATAACTCCTTTTTTCTTTTCCTCACTGCTAAATCTACAGTACATAGACTTATATTTTACCAAAATAAATTAAAGCCATTTATATGCAGCATGGGCTTTTGCTCCAAAAAACACAAATAAGTAAACATTGTGATTTATTCCGAATGCGCTAGCTTAACCAGTTTCTAACCTTTCTTCTAAGAAGCCCACTATTTACTGTTACTTTCCTATAATCTCAGATAAACTGTGCTAATCTGCCACTGGGAGCAGTGCCACTCATCACTGGGGTGGTACCAGTGGTGTGTCTTCAGTACAACATAATTGCTTCAAATTCAATTGCAATCAAGGTGCACTAATACCATTCACCCTTCCTGTTTCCCTGAGCTTAGTAAAGGTAAACATTTGGACCTTAAGATCATTGTGCTGCCTTCAAAGGGTATATTTATATTGTTTGTAGCCTCATAAACAAGAATACATTTGTACAGTTTACTTTGGCAAATCAGTTTTTCATTAAATGAAAGGAGTCTGGAACCTAGCCATATAAATACTGTTTCCTTGCCTTTCTTTTTTTATTAATAGTCATTAACTACTAAAACAGGCCTATTATCTTGCTTGCTTCCTAGCTATCTTTAATAATACATTGTTGTACTCGCATTTAATACTGCAGTGTTGCATGTACACATTCACAGTGTATACAGTTACACAGTGCCATGGGTAGTAGCAAGCAACAATTTTTCCCACCACTTTTCTGCAACAATATACTTTATATTATGCTTCTTGCCATGTAAAATTGACAAAGCTAACAGCTGTCCTAGTCATGCTAAATAATTGCATTCAACATAGATAAATGCAATCTGTTTCAAAAATGTCAGTACTACCCCTGAGAATACTTGCAATAAAACTGAGGGATGTGGCCATCCTGTATTTTGGCCCCATTAAATAAAAGAAAGCCCCCAGTGTTACATAGTGTTAGATAGCATTCTGTGAGAACTCCCTGTCAGTGAGGGTACACTGAAATGCCCTAACACCTGTTTACAGTGCTCCTAAACACAGTCATTACAATAAAATCAACTGTAATTGAACTGAGCTTTCAAATGAATGATTGTTTTAATTAAGGTCTGATTTGAATTTAACCGATTACTCTACACAACAAATTTTTTTACTTCTTGAACATTGTCTGTGTTTCTTAGTTTTGGGTGCTGATCATGATTATCATATCAAAAGTAACCCACAATGTATCATTTCAGAGAAATCTTCGTGATTATGTCATGATTTTTTCATATATTTATATCCAAACACAAGACGTTTTGAGCAGCCTGGACATGTTCAGTCCTGAAATCAGGCCAGCTTGGAAGCTGTTCTGTGGACATCCTGGACATGCCTGGGCAGATCTGAACAAGTTTGATGCGGTCTCAGCATGCTATGAAGGTGGCTTGCAGACACGGGACCTGCTTATTTGTTTGATTTAGATTGTCAGTGTGTGTATGTATAGTATCAGTATAGTAAATATAGCAATATAACAGTAAGATACACAAAAAAAAAAAAAAAGATACACATCTTGATGTAACCAATTTTTTTTTTAAGAATTGTTCTCGGCCTTGGTTATGATCACAAAATGAGTGGTGTCTATTCATTGATTCGTCCATTTTATGCCTGAAAGCTGTTCTGCTGCACAATGGCAACGTTTATCCTTTAGTACCTGTTGGCTATGCGGCACACATGAAAGAAATGTTTGAGAACATGGAACTGTTACTAAAGAATGTCCAGTGTACCATGTACAACTTGAATATCTGTGAAGATCCTAAAGTCGTTACTAGGACTGCAGCTCAGCTATACAAAGTACTGTTGTTTTATCTGTGATTGGGACAGCTGCGCCAAAGAGTCGCACTGTTCTCGACAGAACTGGCCACTCCATAAAAAATAGTTCCAGGACAGAAAATTGTGACATGAATTGCTTTTTGACCCAACAAGATATTTTTGCCTCCTCTTCACATAAAACTGGGACTCATGAAAGCAATGAATAAGGAAAGTGAAGGTTTTACCTATTTAAGACATATGTTCCCAAGAATAACTGATGCTAAGATCAAATAGGGCATTTTTTTGACACCCAGATGAGACATGTTATAAGTCACAAGTGGTTTGAAGATCTGTTAGTTGGGCTGGAAAAAATACCTGGATAATACATTCTTGACAATTTTCTGGGCAATTACAGAGACCCCAATTTACATTCAGCTGGTAGACAAACTTCTCAAAGCATACAAGACAATGAAGTGCAACATGTCATTCAAGATTAATTTTCTCCACTCACACTTGGACTTCTTCCCCACAAATCTCAGTGCTGTCATTGACAAACACAGTGAAAGGTTTCACCAGGACATTACTACAATGGAGAAACAATACCAGGGCAAGCGTAATCCATCAATGGATTATGTCCATACTACTGTTGGACACTGCAACATGATGCACCAGACGTTGAATACAAAAATCAGGAGAAAATCACTTTTAGTTCTGTTAAATTTAATAGCTTATGCAAAACATAAATGTTATTTATAAATTTGTTATTGTAAGGAAACATATGTCTGTTTCTCATAGTTCCTATGTGATGCAGTAAATCCAAAACTATATTTGTGCATACCCAGTCACAAACAGCAAACATTTTTTCAGGAAGCAAGACTTGTTAAAAAATTGTTGAGCAGTGTTCTTTCCTCAAGCACTGACAAGCTATCACAGTAAATGTGTAGGTTTGTTGTTGTTGGTGGCACTAACACAACTAATATTTTCCATGCTCTGTGACTATGTGTATGTGTATTTATATGTTTAGGAGACACTGGTGGACTGGTGTGATGAGAAAGAACTCAACCTTATCCTCACCACAGGTGGAACTGGCTTTGCCCCTCGTGATGTCACACCAGAGGTACATGGGGCACCACCCGTTTGTGTTTGTGTCCATGTGAGTGTGCGTGCAAGGGTCATGTGCTGTGTGTGTGCGCAGATGTATGGTGAGAGATAGCATAAATAATGCTGAGAGTATATGAACGTCGTATTTAATTACTTTGCAAACATAGTGTTTCTGTTGTACCAAAACCTCTTCTCTCTGAAATTGTTTCCCCACTATATATCATTTACTCATTCTGACCCTCTTCAAGGTCAGTCCGTACATTAAGTTCTTATGAGAGATTTAAATGAACATCATATTTCTGTTGATTTTGTAACAAGATCATATTTCATCTGAGACATCAAGCTACTCTGTTGAGTGATGCTTGCACTCTGTTGCCTGGACTATGCTGATACAGACCAAACCTGATACGCTGGAACCCACGCTTTCCTACTGAGGAGAGGCCATACAGATAGAACCAGAACTCTGTGAGGTCCACCTGAACACAAGGACCTGCTGATGCCTGTTTAAGCTGAAATTCATTCATTTTAAAATTTATATTTATTTACTATTGTCTGTTATTACTAAGCAGTGTTGACCAGAGGAGGTTCAGGAACCCCTTCAGATCCTTAGTTTCTCCCAAGGTTTCTTCCTACAGTTTAGGGAGTTTGTCTGTGCCTCTGTCACCTTTGGCTTTTGCTTAGTAGATTCTTAGCAGATTCTGTAAAGCTTCTTTGTGACAATGTCAGTTGTAAAAAGCAAAATATAAATACATTTGTTTTTAGCTTTACATTTTAAATTCACATACTCCCTATATGAGAGATCCTGATATTGTAAATGTTTGCCAAATGTTAAGCAGAAACAACAGTTGTTCCAGCATGAGCATAGTTGAGGTGATGTAGTGTTCAAGAAGCTAACAAGTCTTTAGAATTCTTTTTAGACCTTTCCCCCCTGCTGTGTGCCATATTCTCACTCCCCGTGTGTGTGTGTGTGTAAGGATTTGAGATGGAAGATTTTCAGGTGACAAAGGAAGTACATCTGATCTGATAATGTGTTTAGAACTGTCTGACATGAGCTTGGTTCATTAAAAGCAATGACATCAAAGCTATAGAAGTGTGAAGCAAGAGAAATGCACTTTGACTTACTGCTTTAGCTTGATTGATGGTTTTATGCTTTAATATTTAGAGGAAATGTTATTATGAAATGAGTTTGTGTACAACTGTGTTAGTTTTGCACCTTTGTGTGTGTGTGTGTGTGTGTGTGTGTGTGTGTATGTGTGTATGTGTGTATATGTGTATGTGTATGTGTATGTGTGTGTGTGTGTGTGAGTGTGTTCATTCTCTCTCTCCTCTACAGGCCACTAGGGAAGTGATTGAGCGTGAAGCTCCAGGGATGGCCTTGGCCATGCTCATGGGCTCCCTAAACGTCACACCACTTGGCATGCTGTCCAGGTGAACAAACGCACGCACGCACGCACGCACGCACGCACGCACGCACGCACGCACGCACGCACGCGCACACACACACACACACACACACACACACATCTTCCTTCTTATTTTCAATACTAATCATCTCTGTTGCCTTCCCTAGACCTGTGTGTGGAATTAGAGGCAAAACACTCATCATTAATCTACCCGGTAGCAAGAAAGGCTCACAGGTAAGCCAGTGTTTGCATGTGTAATAGGGTTGCTATATTTGTGAAGACCACATGTACAAGAAAGGTTTCTTGATTGATGTTCCAAATTTTGTTATATAAAGCATAAAGCATAGTACACTTCAACTTGTTTAAAAAGATGTTTGTAAGAGTTCATTCTTTAAAGAAACTTACTACTCAATTTTTGCAAATTGGCAAAAAAAAAACAAAGTTCAGTCATTGTACATTATTTAAAACAATTATGACGCCCATTAAAAGCCTGTGTGTTTTAGTAACATTCTTGGACATATGGATATTTGACCTCATTTTTAAAAGTACAGTACTGTGAAATTTAAGTAACATAAATGAACAGTTAAAACCGAATAAAAGACTATTCAAAATCTTCAAATTCTACAAAAATGCTGAGGAATAAATTAGGAAACCTTTTATTCCCAATTTAAATTGAATTAATTATAATTACATCAAGTGACTAGAAAATTGTTACTCAGCATTTTGAAGGAGGTTTGCCCTATTTAATTTTCAGACATTTAGTTTGATGTCGCTCCTGACTGATGAGGTAATAATGAACACCATGGCAAAAAGAGCTGTCTGAGGCCTTCAGAAAGTAGCTTATAAGTAAAAAAATCATTTGCAGACATTCCACTGTCTAGAAAATAGTCTACAGTTGGAGTACTTCCAAAACAACTGCCAACATGCCCAGGTTTGGCTGTCCAAGCAAGTTCATCCTGAGAGCAGACCTGAAGATTCTAAAAGAAGTCTCCAAAACCCTTAAAATGTCATACTGGGACCTACAGCAGGCGCTTGCTAATGTTGATGTGAAAGTGCATGCCTCTACAATCAGAAAGAGACTGCATAACTTTAACTTGCATGGGAGGTGTGCTGAAATGGAACTGGACCCTGCAACACAACAATGGCCCAATACATACCAGTAATTCCACCAAGCACTGGCTGAAAACTAAGAAGTGGAAAGTCCTGAAAGTCAAAGCCCAGATCCAGATCTTAATTCCATTGAGTTGATGTGGGGTGACTTGAAATCAGCATATACAAAATACATGCAAAAAAAACATTCAATCATCTCACAGCTTAAAGAATTCTGCCCTGAGGAATGGGGTACATTTTTCTCAGACCAATGTCAGAGACTGGTAGATGGCTACAAGGAGCGTGTCATTGCAATTATTTCAGCCAGAGAGGGTAACATTAGCTATTAGGGGGTAGAGTGTAACTTTTTTTCTCAGTTAGAATATACATTTTTGTTGATGTATTTGTTTAAATAATAAATCAAGAGTAATTTTTGTTGCTTCTCTCTAATTTAATCGCTTTTTGTTCCAGAGCTAACTTTTTCACATGACTGTATATATAAATGTGCTTGTGTGTGTGTGTGTGCGTGTGCGTATGTGTGTGCATGTGCGTGCATACTTTGCCCATGCAGCCTGCATTGATTCTGTCTCCTATCATTTCAATATATAGTCTATTCCTCTCCCCTTTCCTCTCTCTCACATACACACTCTTATGCACACTCTCCCCACACACTCACTATGTTAACATTGTGGCCAATCCTATTACGGCTGCTCTCTGGGGGAGTGCGGGTGATAGGGCCGTGGCATTAATCTCCATTACCCATCAGCCCTGGTCGGCGGAGCGCTCTGCCCGTCACCGCTGCTTTGAAGTCACGAATCGTGCCTGATAAGGGGATTAAACCTTGAGGAACCCCTTTATGATCGGTCCAGCTCCTCCAAAACCCTCCTTTTCTACCACCCTCAAATAAAAGGCGCTTTTCACCACTCCTCTCCCCTGAGCAAATCACATTCCTCTCAACCACTGTTCCTCTCAAGAGGAGAATGTGCTCCCTTGGATATCTGAGGATGCAGTAGGTTAAGTCTAAACCTCAAGGTTATGAGGACACAGAAAGGAAAGAGATCTGGCATTTTTTTCAATCTGATACCACATAATACGATGCAAGTTTTATGCACATGTGTACATGAATCACAAATTTTACATTATCTAAAATATTTCTATGGTTAATATCTCACATGTATTTTCATAGCACCCTATAGAGGGCAGCAGTTTACCTGCAGGGTCTTACCCATGTGGGCTTATAGCGAACGAGTGTGGGTGTGTGTGGGTGAATATTACTATAGTACAAACACCTGAACAGGGCGGGGACACAGAACAAGGACCAGGTGAACTTGAAACACGTGACACATGACATGGACAAACCTTACAGTGTTAGTGCTGGTGGTGAGTCGACAGGGATTATACACAGTGTAACGTGTTCATGTGCCTTGTACTTGTATTGTTTATCAGTATGTCTTGTAGATCGTTAGTAGGTCAGTAAACCTGCTTCAGTATTCTTACGTGAAGGTTTGCGTTTACTTCTCCACAACTCTCCTACAACAACCCCGAGGTGCTGGTGTTGTTTCCGGGTGGAACGTTACATAGTAGCTCAAAATATGGGTATTCTTAAGACAAAATGCATTGTGCCTCAGTTTGTCAGAACATTAACATTTTTGTTATATTTTATATACTAAAATGTTTTTTCTCTTAACTTTACAGCAGCAGTCAGTATATTAAGATGATTTGATGTTTTATTTTATCATTTAAATTCTTTTATTTAAAAATTAAAACTCTTTTACAAGCCACTTTTAACCTGATTAACCATATACTTGTTGTTTAATTTATATTATAAAACATGCTTTGCAGCTATTTTAAAACATCTACATCAACTGTCCTATAAGCACTGCTCATTTTAAGCCTGTATGTATGCATTCCTCAAGAGATAAAGTTTGTTTTAAGAAACTACAGGCAAGGGTTCTCCAACACCAGTCCTGCCAATATCTGTGTGAACATTTTCTAACATGTTTTTACCTAAAACAGAATTGTAACTTAACTAAAATAGTTACTGGCTAAAGAAAAAAAACTTACATTGTGATGTAAAATTAAAAGTACATGAAATTTGTATTATTTTATTTTTCGTTGAAGATTAATTCTTTCTGTGAACAATAGATGGTGCCATAACATGAATACCCAAACACCACCCACCCCTTAAACAAAAAACACAACATTTTTCAAAACAGTGTGTACTGTCTCCCTAAGACTACCACGGACCAAAGACAATGGACAGTGTAAAAATGTTGTAGCTGATTGCACTTGTAAAATGTTGTAAAAAAGCATTTTTTCATATGAAAGGTATGATTTAGTATATGGAAGATATGCAAGAGGACAGTCTTTGTAGAGCTGTGAATGTCTTTGCTAGTGGTGTATAAGGAATTTGTGCTCTGTGGGGTTCTGCAGCCTCGCTTACAAGGTAAGAGGTAGTGACATGTGGTTGTCAGGATGGTTTTAGGTTGATGGAGCCTGCCTGACTTCACCTCTTTGATCACACATGTAAACACCCCCTCACATACATGAGTTATGTTTTAAGATGTGGAGTCATACTTATGTTCCATATGTGATAAATACACTACTGTGCAAAAGTTGGTAAATCAAGTATTACAGTATTTTTGTCTTTAAGACGTTAATACATGTGCAGTATAGATTCATATACAGGGTTTCTGCCAAGTCTTAAAAAGTCTAAAAATCTGAATTTAATGTCTTCAATTGTCTTGAAAAACATGAAGAGTTTATGCATTTGGTCTTTAAAATGTAAACACTAGTTTTTTTTGGTAGCTCAGTGTTTTCTGATGGTACAGTGTATATAGGTTCCATGTTGTAGTTCTTTCTTTCAGTAGTCCATGTGTAGCACGCTGTAATAAAACTTAAAACAACAGCAAGCCGCGACTGAAATAAACTGCAATTCACTCAGAATTTTTTCTCCATAGATTAAAATGGATGGAGTGTGAAGTAATGTGGCATTTTATAAAGTTTCCTAAGATCTATTTATTTGACTTTAGAATAGTCTGTATGGGGTAAGTGCAAGTTTAATGCGTTTAGTGTTTGGATAAAACCAGCTGAACAGATTATGAAGCCCACTGCACACTTAGCAAGATGATTCTAAACTTGGAAAGGTTGTGTAAAGGTACTAAAGTCACATGAGAAATCAGAAATTCATAACAGATAAAAATCTCTAGAAAACATACAGGCCGTTATGCAATATTGTAAGGTTTTCCTTGGACTAGCTCTAAACAGCCATATATCTGCACAATGTGAACATTTTGTTAGTAATTAGAGGACTCTTTTCTTATGTGTTTTATACTTTTTTTTTTACCAGTGTGGACATGAAATTGGTCTTAAATTTCAGTCATAATGGTCTTAAGTCTTACATTTAACTTGTTGAAACCTACAATATAACCAATGAATATATTATTATTAATATATTAAGACATCAAAATGTAGTTATATGTGTTACTCATTATTTCAAATACTTTGGGAGCAATATTTATAAATACTATGTTTGTATATTTTATTTGCAATGTTTTGTCAGCTTATGTGCCTTGAGATTTGAACACCACTTTTGAATTTTGCATATTAATTTATTTATAACTTCATTCTAATGTTGATGCAGCGTTCTCAGTCACGTCACAACTCTATTCATTGTTATATTCATCAATTTTTTTTTTCTTTCAGTTATTTCAAAATAATGTTAAACAGAACATTGTGAAATGCTCAATGATGATATCAAACTTTCAAATATTAATGTATGCTAACTGCTAGGGCTGACTTGAATAGTCTTGTATAGGCTTTAAATAATCTGTGCTCATTATAGTTAACAATTTTACATTTTCTTTTTGTCAGAAAAAGCAAAGTAAACTTCCTGCAATATATATATATATATTTATAATTATAATTATTAGGTACAAAATGTGTCCCTGGAAACCATTTCTAGGTAAAGCTCTGCAACATGTGAACAGCTAATTGGGCAAACAACAATAATAACAAAAAGTATGATGTCACTCACCATCATGATTGACACTGTACCTATGTGACGATCCTGTTTTGGAGGTGTTGATGCATGTACATATTAGCAGTCGATTTCAGTGTGAAAACTACATCAAGCTGGCCAAATGAAAAATTCAGAGCTGCATACCATTGTAATTTATGACAAAAAAATGCTGTAAATTTTACAGTTGAGTGTTGGATTAGATGGCATCTACCAGGCTATGGTGAATTCTGAGGCTGACTTAAAGAATATAAAGAGCAACCCAGGCTTGCATCTCCCCTTGTGAGGCTATGGGTGGAAGCTGCTTTGAGCTGGGACAGTGCAGTATTTTTTACATTTTTATTTTAATTATTTATTTTTTGCTGTGTAAGGTGAAAAAAGCCAAAAAAAAAGCCAAAGCTTCTGAATAGTACACAGAACCCATGCTAATTCTGCAACATTGAAATAGATGAATACCGGTAAATAAATAACTTAAAGTAATTAAGTAGTAATTATTTACAGCCCTAGTAACTCATATGTAATGTTTTGTTTAACCTACAATTAGCCATTACATTAACCTCAGTAACCAGAAAACAACGGCTTTGCCTTGTCCATATTTGAAAACAAAACAGATATAGATATATAATTTGATCTGTACAAACACACACACACTGAATACACTGATTAGTTATAATATTAAAACTATGGACAGGTAAAGTTAAGAGCATTGATTGTCTCATTAGCCCATTACAAAGGCATCTGTCATTGGGTGGAATATGTTAGGCAGTCACTTCCTAAGTTAATGTGCTAGAGGCTAAAACAATGGACAAGCGTAAAGGATCTAAGCCTCTTTGACAAAAGCCGAATTGTGATGGCTAGACCACTGTTCATCTCCAAAACATCTTGTGAGGTATTTACGGTGTACAGTGGTTAGTAGTTACCAAAAGTGGTCAAAGGAAAGACAGCCAGTGAGCCCCTGAGGCTCTTTGACGTGTGTAAGGAGAGCAGGCTAGTCCGTCTGGTCTGATATCACAGAAAAGTGTCAAACACTCACCACAGTCAGAGCTGTTTCAGCAGCATGAGAGAAACACAATAATAAGCCGGGGGTATTAACATTATGGCTGATCAGTGTAAAATCGTGTCTTTTTTAACACAAAAAAGATACACAAACGTTCAAACTCTTTCTTCGCTTGTTGGAACAAGCAGGCCGAAAATAGAGCATTCAGGCATGCGGAAAGATGGCGTAGATTAGCTTATGGATGTTGAAAATCATCTTACATTAATCATCTTGCATCTTCTCCCATGCTCGGACTTAGAAATGCTAAAGGACCAAGCCTGAGGTGAGGAACGTTCAAACCATTCCCTCTCTGTCTCTCACAGTCGTGTTGCTCATGATTATTAATGCATCTTGTCAGAAAGGCTTATGCAAGGTGCCTTAGAGTTCCTGAGTAAGTGCACCTGCCACGCACACACCTTATCACACATTAGTCTCACAGAGTGGAGGCTGTCCAGCCGCATTAGAAGTTCTATTAAATTGGTGTCACTTGACTAGTTTGTATCCCAGTAAGGGTTGTGGAAAAGATAAGAGGTGGACTTTACTCTTTGGGCCTGTTCCAGGATAAGAGACGTCCTGCCAGAGAAATATTCAAAGACTTTGGCTTTGTCTGCTTTAACTCACCAAAGTCTGCCTCCAGAGAAGCTATGAAATGTTATTGTACAAGGTGAGCACAGTGAAATTGGCTTTCATTGAGCTACCACAGGATCTTGGACTGTATAGACTGTGATGCTTTCTGAACAAGTGAACAAGCTCATTCAGAAACATAATATGGATCATTAAGTGCTCAATACTGATGTGTAGATGTGTTAACATGGAAAAGGTTGAACTTAATGCACTGCACATATTAATATACTCATATATCACATGCAATTATATCACCAAGGCAAAGTTTAAAGTAGCTGGTCAGGTTTGCAACACCCCACATCACTGCCAAGAGCCTGTAAGGACATTTGGATGACACAGATATAGTATTATCTATACCTTAAGAAGAAGCAGTTCACAATGAGAAGTGAAAAATAATATCCTAATATGTAAGTTTAATATTTAAGTCAATTTCAAACTTTCACCTAAAATTAGATGTTAGTGATTGTAATTATATTTTAATGAGCTGTTTTCCTTATTTCCTTTATTTGTTTGCAAGCATAATGAAGCTCAATGAGAATATAAGAAATATTTGTCTATAAGTCTAGAATGAATATGTGTTTTAGTGCCATGTTGGTCAAACAGCTGTAAATGACTTCATGTATTCTGATTGGTCCAAGTTTGATGGAGTTTTGGGTTGACAGACTTCTCCAGAGGTTGATTAGGGGTTCATTTTTGGTTGCTTCATTGAAATGATGATAAAGCAAACGAATTGTACCAAATCAATGTTCCACAGCATAGAATGCAGAAAAACATGGGTTATTAAAGGTGATTAATAGGGATAAGCTTGAAAATAAAGCATGACTATCATACAGTAATATTTTAAATGTTCACTATATAACTTAATAAATAGTAAAACTTTACTGGATAGCTAATACATGTTAGGTTTAAATAAATACATTAATGGATGAATGAGTGAATTAATTAATTAATAAATAAAATACGCTGTGTAGATTTGGTACACCTTCCTCATGAGCAAATGCTCAGAATTATTGCTGGAAAAAAATTGTGAACTACAGTTTGCTCTAAGCTCAGCATTGTGTTCCTCCCACCAGGAGTGCTTCCAGTTCATCCTGCCAGCTCTGCCCCACGCCATTGACCTGCTGCGGGACGCTGTAGTGAAAGTGAAGGAGGTGCACGATGCTCTGGAGGACCTGCCCTCACCTCCTCCACCTCTTTCACCTCCTCCTGTTACCAGCCCTCACAAGCAGACTGAGGACAAAGGAGTCCAGTGCGAGGAGGAAGAGGAGGAAAAGAAGGACAGTGGCGTTGCCTCCACCGAGGACAGTGGCTCCTCACACATCACAGCAGCCGCCATTGCTGCAAAGGTGAGCGCAGTGGATTGCTGGTGTCAATCGTAGGGCTAGCATGCTGGACTTTATGAGAGTATTGTTAGCCTGACCTGATGTAAACTGCTCCTGGTTGGTGTATTCATTTCTATACTGACAGTAGATGCTCTTTCACAGATTCTCTGGTTAACTTTCGGTGGCATTAATTTTGAATGAACCCAAACAACCAAAAGTTACAGATGTAACACTAAACTGTTGGCTAACTATGTATGATCAGGTTGTTTTTCTGGTTTTGGTTGAAGCTTCACATCCATCTTCCCCTCTTGTGTTTTGACATGACCGTGTAAAAGTTGACTTGTGCCATGTTCACCATCAGAGTATGATGTCCCATCCCAACCATGCTGTTGTCATGTCCAAAGGTGGGCAGCCCTTGACTGGTTTCATTACATCTACCACCCTCCCCTCTCATTTCACCTGCTCCTGTGGTGACAAGGTAGGTGAGACTCATTCACTGTTTCATCCTTCTGTTTCATTGGCCCGATGCAGGTCCAGGTTGAAGGGCAACTAATTAAAGAACTTCATGTCATAACTGATTAGCTCAGAGTGTGCTCAGTTTTATTAATCAAGGTGACAGCTCAAACTGGCAATAGCAAAAGCAAGGTGTCATTAATATAATATTTCACTTGTAACTCGTTGAGGTATGTAGAGAAATGATTTAAAGCTTCAAACTCTAAAGTTTATGAAAGTTTAGGAGATATTTTGCCATTTTAATCTGATACTCACCAAATAAATCATTTTGCACATTTGAACAAATTGAAACAAATAGAAAAGTTTTAAAGACCAGAACAGAGTCATTCCCCTCAAACCATTCCCTTCTGTCTGTGTGTGTGTGTGTGTGTGTGTGTGCGTGTGTGCGTGTGTGCGTGTGTGCGTGTGTGCGTGTGTGCGTGTGTGTGT
>JBBIGC010000001.1:39679687-39712380 GCA_037576955.1 Lepidarchus adonis
ACACACACACACACACACACACACACACACACACACACACACACACACACACACACACACACACACACACACCACTATACTTAACAATAGGCCCCTTATATTCGTCTGCTCTGCTGAGGAATTTTGTTCCCAGGCTGTTTTACATTCCTGCCATTTGCATCATGGGATTGGTTCTCCATCATTGCTCATCTCTGACCTAAGAAAAATCAGTGTGGTCTGGAATACTACTCAAGTGTGCAGAGTAAAAAATAAAAGATTATAAAAATGCAACAATTACTACTAAATATAAAATAATAATTAATAACTCCTTAATTTTCTCTTTGGTTTCTTGGGCAGTAGGTTCTTGTAAGGGTGGGCAATAGGGCATAAATATCATATCACAATACTTTTGAGAATTTTTTAAAATGAAAAATATGCCACAATATGTATTTTACCATCTCAATTTAAATAAAGTACAAATGAGTAGCGAAACTAATAACACTCTTTTTGAAATTAAATGGAATTGAAAGTACTGACTATTTTCAAATGCTCTAAAAATCATATTGTGGCCACAATTTATCATGATAACAATAAATATGGTTACTAGTAGGTTAGCTAACTTATGCTTTGGAGACTGCAAGAACATCAGATGCTGCACTGTATTTTCTGAAGTGAAGTGACACTTTTGACCATGTACCTTTTAATTCTTGTAAAAATTCAAGTCTAAAATACCTCATAGACACATTGTGTGTCATGGCAATTTCATTTTCTTTGACAGTAGATGGAGTTGCTTGATGGCCTACTTTTAGATGCTCATCTTTAAAACTTGGTAATTGTTTAAAGAAGAAATATTGGAACGGCATCATTTGCCATCAAGGTGCCAATATGGTTATCAGACAAAAGTGCAGAGTCCTGTTTCTTACTGTAAGAAAAGCTGTAGGAACATGGATTATCATTATGAAACTCGTTTAAATATGATTTGCTGATTCATCATGATGATAATTCTTGAGTACATCAACTAAATGGTCTCTAGCATTGCTAGTGTCATTCATGGCCTTGAATCCTAGAGAAAACCTTTGGTTTTGCTCTCTGGTGGATAAGATCACCCTCCCCCATCTGCATGATGCTAGCCAGCATAGTTGTCTGTTAGCTGACATAACAGAATTGCTGTTCGTGTTCTCTGCCCAGTGCAGTGATTTGTCCCATGGTTTTGGCACTTGTGGCCGTTTGAAAAGATGTGGTGGTTTCTCAACACCTGCAAGCTTTCTCTGTCATAATGTTAGTACTGTATGATTCAGGGAGACCTAAGTAGCGGATGGAATTGAGTAAATGGGGAAATGTGCTAAATTAAGTAATACACCAATTGAAAACCTGCCAGAAAATCAACCATCTGCTAATTTTGTGCATTTTCAGTTACAGCACTGAAAAAATAAAAAGTGTGTGTGTGTGCCATAATGCTCACACACACACTCACCCTTCATTGTTTTCAGATGTATTTAATTTCTTTACAGATTACTGCATATCAAAAAGAAATTACAAGAGAATGTAATGTTTGCTTAGTTTACTTAATATTAATTTCACTTTTGAGCTGAAATGAACAAATAATTCAACAACAATCATGATTCTAGTGACTTCATAACTCTGTGTGGCTGCAGTGAGAGGTTTGCACCCAGCAATCTTTAAAGATGCATTTGGAAATACTGCAGATTTGTTTCAGTAGACGGCAAAAGTGTTGAACCTTAAGATGAAGTTTTAAGCTACAGTTAGCCTACGATTCCTGTGACAGACATGATACATATGAATTTTAATTATTATAAGGTATAATTTAATGTGAGTTGACAATTTTGGGAGTTCATCAGTGTTGTGGTGGTGTGACTGGCAGATTAAATAAGCACTGTCTTGTTAATGCTGAGTAGCTGCTCTGAATGTTAAGTTCAGTTATATATTTACTGTGTTGCCTGTCATTTTTCATAGTGTGTGTGTGTAATATTTAATTCTAAATGTGCTGGTTATTGAGGCGATTTCTGCATTCATGATGTCACATACTCTGCGTCTTGTTTGCTCTGTGCATGTGTTCATGTCATTCTACCCACAAGCTTGTCACATAAGTATATTGTGGCACCTCAAGTAACAAGACCACGTAATAACCGTAATTACTGACGTTGTGATCATTTATTTGAAAAAGTAATAATAATATAACACATTACTGGCAATAACAGTGGAAATACACTTCCAGCACTGCTCACTTCACACATGCACTAAAGGCCTGAATATTTTTATAGACATTAGGGACATCCATACTTTGGTACAGCGTATGTGTAAATACAAATGTTCGGGCACTAAACACACTTTACCCATCCAGCCCCTAGTGTCTGTGTTGCATCTTTGTGTGAAGATAATTTTCTGAATTCATGTGAAGCTAGTGGCAGTGTCAATGACTGGTAGAATCAGGACATTTGAGGAAAAGTTTCTAACTGGAGAGAGGGTGAGATTAGGGAGCTTTTGTCATTAAGGCCTAAGCCTGAAATTGATGAATGCAAGAATCAGCAAGAGACTAAATACTTACTAAAATACTTACTCACAATCCAGCTGTAGGGTGAAGCAGCTGTCTGTAGGGCAGGTGCAGTAATCTAAAAGCACAGTACACCTGCACATTCTACCCAGGCCCTGTCTCTCTCCTAACCATGCAGAGATTTTCCTGGAGGGTTAGAATGCATCTCACACTGAAACTCGAGTTGTGTAAAAGGGCAACTTTAGACGAGGCCTGGTCAATTCTCTGTGCCTTGTCTGGATTTCATGTGAGACAATGGCTTCAGAGACCCCGGCATGATCCACATTGCTTGTAACCAAATCATTGGGATGCACGGGTGAGGAGAACCCCCACCTAGCTTTTCCCTTCCCTTGTGTGTCTGCATTTGCCTTTGTGTTTTTTTCCTCCTTCAGTTCTCAGGCCTTGGGACCTCCTGCCCGCTGACAAAGCTGTTGTCATGACTACGCGTCGGGCAGTCGCACGGCACAGTAATCTCTTCCCAGCAGAGTGGGAGAAAGGGAGGGGCAGCAAGGGAGGGGGAGCAATCCATTAGAGAAGAGGTGAAAGAAGAAGGGAGAAAAAAGAATCCAAGTGAGGGATGGTGTTGAAGATAAGGAGGTCTCTGTTTGGAGAGCTGATATCAGAACCTTGGCTCCTACGTGGTCAGGGAAGCAGACAGACCCCAAACTGAGATGTGAAAGACAAGTCTGAAAGAAGTGTATGTGACAGAGTTTATTTCTGAGCCAGTTGACTTCAGGCCTGGCCCAAACTTAGATGTGATATCATGTCAGCCTGAGCTGGAGCTGGCTGAAAAAAGGAATGTGGTAAACGGTGGAGGAGGGGCAGGGAAAAGGACAAAGGTTGTACATTATACTTGGTGTCACTTGACCTGTGACTTTCCACTGGGACCAATTCTGCCTTTCGGATGCAACCTGTGGGTGTTGTCCAATTAGTGTCAAAGTCAAACCTTCTTGTATTAATACATTGCTCAGATAAGCAGCACTTTGTTTAAGAATTCTTTTAATTGTACTGCAGTCTCATTTGGAGACTTAAGAGATGATAGGTCTGTGACTTGCAATTGTTTTGTTGAACTTTAGTGAGAATAAGTAGGTTAGGCCTTCTATGGTTTAGTCTGGGCACTGGGGGTTGTTAAGTGTGTCCCCTGTAACATGGATAATGAAAGGGCAGATAATGGGCAGATCTGTTCTGTCTCACACAGCTGACAGTAATAGCAGGATCTTTGGGCCACAACAGAGCCAGTCAATGGGGTAGGAAGGAGTGTGTTTGAGAGGTGTGTGTGTGTGTATGTTTGTGTGTGTGTGTGTATGTTTGTGTATGTGCGTTTACGTGTGTGTATACACTAATTATGTGTCATTACTTCATAAATTTACATTTTTGGCATAAATTGATATTTGCTCAATCTAGCAACAGGGAAGAGGGTATCTGGTTATCTTTACCATAAGTATCAAATAACAATTTTGTTTTTTATTTGAACACATGTAAATACATTAACTATTGCATTATCATAAAAACTACAAGATATTAAAAAAAAAGAATATGGAATGTATTGTTATCTAAAAAGGTTGTGGACCAGAAAGTTTCTTACAAAAACTCATTTTTCTAAATTCACCTTTGTACAGGTGGAGCTTCCTCCCTGGAGCTGTTAACCCTGGTCTCGCTGTCATGGCCTCAGCCTTCAGACCATGCAGAACCCGTCCCTCCTAAGCCTTTCGCCCCCTGCACACACAGCCCAACGCACACTACCACACGCCCGCAAGGGAGTTAACGCAGGCATGATGACCACCTCCCACATGAATGGCCATGTAAATGACTCAGAGGACCGTAGAGAGGGCTGCAGCAGTGGGGGTGCAGGTGAGACCATGGACGAGCCCCTGCAGTGGCACAGAGAGATGGCTGTGGACTGCCCGGGTGAACTGGGTGCCCGCACTCTGCCTGTTCGCCGCAGCGCCCAGCTGGAGCGCATTCGCCAGCATCAAGAGGACCGCAGGAGGAGGGAGGAGGAGGGTCGCACCCGCCAGGACCTGGACCTCAACTCTTCCATGCGCCTCAAGAAGCTAGCACAGAACCCAAAGGTGGGCATTGATAACCCCACCTTTGAGACCTTGGAGGGCCCTGGTGGGATGCTTGGACAGCTGCAAGGCTTCAGCGGGGCCCCAAATCTGCTAGGTGAGTTGTGTTTTTTTATTTGGTCTTTGCCTCTAGTTCCTTCACTTTTCCCAGTTCTTTGCTGGAGTGAGTCTGTGGTTCAGAAATTCAAAGCATGGACAGGTAGATGATTTCAGATGTGAAGTTTGAAATGTGATTGTGCTGATATTGGTGAATAGAAAGGCACTTGACTAAAGGTACCAGGAGGTATGAGTAAGGACGGGTACCGAATAGGGGAGTGACAAAATATCGATTTGGCGATTTATTATTTCCTTGCTCAGGCAATACCATAATTAATACACAGATGTAAACATTTATATTTTAATTAATAAACATTCCCCACCAGTTTGACTCAGTGGTTTCGCTACTCCATGTCTCCTCTTTGTGTTGATGCTCAAATGAGTGGACATGGGTGAAAGTTAAAGAGGAAGTTACCAACAGGGAAATTGCAGAGAAAGCTGTGGGTTCACTTTGGCTTTTATAACATTGGAACAAACCACAAATCATTTCGTTCTGGGTGCATCTCTGTACATTTTTTTACCGCGCTTCTTATGTAATGAATGAAGCCTGTAATCGAACATGCGTCAGCATGGAGAGCTTCTTTTAAAAAAGGGGAAAGATCCAATAATGCACGGAAGTAGAATTGCACATCCCATATATATTTTACATTTACAACATTTGGCAGACGCTCTTATCCAGAGCGACGTACATGATGAGCAGTTGGGGGTTGGGTGCCTTGCTCAAGGGCACTTCAGCCTGCTGTCCGGTTCTGAGATTCGAACCTGGGACCCTTCGGTCACAAACCCACTTCTCTAACCATTGTGCTATGGCTGCCCATATATATATATACACGTGTATATACATGTATGTGTATATATACACACACACACACACACACACATACACAGTGGGTATGAAAAGTATTCAGAACCCCTTAAATTTTTTACTCTTTAAAATATTGCAGCTATTTGCTAAAATCATTGATGGTGAATGTTCTGGAAATCAAAGTCCTGACCATAATCCAATTGAAATATCAGGCAAAGATCTAAAGTGAGAATTTGCGCACATACTCTTGCACATACAAATTGCATACAGCTATAAGCAGAACAGAACTTTTCGCATGCACACGCACACAATGTCAGAGTTTCCCTGTGCATTGCACACAGCGTGCATGTGGGAGAACGTTCTATATTATAGTCTGATTCATTTAGGGAGCTTGTCAGATTATTTTTAGGTAAAAACAAAAATTTGATTTGTTAATAGCCTGTCTCTTATTGACTCCCATTTCTAATAAACGCTGGGTTTGAAGAGATTTCGCCACAAACAGACGGTCGCCAATTAATAGTCTCAATTAATAGACAGGTGTGTGGCTTTCCTAATCAAGTCCAATCGGTATAATTAAACACAGCTGGACTCAAATGAAGGTGATGCATTATGGTGATCTTTTAAGCCAAAACAAAGTAACCATCTCTGACTGTGATGTTTGTCATTACCTGATTGGTGACCCTGCATACCCACTGTAATGTAAGAGCTGCATTGATGGAATACTTCAATAGACGAGAGGAGTACCGTAGGTTTTTGTTATTTATTTGTATTACAGTGAGGAACAGAAGTATTTGAACACCCTGCGATTTTGCAATTCTCCCACTTAGAAATCATGAAGGGGTGTGAAAGGGGTCCACTGTGAGAGCATTAAAAAAAAATATCAGGAAATCATGTATGATTTGTAAAGAATTTATTTGTATTGCACTGCTGCACATACGTATTTGAACACCTGATAAAATAAGTGTTAACATTGGGTACAGAAGCCTTTGTTTGCAATTACAGAAGTCAAACTTCTTCTGTAGTTTTTGACCAGGTTTGCGCACACTGCAACAGGGATTTTGGCTCCACTCTTCCACACAGGTCTTCTCTAGATCTGAGCAACATGTAGTTTTAGCTCCTCCAAAGATTTTTTTATTGGATATAGGTCTGGAGACTGGCTAGGCCACTCCAGAACCTTTATATTCTGCTTACGGAGCCACTCCTTGGTCCCATCCTGACCCATCTTCAATGCTTTGACTGAGGGTAGGAGGTTGTTGCTCAAAATTTCACAATACATGACCCTATTCATCCTCTCCTTAATACAGTGCAGTTGTCCTGTCCCCTTCGCAGAAAAGCACCCCAGCACATGATTTTACACCCCCATGCTTCACAGTAGGGATGCTGTTCTTGGCAAGCAACTCACCCTTCTTTTTCCTCCAAACATGGCATGTGAAGTTTAGACCAAAGAGTTCTACTTTGGTCTCATCTGACCACATGACTTTCTCCAATGCCTCCTCTGGATCATCTAGACTGTCATTGGCAAACTTCACACAGGTCTGGACATGTGATGACTTGAGCTTTTGTGCAATGTATAATTTGAAACCATGACAGCGTAATGTTCTACCAACAGTGACTTTTGACACTGTGGTCCCAGCTCTTTTCATGTCATTGGCCAGCTCCTCTCATATAGTCCTGGGCTGGTCCCTCACCTTTCTTATCTTAATCTTTAGCCTCTTCCATTTTCTAACAATTGCTCCAACAGTTGATCTATTTTCACCAAACTGCTTTGCAATTGCCCTGTAGCCCTTTCCAGTCTTGTGTAGGCCCACAATTTTGTCTCTGTTGTCTTTTGACAGCTCTTTGGTCTTGACAATGGTAGTAGTTGGAGTCTGATTGACTGTGTGGTGGACTGGTGTCTTTAAGGAGCTAAGACAGGTGCTACTAATTTAAATTAATGAGTAGAGTATAGGTGGATTTTTTTAAAAGCAGAGTAACAGATCTTTGAGAGACAGAATTCTTGCTGATTGCCAGGTGTTCAAATATGTATGTGCAGTAGTGCAACACAAATAAAATCTATACAAATCACACAATGTGATTTCCTGATTTAAAAAAAATGCTGTCTCTCACAATGTGAATGCACCTACAATGTGAATTTCAGATCCCTCCATGATTTCTGAGTGGGAGAACTTGCAAAATCGCAGAGCTTTCAAATACTTATGTTCATCACTGTGTATATATATATTTTATTACAACTGCATTATGTAATTATATAACTGCTATATATATGTAAATTATAATTCAAGCAATTGTTTGATAAAAGCGCAATTAAGGGAAAAATAAACAAACATGCTCATCTGATCTCTCCAAGTATTCAAGAAGTTCCTTTGTCCTTCTCCTGATTTCTCTTGACTGTGTAATGAAGAGCACAAATGTATTAATTATTTAAACTAAATTTAGTCTAAAGTTTGTTACATATTTATCAGAACCCAATAAAATTCCCTTTTACATATGAATATCAAAACGTGCTATGGTGCTACATGCAAAAAAACAACAACTCCTTGTGTGTGTAAAAATGCCTGGCCAATAAATCTGATTTTGATCTACAAGTTAAAGCTTCCTTATCAATTGTATGGCTACATAAACACATGAGAAAATATGTGTGTAAGTTAGCAACTAATATATTTTACTTAGGTCAGGTAAAGTCAGTTTGTTGCATGGACAGTGGACCAGCACAGTCCACTACATTTAAATTGAATCTTTTGCACTTTGTCCAAAACTGCTTCTTGATGGATCTTTTTTCTTGCCCCTGGACTTCTTTCTTCAGTTTTCTTACGTTTGTTGTAATCCTATCAAATCCTGCAATTTTAAGCTTCTTCCTTATGGCCTTGTACATCTTTTTTTCTCCTTTCAAATTTACATTGAATTTCCTGCAATAGCTACATTGCTAAAAGCAATTTCTGAATTTTGACCACAGAAATACATACTTGACTTTTTTTTTTTAATTCTGAAAGGGGTAATTGTCATCCAGTTGTCATATCAAAAATACCAGATTCTGATTTCTCCTTTAAATTATATAATAATTCACTTAGTAACTCACAGTTCACAGTCTCGCTGCTCATGTGATTAAGTGTAAAATTCTTCTGTTTAAAAAAAAAAATCTTCTGTCCCACATTAAGGGGCACAAGTAAATTATTAAAGGAAGCAGGAACTCCTTTCTCCTAATGAAGGTCATGAATGAGTGTGTTTGTAAACAGTAGTGCTTGAAAATGTGTGAACCCTTATGAATCCTAAAAGTAAATAAAGGGAACCCAATTATACAAGACAAAAATCTACTTTTTAATGAGAATTATCCAATATATCTGTGAGTGGCAAAAGTATGTGAACCTTTTTCAGTGCCCAGTGTAACCCCCCTGAGCATCAACAAATGCAGCTTCCAGTAACTAAAATCAGTCCTGGACATTGGCCTGCACCCCATTCCACTGTACAGAACAGCTTCAACTCAACTGCTGGGTATCGTCACGTAAATCACTCATTCCAGGTCTTTACACAACATTTCATTTGTGTATTTAGTGTCATTACCTCACTACATGTCCAACATTTAGTTCACAGACTGGTATTCTGATATTGTGCTTTAGGCTTTGCTGGTAGAAATAAAAATTATTTGTTTCATAAGTGGTGGGTGGATTGGTGGAATCTAAAATTGTTACAGATTTATTTTAGCATTTCCAGCTTGAGGAACATCTCAAACTCTTTTATGCAGTTCTAAAGGGTTCACAAGCTTTACAGTGTGTTTCTGTTTGTGTGTGTGTCTGTGAGTGAATTCCTGAGAAAGGGAGCAGAGGACCCTGTGAGAGGGAACTTTTAATTAAAAACCTGCCTATGAGACATTCTGACTCGGCCTGTATCAACTGCACTAACCACTTCTCTAGTCTCTCTTTTAAAGTTCTCTTTAGTTCTTACTCCTTCTACAGTCACATGAAGTTTGACTAACTTTTGTAGGAAACATTTTCCCACTATTTTACCCTACACATGGCTTCAGAGAGGTTGTCACAGCCTTTTTAGGTTTGAGATCCAACATCAGCCACCCACTTAGTGTGTGAAAAGAAAATACAAACTCCCTGTTAAGCTCCTCCTGTGGAAAAAGTCCCTGGTTGTTCCAACACTCTTTTTCATTCAAGCGAAGAACAATTTCAAAGGTAAAAAGAAAGAGTCTAGACGGGATAATGTAAAATTGACATTTCTGTATTGTAGATATTCGTTTATTTAAACTGTGCTTGTAAGTGTTTTTGGTATTTAGGCTAATCTTCATGCATTGGTAGAGAAAGCTTGTGAATGAATGGCATGTGGAGAGCCAGTATTTTTGTCCTTTTTATGGCTGAATGATTGAGAGGTATTTACTCTTGTTAATCTGTGATTCACTGTTCACTGTTTCCATTGTAATGCTTAGCTACCTGTATAACATTAAGTTTTCATATTTTAGGGTTGAATTTACCTGCATAACCTGATATTTTCTCTCTCTCTTTCTCCCCCTTCCCCCTTAATAGAGCTAGAGGAGCTGCTGATGTCTTTAAAACAGGTGCAGCACTGTCTGGGTGATTCACAGAGTCAGGAGGACGTGGAGCTGGTGCTGCAGCTGGTGCAGAAGCCCGACTTCCAGAAGGCCTTCAGCATCCACAATGCTGTGGCTTTGCACATGAACCGGCCGAGTCCACCCTTTCCCCTTACAGATCATGCCCAAAGCCTTGCACATGAGGTCAGCACTCATTACCAGTATTCATTTTAATGAAACTTGACCAATTAGTGATTTATAAATGCAAGCTGAATGAATGCATGTTGTGCGTAGCTATTAATGTGGTAATGTGGGCATATGGCTATTATTAATGGCTGGAAAATCGAGCTTGTGAGTTTGTGGAGGGAAAATTTGGGAGTGGTGTGAGTGTGGGTAACCCAACCTCACACACACACACACAAGAAACTATCCTGTACTCTGTGCTATCTGTGGTCCCAGGTTTTATACCTTCATACTTTTATACTATGCTTAAGGAGTATTTACAGACCCACCCAAAGCAGTGTTAAATTACCAACATGCAGCCTTGAGTGGCTTATTGCTTTTGCTAAAATATATGAATGTTAAATATGTGTTTTCATTTATTAGTAATTATTATTTAAAGTGTTGTTGCCAAGCAGCAAAGCAAAGATAATTCCATGAGCAACACAATTGTTTGTAATTAAGATATTTTGCCAAAGCACATTCAAAAACAGAAGTCAATGGCACTTAGGGGTCTAGTTCTACTTAATTTTGCACCTGCTTCTCTGTCTGTCTCTCTCTCTTTCTCTCTCTCTCTGTCTCTGTCTCTCTCTCACACACACACACACACACCTTGTGTTTAGAGTGACCTTTGTTGGTTTAAAAAGGCTAATGTTGGTCTTAAATTTCCTTTATTTCTAAACAAGATGCCTAAATTTGGATTGGTGGAATCCAGTTTTTTAGCGATGGTTTTGTGTAAGTGATCATTGGGAACATACTATAACACACAGTGCGCCAAAATGAAACGTGAGCTCTGCATTTAACCAATTATACATACACACATGGAGCAGCAGGCAGCTATCAACAGTGCCAGGGAAGCAGTGAATTGGGACATTACCTTGCTCAAGGATACCTCAGTGGTGTCTGGCCTGAAGCTAGAACCTGCAACCTTTCATTTGCAAGGGAAAATGACTAACCACTATACCTCCACTGCTCACTGTTTTTCTGATGTTTGTGGCATCCGGTGGGCATGGATCGCACGCAGACAGATCGGACTGCACATGTCTGTATTGCGCTTACATGATGCTAATCTAAAAATATGGTGGACCAAATATGTCCAATGGGTTTGCAGTCTGAATTGCGATAATGAAAAAGCAACAGTAGTTAAATAAACCCACGTTACAATCAAGGTATACAGAATACCATCTCTTAATTCACAACACATTGAAACTTGAAACAGTAGAATGGGCTACAGCAGTAGAAAAATACACCAGGTGTCGCTCTTGTCAGCTTAGAACAGGAAACCGAGGATCCCAAAATTGTACAAGACAAAATTGGAAAAACAGTTCCTGGTTTCAGCTGTGACATTCAGATTGTGTCAACAGTTGAGACTAGTTGTGGTGACATAATAGTGTGGGGGACATTTTCCTGGCACCCTTTCCCCCTAGTACCAATTCAGCCTTGTTTAAACACCACAGCCTATGACCACAGTGTACCTGTCTTCTGATGGATACTTCCAGCAGGATAATGTCACAAAGCTCAAAAAAATCTCAAACTGGTTCATTGTACTCCAATGGCTTCTGCAGTCACCAGATCTCAATCCAACAAAGCATCTTTAGGAAGTTGTGGAACGTGAGGTTCACTCATTAATGTATAGCCAACAGATCTGCAGCATCAGCGTGTGATGCTATCATGTCAATATGATTTCTGAGAAATGTTTTCAACTCCTTCTTGAATCTATGCTTCAAAGAATAAAGACAGTTCTGAATGCAAAAGGGGATCTAACCTGGTACCTAATAAAGTACACCAGAATGCAGATGTGAAACCTGTCTTCAATGTTCCTAAATTCTCACATACCACACCTACTATGGAACCTGACCTGGCTCCCTGTGGCTGCTCGCATCAGGTTCAAAACCTTACACTTGCCTTCAAGGCCAAGATTGGACCTGCGCCTCCGTCATCAGCACAGATCAAGCAATGTGTCACTTCCAGCCTGGAGCCTCCAAAATTCAAAAGAGGAAGACATGCATTGAGACTTTTTCATTCCTGGCTCCCCAATGGTGGAATGAACTTCCTTTTGCAATCAGAACTACTGAAAATGACGCTTTTACTATATCAAGGAATATCTAGGGGACTAACTATTCTTAACTTTGTAAACAGAGCACTTATTGTAATTTATTGTATTTACTGTAAACAGAATATATTGAGAATGTTACTCTGTAAATATATATTATTTATTGTTTACTTTCTAAACCCAAAAAACAGGTTTTGGCAGTGTTTTGTAATGGTGTATAACTTAGCTAGCTAGTGGTAACTAGAATGACAGTTGTTGATTGGTATAACTTTAATAATTGAACAGACGTGATCTACAAAGCACTGATGTATACTCTCTGGATAAGAGTGTGTGCTAAGTGCTGTAAATGTAAAGTGGTGGATGTTAGTGTGTGTGCGCGTGTGTGTGTGTGAGAGATACTGTTGATGCATCACATGTACTCTTGGAGTAAGTTTTGGAGGCCTGCCACTTTGGGTTCAGTTCACATTGAGCCATGTAGGTTTGGATAGCTTTTCTCCTTTTATAAACTAAATCATTTAAAACCTTTTCTGTATTTGTTTCATATATATTTATTGTCCTTTTTTAATTGCTTATTTTGAACAAATTGGATCATTTTAGGTTTAGAAGCAAATTGATGCTGACCTGTTTGGGAGTCTCAATTTGTTTATACTTGCATTACCACTTTTTTTGATAAGATATATTAACAGAACAGTCGCATTTACCAACCCTGCCAAGTGGGAACGTGCCCTTAGCCAGTGTTTTCTGTGTACAGAGCCAAATAGTGACTCAAACTAGATTTCAATTCAAGGTTATTTTTTGTTGACAGGTTAAGGCTAATAGATAGGAACTCTAGGGAAATCTAGCTATGGTGTTCACTGACCTTCCTTCTTGCATGTAAAACTTGGCTCTGAGCTGGCATTCCTAAGGTTGGGTGCACATTTATTGCAACAATAGGAGCTTTACGTAATGACCCTCTTGATGAGCAGTTGAGCAAAAGTAAAGTTGAGATAAACGGTGTTTGCACTGATAACTGCAATTCTAAGTAAAAACATTTTTTTTTAGGATAGTTTGTTTTATCAGTATCAACCAAGATGTTAGTATCTACAATTATACAATGTGTCCCTTATGATTGTTAATTAGTTTTACATTTAATTTATTGTGTTTGGTTTGAGCTTAGGATAAAAGCAAAATTCAGAGAATATGAACCTCATAACTGATTGACTCTGAGCATGATCATAATTCAATGGGATTGTGGGAGAAAGGCCTTTAGCTTGGAATCAGTGTTGTGTGAAGTGTTAATGAGAGGCGAATAAGCTTGCTGTTGTTGTTGTTGCTCTCCTTCCTTCTGGTTGTGAACAATAACCGGCACAGTGCAGCTCTGTGCTGAGCCTTCATTAGGGCCCAAACCCACTGACCTGAACTGGCCTTTTACAAAGCAGCCCCTCTCTCTGGGCCAGAATAGCCACTGAGAGGCCTGGGCCAGAGGGCTATTTTTACTATCAACGGTCAGCTTTCCTCACAGGAATCCATTGGACTAATGGTGCTTTTATCCTTGTTTTTTGAAACTGTAAGCACAAACCTATTTCTTTAGCCATGGACATGCTCCTCTTTTTTTATTTAAGCAACCTTAGTCCTTCCACTTTATTTAACATTAACATTATCTCTTTTATTAAAACACCAGGCATAACATTTTACGTTACTGAATAATCACTATTGTGAGCTAAAATGTTAAAATAATTATTACTGATAATGTCAGCCTTGTATTGTATCAAATATAAAGTCTAATTAAGGTTTCCACAAAAGCACATAACCTTGTAGTGAAAAATATTGAAGTGTCAGTTCTGGAGCCTGACAGTAGTCAGTAACGGGTAGCATGTTAATTTTGCAGAGGGAAAACAGTTGAACAAAGTTTGTTCTATCAGGGTTTAATATTTTAGCTAGCCATGTTAAACAGGTTAATGAATTTAAAATACATTTATTCTGTAAAAAAAATCTTTAAAGAAAAGTGAAGCATCAGTCTTAAAAGCATTGTGTGCGTGTGTGTAAACTATATTTTATTTGACTTATTTTGGTTAATGTTTATCACTTCTAGTATCTTAAATATGTAGGCAGGCTTAAGATGACTTACTTCAATTAACTGGGAGAGCTGCAGTGAATTGTGCTAAACAGATTCTGCTGTGTTTGTTTTATTGTGCTGTGCTTAATAAGGTCATAGTGAAACTCTTGCCTATAGCCTGTTTAACTTCTAAATGTATGTCTATGTTAAATCTACAAGTTCTGTAGGGATCACATTGCCCAAAGGGAAGAAAAGCTCTAATAATGGCATGCATGGATTGCTACATATTAGCCCTACTAAAGTACATTCATTAAACTGCCATAGCTGCCTTTTGCCTCACTCAAATTTCTGCAACACTCCACTGCTAAGGTTTCTTTTTGCCTAATGTCTTCTCAGAACTCCACAGTGCTGACTTTGTGTCTTAAGTTCACGCTTGGTCTTTAAGCATTCTGCAGAATAAAAAGCCTCTGAAACCCACAACCTTTCTTCCTCTCTGATCTGTCTGATGCTTTCTGACTTTATTGTGTGACAAACGTGATTTGAATAGTCACATGGTCTGGGTGAAAAACTGGCCTTCTATGGGGTTTTAGAACTCTATTAACTCAGCATGAGGAGCTGAAAAGCTAATGAAATGTGTGCTCAGATAAGGCAGATGACTTTACAGAATTATTCTAAATTTTGACCTAAATGTTTGGCTGAACAATTTATTTGGATAATTTCCTGTTTTACACTGGAAGTTCTCCTGTCTGAAAGAGACTATGGGAATTACATAATTGTTTATGTCCATTCCATAGTGTCTCATAAATCAGTTGGCAGCCTTAATTAATTAATAGATGACCCTAAATTTGTATAAACAATTAAAAGTAATCAGCAAACATAATGCAGTTCACAGAAATAATAACAGAAGAGAATTATATTTTCATTCTCATACATTTTATTTTAATCAATAAGCACAGTTCTTTTAATTAATCATGTTTTGTTTTGGTGAATTGTCCTTTTTGTTTAAGGTTTTATTGACTTGTCATACAGATAATGGCATAAGTTGTTGCTTTTTCACACATGATTCTGAAAATGATCTGATTGCTATACTCTACGCACTACAGCATTGGCCAAAAGATTTGAGAATGGCGCAAAGTTTGGTGCTTTAGTTTTTCTGATGGCAATTAGCATATTCTTCAGAATGTTAAGAGTGATCAGATGAATTGCAGTTCCCTTTTTGCCAAGAAAAAATCTAATTTCCAATGCATTTCAGTCCTGCCACAATGGGCCCTGCTGACATTTCAGTGATCTTTTCATTAACACAGATGAGAGTAATGGTGAGGACAAGGTTTTAGATCACTCAATCATGCTGATGTTAGAATAGCTAACTGGATGCTTTAAAAGGAGGGTTGGGCAACCATGCTTAATTACAGGGAAACATGTAGCCATCATTGTTTTGCACAAAAAGGTCTTTAAAGGCAAAAATATTGCTGCTAGTAACATTGCATCTGAATCAGGCATTTAAAAAAATAAATTTTGGATCACATCAGAAAGGATGCAAAGGTTCACTTAGTTTGGCACTTAATAGTTCTCATTTGTTTGTCATAGCTAGGTTTTCATTTTTTTCTTTTAGGACTTTTGAAAAAATAATGATATCTAAGGACATAGAAATGTCTTTTTTGTTTATATTATTATTTTGATTCTATGTAGAAATTAGGCAAAACTATTTGAGGTGCCCAAACTTTTTTACGCAACTATTTATTTACTTTCAACAGTATTTAACTGTATGCATTCAAAGTTAATTTTCTTTTATTTGAATTTTGTGTTGCAATTTTACTTTATTACCATTTTCTGCATTTAAAAGTTTGTATTTTCTACCCCTTCTGTGGAAAAAAAAAAAAAAAGTTGATTAATTTCTTTGTTGTGGCGTTCTGTGTGTAAGGTCCAGTCCATGCTGCACAACAGTTCTCAGAAGGAGGGACTAGAGCTTAGCACCCTGCTGAAAAGCCCTCACATACAGGTCAGTGTGACCGACCACCACTTCAACTGCTCCAGCTGTTTCTTTAGTGTTAATGGATCTGCCCTCAACAATGTTCCTCTTTCAGTATCTTTAATCTCCGGACTTGCTCACCAAAGCAATGCCTTAGCTTACTGATATTGTTAATTAGTTTAAGGTCATGGCCCATAGATAAACCTTCTCTATTAACCTCCGTCATCATTTGTAAAGTCCTTTTAATTATTTTCTCTTTCTATAGGCTCTAATGCTTGCCCATGACAGTGTGGCAGAGCAGGAGATGCAGCCAGAGCCCATCAGTCCTCTCGATGGCCCATCAGAGACCCTCACACAGTGGGGAGGTGAGACCGTCAAGATTGTACGTATAGAGAAAGCCAAGGACATCCCACTGGTGAGAATTCCCTTTACATAATCTCCTCAGTGTAATTTTAGTCTCCTAACATGATCCACCATGATACAACAGATCTATGTTATTGTGTGAAGGGAGCCACAGTGAGGAACGACATGGACAGTGTAATCATCAGTCGCATTGTGAAAGGAGGTGCAGCAGAGCGCAGTGGATTGCTCCATGAAGGGGACGAAGTCCTGGAGATCAATGGAGTTGAGATCCGTGGCAAAGACGTCAATGAAGTTTTTGATATCCTGGTAAGGGGAGAGCGCTCTTATCATCAGGGATGTGGTAAAGATGCCCCTGGGTGGCATTTGATAATATTTAATGTCATATATAACTTCACCATGGTGTCGGGTGATATTTAAGTTGAACTTTATTGTGGAGTACTGGTGCAGGGTTATGAAAAACATTTTTTTTTGTTTGAGCTGGTGTTTCTGCCTGGTTTCTGTTAAAATTACAACAGAGACTTTTAGAGTAGTGACCACAAATGAGATTTATTCTTTCTGTTCTATTACATATTGGTAGTATGAGTGCTTTTTGCTCTACATTTTGTATATGTTTAAACTGTTCTTTCGAAACAATTTGGAATACCCAGCAAATTATTCATAATAAAAACTTAAATTAAACTAAAAAAAAAATTAAACTATTGTTAAAACAATAAAAAAAAAAACTTTTATAAGAAAGATTATACATACCCATAAAAGTGTTTGCTTTGTGTGCCCTTAGGCAGAGATGCACGGCACTTTGACCTTTATTTTAATCCCGAGCCCACAGAATAAACTGCCTCCCATTAAAGAGACTGTGGTGAGTTTTTCCTTCTACACTTTAACACATGTTTGACTGAAACATACTTAACCTTGGACTTTTAATCTGTTGACTGTTTAAAAGGCCCTTCACTTTCGCTTTCCTTTTTCACTCTCTTCTTTTTTTCTACTGATTATTTCTACACCCAGGTCCATGTGAAGGCTCATTTTGACTATGACCCTTCGGATGACCCATACGTACCATGCCGAGAGCTAGGTCTTTGCTTCCAAAAGGGAGACATTCTCCACATCATAAGCCAGGATGACCCAAACTGGTGGCAGGCCTACAGAGACGGAGACGAGGATAACCAACCACTGGCTGGCCTGGTTCCGGGTGAGTGAAGATACACATATTAAATTGTGTTTGTGAAGCCTGGGAAATCCGGTTGCTACAATTTTTTAAAATTTATTATTTAGGCAAGAGCTTCCAGCAGCAAAGAGAAGCCATGAAACAAACAATAGAGGAGGACAAAGAGCCTGAAAAATCAGGTTAGCACGGCCCCCACATGTGCACACACACACACAAACAAATTAATTCTTGCAGTCTGTCCTCAGTTGTTCCTTTACCATTTACCATAATTTAGATTTTTGCTTAACTTTATAAAATTATTAGGAAAGCTGTGGTGCGCAAAGAAGAACAAGAAGAAGCGGAAGAAACTCCTGTATAATGCAAACAAAAATGATGGTGAGTTCTGGTTTCTCCTCTTACTATTTTAAAGGTTCAGTGAATGTAAAAATACAAAATGTGTCCTTTCTTCATTCTTAGATTCTGTTGTATTTTTTGTGCTTTAATTTGAGATGGGAAGATTACTGCTTATTTCTAATTCTGACTCTTGTGATGCTGTTAAGTGGATTGTTCAGGTCTACATCAAAAAGGTTTAGTTGTGGTTTAAGGGTGTAGCTCCTCCTAGTTTTAGATCCCATAGTGTCCTATCAGGGTTTTACCAGTAATTGTTGAACTTGACTGAGCCGTTTGCTGCCTATATAACTACATACATTGAATGTGTCTGTTTTTCCCATGCCATTAACTAATAAACAAAATTAAATCTTTGGTAACCTCTCTCTGTACCTCTCAGAGTTTGACAATGAGGAGATTTTGACATATGAAGAGATGGCCCTATACCATCAACCAGCGAATCGCAAGCGCCCAATCGCTCTGATTGGCCCACCGAATTGTGGACAGAATGAGCTGAGACAAAGACTCCTGTCTAGTGACCCTGAACGGTTTGGAGGTGCTGTTCCTCGTGAGTATTGGCCATTGAAGACTGGGAGTTTTCCTTTAATGTCACATGCACAGTTTAGGCTCAGATTTTTATATCAAAGACAGGTTTGTGATCTGAGATCTCTTACTTAGGGGGCAGCCATAGCACAATGGTTAGAGAAGTGGGTTTGTGACCGAAGGGTTCCAGGTTCGAATCTCAGAACCGGACAGCTGAAGTGCCCTTGAGCAAGGCACCTAACCCCCAACTGCTCAACATGTACGTCGCTCTGGATAAGAGCGTCTGCCAAATGCTGTAAATTACTCACTGCTCTGTGAGGACTTTCCTAGTTGTAGCACTCAAATAACAAGTAGTATGATACACCAGTTAACAATGGCCAGTGAGGGTGCAAGAGCAAACTTGAGGAGCAAGGCAGGATAACCAGAATAATCGTCATGGTGCTGCAAATGTTGATTGGGACACCTTGCACTATGGTTAGTGTTCTGAGTCAAATTAAGAGCAGCTTTCTTGGATGTGCTAGTGAATTCAGGACCTGAAGGGAAGTCTAGTTTAGAGTTGGATGCATGGATGCAGCAAGAAGTGACATTATAATATAGTGTCATTGTTTTCATTTTAGCTGTTTCTGCACATATGAGTTCAGAAACAATGACTACAGTAGGTTGCTCGAGCTGCAGTTTTGAATGCATTGTTTGTACTTGCAAATATTGCAGTTTTGTTATATTAAACACCTTTGGGAATCAGATATGCTTTGCTGCAGATTTTTTGGAGGATTATGTAATGTGCCTGCTCCAACCACACTCAAATGTGTAGGATGCGTAAGCTAAAATGTGGTGTGAGTGTACACCAATTCATCTGTCTGCTTTTATTGGCATCATCATCAATTAGCATTAGTATTCTGCCCTTCAGACTGACTGAGATAAGCAGCTCAGAAAGTGAATCAAAATTGAATTAACAAATGCTGTAGCTGTTCTGTCTCTACTTTTATGGGTGTGTGTGTGTGTGCGCCATCCATAACTATACAGTAGAGAACAGTAGTGTATGCAGCTTTATTTTATTCCTGATATGTCCAGTAATATCTGAGACTGTATTGCCAACAGATACCACACGGAACAGACGGGATGGAGAAGTGAACAGCCGCGACTACCACTTTGTCTCTCGCCAGGCTTTCGAGATGGATGTTGCAGCAGGGAAATTTATTGAGTCTGGGGAATTTGAAAAGAACCTGTATGGCACCTGCACAGACTCAGTACGACAACTCATCAACAGTGGCAAAATCTGCCTATTGTGTTTGCACACTCAGGTAAGAGATGGAGAGAATGGACAAAGATACTGAACTGTTCTAAATTAACCTTGGCTCATTAATGACTGTTCTCTCTCCTCCTTAGTCTCTGAAGGTACTGCGCAGCTCAGACCTCAAGCCTTACATTATCTTCATTGCACCACCTTCACAGGAACGACTGCGTGCCCTCTTAGCTAAAGATAGCAAGAACCCAAAGGTAAACCAAGAAATTTCCATTCTTTTATGGATGTCATACTATTTGTATAAGTGTTTGTATTGTTGTTTACTTATTTGTTAATTTTATTGTATGCTTATATGTATGGAGGTGTACTTAATGGATAGTGTGTAATTAACCTGGTACAATTCTTGGCTACTGGTACCTACATTTCTATTGGGGTCAATAGTCTGTCTATCCATCAGTTTATCTGTCTGTTTATCTATCTAGTTGTTTATCTATCTGTCTCTGTACGTTCATATATAAAACCGAAGGTGACAAAAGGTGTTCTATAGAGCAATACCTTGGGAAAACCGCTTTACAAAATATCTATTCCTAGTACTGGTATACCTAGTAAATGCCTAATGCTAAATACCTAATATTTATTTGTGTTTTCCATACTATACATGCTTGACTCACTTGACCTACTGTTACTGAGTTGTAAATTTTAGTGTAATTGCTAGGACTGGTATTGTGGTACCATACATATTTCAATACATTTTGAACACCTAAAAACAACAAGTGTTTTCTAAATAGCTGAACTGTCCTTTATTGTTTTTCCTGCTCTAGCTTACCTTTGTTTTTGGATCTTGTCCATGTGTTCTTTATCTAATTCCATACAGTGGTTGTTAATACCGTATTTCCCCAACGATAGGCCACGGCTTAGAAATTGATTTTGCAAACCTGGTATTGGGTTCAGCTTGCTTAAATTGGGCGGCCTAGCTAAAACCATGCAAACACATTTGCTAAAAGCATAATTCAGCCCAAATGATTTGTCAAATTTAAACGTTCTGTTTACTGCAGCAGTTCGAAAACCAACAAAAAGCAAAGAAAGATCAGTGTTCTGTTCTGTCACTTAAATGACGCTGCCACAGCCCTTTGCTACATTACATTACATCCTAGTATATATTTCAAGCTAAGACAAGGCTACATTTAACAGAAATAAAAGGAAGAAAAGTTTATTGTTGGCTGGGAAAAGATGAGTTTTAAATTTAGTTTGAATGGGTGGTGGTACTGCTGTCCATCTACATGTGATTTCTTCAGCATTATATTAGCAACCCTGAAATGCAAAAAATTATTAGGATTACCTTTTTTCAAATCCTTCAAAATCAGATCCTCAAATGTTGTCAATTGCGACCTGTGCTGCTTTGCTGTCACTGATGATGTCAAACACGTGTTTGTCTTTGATCTTGTTGCTTCCTGGAGCTTAAATTCTGCAGCATAATTCTTGTGTTATGGCATGATGTCTAAGTTCTAAATTTTATTAATTTAATTGTTTATAAAAATAATGTCACAACAGTATTATGTCAGTTGCAAAGGCTTTCAAGGGTGTGTCAATTTAGATGCTTCTACTTCAGATTAATAAATTCAGTAACACTGAGGCTAATAACATGGGGCACTTTATCTTAGAGTTTTAAAACATAAATTAAAAATTTCTGAGGCGTATAGAATGAGGCAGCCTATAATTTGCGGCAGCATTTTGTTGGGGAAATAGGGTACATTTGTACAAGAACCAGCAAAACAGTCAGCACGTCCTTTACTGTTAGTCATGTTGTTAGTTATGTTGTTAGCTAGCCATGTTGTTTGCATAACGTACTGTATGCATACGCCCACTGAATGTCTCACACATTATTTTACATAATAGTTTTAGGCCCACTTGTTCAATGTTCATGTTTCTAACATGAAGTATACGTTATCTGCTGGAACCATACAGCTGTGTTGCACACTAGACCATTTCTTTTTCAAAACTGCCACACAGCTTGTCAAAAAAAAAATCTTAAATATTGATTATTGCCAATATTGAAAGAGGAGTGTCTATGTATGTATTGTCTACGAGTAGGTCACAATATATTGCTGTATTGATTTTTTGAGTGTAGCTCCTCTGGGTAATAGACTTTTTGACAATGACTTTAGCCTGCTCCCCTGCACCGGCCTTTGTCAAACTCCCCTACACCGCACCTGTAGTGCTGGTAACCTGTTTTTCATTTTTGGCCTGGAGTTCTGTTGAGTTTTCATATTGTAATATCTGACTATGCAGCATTTTATGTTACAATTCTCTTAATGTTCTACTACTCCTTACTAGTAGTACTACTATTTAGTTTTAGTGCAGCATTTGATACTGTAACTTATGAAGTTATTTTCATGAATTTCCTATCTCTCTTCAATTGGCATAAGTAGCATACTCCTTCAATGTTTTAAGTCAGTCTTACAGGCAGATATTTCATCTCAGTAGGTACTCATAACTGTACTACTTCTACTGTTACGCATTGTGTTCCACAGGGATCTGACCTTGGGCCTCTTCTTAATTTACTTACGTCAGATCATTCGTAGACAGGGCCTTAAATTTCACTGTTGATGTTCAGTTATACCTTAGTACTTCCTCTCACTCTCATTTCTCTCCCAATCAAATGAACTGCTTGGCTGAACTGCCGGGTTACTTTTTCAAACTAAGCACCAAAAAACTGGTTCTTCTGCTGGTTGGCCCCAGATTTCTTTTCTACTATTGAAGATGTGCCTATTAATTTTGCCAGTCATAAGAAATATTGGTCTCATTCGATTCCTTACTTATTAAGTTTTTCAGAAAAACCAATTTCTTTTCTTTTCCCTACTTAACATCTCTCACCCCAAGCAGAGAACCTTGACAGCACTGAGCAGTTTTTGTCCTATCTTCCTCCTCGCACTGTTCCTTTGCTGTTGCTGTAACAATGCAAATTTCCCCATGCAGGACAACAAACGAATAACTTTTATCTTCTTAAAAGATCACTTCACACTGGTTGCCAGTCATGTATCAAACTCAGTTTTGCTTCTCACCTTCCTCTATACATCTGTGAGCTTTTGATTCGATGCTCCTTTCCATTCCCTTAGGTCATCTTGCAATAGTCTGCTCACTGTTCCTCATATCAGGCTTTCCATCTTGGGAGGCAGATCCTTTAATGCTCTGAACTCAGGAATTCTCTCATTCAATCTTTGCGTGATTGCTCCTCTTTCTCCACTTTCAAACCTCATTAACATTTCTGCATCTCGTCTTCTGCTTACTTTTTTCTTCCTGGTAAAGAATTCTTTAGTTTGTGAAAGGCACTATATGAATTCAACTTATTATTGTTATTTTTGATGATTTATTAGGTGTTCCAGATTAGATGCCAGTGATTAGAACTGTGATTAGAGTCTGGTGTTGTCTTTGCTATTGAAATGTCTGATGTCATCTTGTCGATATCTAAAGGCCTCTCTAAAGCTCTAGTGTTTACAAAATGATCTTTTCAAAAGTTAAATTTGAATCAGCGGTCGACCTTTTTACACATTGATGTTCTTACACAAGCAAATCCACAAAGGGATGGCTCAAAAAGAAGAAAGAAATTTATGAAATGCCTTTGTCAAAGTCCAGATTTCTCCCCCAAGGAAATATATATATATATATATATATATATATACATTTCCTTATATATAAAAATATAAAAAAATATATAAAAAAATAAAAATAGTGTTTTTTTAATTATGATGAAAGCACTGCTTTTGCTCTTGGTTTTAAGAATGTTGCCTTTATCTGTTGGCACTACAGGTGAACTGTTTCCTTGTCCATTTATGTTGAAAATATAGTTTCCAAGGAAAGTAAATTTTTTTTTCATGTGGCTTTTCATAGCCACCTTTATTTTAAAGAGTGTCATTTTTTAAAGGAACTACACGAAAGTCATCAGTGATGGATGTTGTGTCTTCTTTCTGCTATAAGTTGTTAGTCACATCAAAAAATAAGTTTTGCATTACATTATGGTAATTTTCTCATTCTCTATGGATATGCTCTCTCATAACAATTTCTCCTCTTCCCATTTGCTCTGTGCAGCCTGAGGAGCTGAGGGACATCATAGAAAAAGCCAGGGAGATGGAGCAGAACTTTGGCCACTTGTTTGATGCAGCCATAGTGAACACTGACCAGGACAAGGCCTACCAGGAGCTACTGCGCCTCATCAATAAACTGGACACAGAGCCGCAGTGGGTTCCTTCTTCCTGGCTGCGCTGAGTTGAGTCTTCGTAGACAAATGAACACGCGCAAAACGTTGCTGTTGGGTTTAGTGGACTGCAAGACTGGACGACTGATTGTTGACTGTGTTGGGACACAGCATATCTACACCTACTCCCAATCTAAACACTCAACATTTGTGAATGCTGGACATAACTTGTGTTTCTAATCTGTTGTCAAACTACACTGGGGATAGTTCTCCCCCCATGATCATAATGTTACAGGGAATTTATGACCCACATTCCGAAATGATGTAAGAAAATTTCCAGCACTTGGTAGCAGCAATAGAGTTTTACTACTGCTATACTGCTTTTGATGACTATTTATAATTGTAAATATGCCTAATGTATTTTTAGTCGAAGGAAGATGATCTTTTCTAAACTGTGGACGGGAGAATATTAAAAATATTTTTGCAGACCAGGTTGGGTACTTGCAGTCAGTTACCTGAGGAACCTAAGAGGTGATAGAATAATATCTGTGTCTGCAGACAGTAACTGAGCTGATGTACCAAGCGTTCTCCCACTGAATCTGTTTTGAATGATATTCCATCATAAAGCCTCCAAAAGTCATTTTGCTTATTTTTTTTTCCCAGTTTCTCATTCCACATGCTTCTTGTCTTGGCTTAGTCTTACAATGTCCTGAAAAGCTGCAAAAATATGCTACTTCTTACCTGTATCAGAGATGTCATTCATGTGTCTAATTTAGAATCCCCTGCAGATGGTCTGTGGATCGGTACTTGAAAATCTGTGGTCAAGTCTGTGGTTTTTGAAGAAGACAATTTAAGGCCATTTAAGGTTTAAGGCCATCTCTGACAGATGTTAGTAGATGAACATGAGGATTCTTTATATCACCAGCTCAATCTCTCATGTGATGTGTTGCTAAGACTCCACTTCCATGCCACAGACAAGGATGAACATTGAGGTGGCAGAACCCCTTCGCCTCCATCATCACAAGGAGCTCGGCTTTGCCTTCTCATGGCAACCAACACTGTGATTATGATCAACTAAACTTTTGCGCAATTAGTAAACATCAGGTTAAAGGTGTTTCCTTTTGTGAGTGTGTGTATTTTACAGTCCAAGTCTATGGTTTCTATCTCAGTATTTACATGCACTTCCAGAACTCAGAAGTGTGACCAGTATTGTAAACAGTATTTCATAGCAATACAGAGGTTCACATACTGAGCAAAACCTGTCTTAGTCTTTTCTGTACTTAGGAAACAGACAATATTTAAACCTTTTTTCCATCGGAGTTGCAGAGAGTCTGTGCTGTGTGTGAATCTGTATTCATTACAAGCATGGGTCTTTTTTTCCCCTTTTTTTGATGTGGGTTTAGAAATCTGTACTTCCTTATGATGATCAAACTAAAACTCATTCACAGAGTTCAAGTGCTGTGTGGAGTAAGAATCAATGATACAAACGTGTGTATGTGTGACCTGTGTGTCTTCCTGTGTAGAGTTTGTGAGCGTGTGTTCTGGAGAATGTGTTTATATTTGTAATAGTTTTACGTGAAGCCTGACTGAAGGAAATACTGTAACTGAAATGTACGATGGCGGCAAGTGTTATCTCCTGTGACTTAAGCACACACTGGAAACAGCTTTATTGACACTTTTTCATAAATTAATAATCACTGTATTTTGAAAACATATATATATATTTTTATGTATAAAATAGATCCTCCACCGAAAGTACCCACTGTAGCGTAGCTTTACTCAAAGAAATGTCCATGTTATGTACTGGTTCTGGCTAGACCGCAGCCAGTGGACATGCTATCTAGTTACATGCCAATTAACTGGAAGTAGAACTAATGAATGTATAATAAGAATCACTTTTCTGTTTGAGAAACTGTTTTTGTATGGATTATACATGTGAATTATTAAAAGCGAGATTGATAGAGCTTTTGTGTTTTGTGCAAGGGTTCTGTGTTGAAAATACATAATGCATGTAAAATGTTCATATTTAGACTCCACAGTTCACTTTACTGGACATTCATTTGTTAAGATATAGATTTTGGTCACAGCTTTATATTGTTGCATGCTGTAAGACTGTGGTTTGAGCTTCATATTTCATAAAGGAGAATATATCATAATGACAAACATTCTGTACAAATTTCAGTAAACGCTTCACAGTATCGGGAGGAAGTAGACGTATAGTATTTAAAGCCTCTAGAAGCAACATAACTACATTTTTGCAAGCAATGTTTAATGATTACACTGGTGCTTGAGACATTGTTTTAGGGGTGTTGCAGTTGTATGTACAGTTTTCAGTAGATACACAAGCAACTTCACTCTTTTTGGCTATAGAGCCCTATTTGTGTGCGTGCATATAAAGCACTGACTACATTGATATAAACATTGATATAAAAGTAGGTATGTGCCCAAAGTGGCACGTAATGACGTAACTATCTGCTCGTAGGAATTTAAAGAGTTTGACCACATGTCCGGACACTGATTGGCTAGGTATTGTGTCAGTCGTTGCTTTAGCCCCGCCTCTACATACCGATTTTGTCACGCATGCGCGTTTGATTAGCCTTAAAGCTACAGACAATGCGCAAAGAAAACATATGGCAGATTATTATTTTTTTTTAAGAAGAGCACGGGTAAACTTCACTCATCCAAGACTTTGTAAGGTTCCTTCTTCGCTGATATTTGCATCATCTCTTGTCGGAGACCAAAGTGCAGCGTGGAGAAGGTTGCATTCCGGTACAGCAGATGTCGCTCTCCAACATCGGGTTGACTCACTGCCATTTACTTCCGGGTTAAGTTGGCCGCGCTGCCGAGTCTACAGTAAACTCGTTATATTTTAACGGCTTCACGTTTTTCTGATACAGGCTATTATCGACAGTAAGGAGAGCGCTAATTTAGCGGCTTACGTACCTTTTCGCCTTGTTCCGTATCTAAAAGGTAAGGAAATAAGCGCATGTTTACGACTGAATGACTAGCATGAGAATAATCTACCGGCTACAGTCCGAGCTTAGACACAAACTAGCCCCAACAGCGCGACTAGCCCAAATATATAAAAAGCTATAAAATTGTTTCATAACATGTACTGAGAGACTCGTTCAAATTGTTTTCCTCTTGACTGGATTTACAGTTTCATGTTTTTGTATAGGTTTCTATGTTGTAAAATCATGCGAACAGATGTGAAGATTAGCAATGTTAGCTCCTAACCGCTCTGCCCCGCAGACTGAGGATGCCTGGCCTCAGCTGCAGGTTCTATCAGCACAGATTTCCGGAGGTGGAGGATGTAGTGATGGTCAACGTGCGCTCCATCGCTGAGATGGGCGCTTATGTGAGCCTGCTGGAGTACAACAACATAGAGGGCATGATTCTGCTCAGCGAACTGTCCAGACGTCGCATCCGGTCCATCAACAAACTAATCCGCATCGGCCGCAATGAGTGTGTGGTCGTCATTCGAGTGGACAAGGAGAAAGGTAGGAGACTGTTTACTGGCTGCACGCTGACGTGGTGGCCTTGTTCCTTGTGATATAGATTGGAAATTTGCAGGTTCAAGTCCAGAGCAGCACTGAGGACTGCGGCCCACTGCACCACGTGACATGGGCTAAATGAAGTCACAGCTCTTTCACACTTTGTGTGATCGTGTTCACAATGACACACAGTCTCTTTCAGTTTTTCCAGATCGTGTGTGTTCTTTCTTTTGCCCCCAGGCTACATTGATTTATCCAAAAGAAGAGTCTCACCAGAAGAAGCAATAAAATGCGAAGACAAGTTCACCAAATCTAAGACTGTAAGCATGTCTGAAGCCAAATACTCCAGAAAAGCCAACTTGAATGTCCTGTTTGTAGTGATCATCATTAAGTGGCTTTTATGGTTGGGTTAGGCTTGCTTACTTTTTTTGCAGGTGTCCAGCATCCTGAGGCATGTGGCTGAGGTTCTGGAGTATACCAAAGATGAGCAGCTGGAGAGTCTGTATCAGCGGACAGCCTGGGTGTTTGATGAGAAGTACAAGCGACCTGGATATGGTGCTTATGATGTGTTCAAGCAAGCTGTGGCGTATGTGTCCTCCTTAAATGGTCCCTTTTATTAAGTGAAGTATTTACTGTTCTAGTTATAGGACTTCTGCAGTTCATGTTCTTTATTTCAGTTTTTTTTGCTTTGCTTACAGAGACCCATCTATTTTAGATGGCTTAGATCTGACAGAAGAGGAAAGGGCCGTTTTAATCGACAACATCAACAGACGTCTCACCCCACAAGCCGTCAAGATCAGAGCAGGTGCTTTTTTTCATTTGTAGTGAATTTCCGCTGCTATTAGTCTGGAAAATAGTCAGCTAAATCCCTATTTTACATGGTTTTCCACTTGCAACAGGTATTTTCAAGACATCATCTTTAAATTATCACTGCATGATACATTTGCTAACTAACCCTACAAGTTCCCCTAAAATAGCTCTTCATGACAGTGGAGCAGCCTTTATGAATATCAGCCATGCTGTACAATAGCCTGGTTTCACAAACCATCTCAGGAGTAGGATTGTTGTCTGGACTGTTATTGTGACAACAAATGTCAAAACAATCCAAGAAACCTGATCCAATATTAATTTAGGAATCCGACTGTTGAATACCAGACTGTGTGTCATCTGCAGTGTCTGCCTTTAATGGTGAAATTTTCTTTATTGTTGACAGTAAAGATACTGTGTCTTAAATCATGTCAACAAGTTGCCTTTAAAAAAAGGTGGATGCTGTTTGACAAGTTTGAGAGAAGGTTTTGTGAAGTGTTTTCATGGAAACATTTTGGGTGAATGTTGCCATCTAGTGTCTGTTGTGCTTAGCCACTGCTGAAAAAGCTCAATTTTGACCTCAAACATGATCAACTCTACTGGGTAAGGGGAACATTGTGTAAGTGAGATTTTCTGTTCTTTAAAGGGATTTAATATTTATATAACCTATGTTTTTCCCCTTTCAGATATTGAGGTTGCTTGTTACGGGTATGAGGGCATTGATGCTGTTAAAGAAGCCTTGCGGGCGGGTTTGAATTGTTCAACAGATTCAATGCCGATCAAAGTGAGTTTCTGACGGGCTGTGCTCCATTAATGTGCATTTTACTTAATTAAACAGATTTGTGTTACTTGACTGTTAACTGTAATGTCTCTTACCCCTCTGTTATGGCTTTGTCACTTCATTCTGAATGCATGTTTGGTACAGATCAACCTGATCGCCCCACCTCGCTACGTAATGACTACAACCACACTGGAACGCACAGAAGGTCTTTCTGTGCTCAACCAGGCTATGGCTGCCATTAAGGAGAAAATCGAAGAGAAAAGAGGAGTCTTTAATATTCAGATGGAGGTGAGGGCTGATCGCTGACTGATTTGCTTGACAAACATCTAGAAGTACAAGACACTCACAATCCTGGCAATGCAAAAAAATGTCGTCTTCAGTACATCAGTGTATTTGGCAGCCAGTTTGGGGAACCAGTTTTTTGCATTAAGCAAACCAGTCACTCTAGAGCAACGGTGTCCAGCTCCTGTCCTGAAGGGCCGGTTTCTTGCACAGTTTGGTGATTTCCCTTATCAAGCACACCTGGTACAACTCACTGCAGGACACCGGCTTCCAGGACAGACTTTGGACACCCGTCACATTCTGTTAGTGTGCTTCCAGTCAGATTTATGAACATGTGGCTCAGTAAGAATGGACATTGTGGAGTGATGTCCTGATGCCACACTTCTCATTTCTGATCGTTATACATAAACCACAGCTTTGGCTATCTACTACTGATGATCAGTCAGATTTTACTGTTGGGAAGAAAACCTCTAAAAACCTCTCAGGAAAAATACTTCCTCAGTATAGAGTCCACAACAACAGCAGTTTATGAAAACTTTTAAAAGTAGTTTTAGGTAGTTTTAACAGACATGTGGAAATCATAGTAATAAAATCAAAATGGCACTGTTCTTTCTTATTTATTGGCATGGGTTTCTTTGTCTGACCTTTTAAGCTTGGGTGACAGGATACTTTATATTAAAATGCAGATTTACCTACAGAATACTAAAGCTGCCTTTGGAAATGGAGGGGATGGGCACGTTGGAGTAGTGTGACCTGTGCAGCAGATAACCGTAGCTAAAAGGTTAGGCTTTACTGGAAATCACAATCATGATGCATCGTTAAAATGTGATTGTGATATTCAGCACAGTCTTTCTTGATACACTGTCTGATGTTAAGAACTGCTGCCCCAGATTATAACAAAACCTGAAAGAAATCCAATCTGACTTGTCAGACTGAGACGCATGTCCAGAAATAGGTTGGTGTTCTATCGTAGCCGCTGTGGATCAGTGAATAAGATTACGGTATGATGATACAGATTAGGTCCCTTGGTTAACTTGAACACTAACACCCTAAGATCTGACTTAAGAAACATGCCTGTTTTCTTCTTCAGTGTGAAACACACATTTTAAGTGTAGGCTGTAAACAGGAATGTTGTGTCAATGGTTCTCAGTCCTGGTCCTTGAGTACCAGGTCACAGCACCTCACCAAGAGACTTATCCAGAATTCAGGTTCTCATTCTCTCACCACAGCTGATGCAAATAAACTTGGTAATAACTCTGTAAGCTAAGAAGTAGAGCATTGAGCCCTAAAGACCAGAACTGAGAACCACTAGTTGTCTTAATTGCTTTGGACCCAAAATAACTAGTAAGTAGCCAAACATGATTCACATGGATTTGATTTCCCTACAGGTGTCTAGTCTCAAATGAGCTTTACTAAAGTTCAGATACTTAATCATTTATTCTCTTTTTTTCTCTCCTTGAAGTTGTGTGTAACTGACTCAAGCATTTACTTTATCCTAAATGGGTAGATTTAATTAATATCGTAAATGCAATTTGAAAAATAACATCTTCATAGTTTAGCAGACTATAAATTCCAACTCTGATGTTTTACTTGTGCCATTACTCCCTTAGCTTGCAATGTACCAAGAGCTCACTGTCTTGTATATGTTAATGCCCTATAGCCAAAGATTGTAACAGACACCGATGAGACTGAGCTGGCCCGGCAGCTGGAGCGGTTGGAGAGGGAGAACGCAGAGGTAGATGGGGATGACGATGCGGAGGAGATGGAGGCAAAGGCTGAGGATTAGTTTGGCAAGAGAATGCATTCAAAAGACTGAACTTGCCAAGATTTTTTCATGGAACTGAACAGAAAGATTACATCATTCCACAATGACTGAGAACTAAGTCTGACTAAAGTCTATGGACATGTCTCTGGGAATATTAAGGCAGTGTTTAAGCTGTCTGTAACAGCAGACTAGTGACCTTTGCACCTAGAAGAAAAACCCAGCACTGTTCTTCATAACAAGTGGGGAAGGAAACTCATGGATTTGCAGAGGTGTGTGGTGGGTTTGTGTTGTGGTTTTCCTTTCCCCTCACCACCCACAAGAAGGTATTTGGCAAGTCTACATGAATTGTATTTAAAAGCAAATGTATTAAGAGATACAGATCTCCATTTCTTGTGTCTATGGGTGGTGTTTGGGACATTTTTATTCCAACTTGATGAAAGTGAGTTGCCCTTTCTCAGGAGCCTCTCTTAATTTAAGTTTTTCATCAGAGGCTTGACTTTAGATTGTCACATTTAGTTAAGGATTCAGTTGAGATGATCACATTTCACATGCGATTAGTGTGGCTTTACACAAGAATCAGACCAGGTGAAGAAAAAAAATTGTCCAATGTTCGGTTGAAGTACAGTTCAAATAAACGAGTGGTTTTGTGACTTTTTGAATTACTGTGTCATGTTTTAGTTCTCAAATCCTCTATTGCAGTGAATGTGTAAGAAGTATAAGGAACTTTAAAATTTTGTAATTAGATTAAATTACAAGTATTTAAGTTCAATAATACACAAATCCTCCATTTTACTTCAAATATTTTCTACCTCTTTAAGTTAGTCACTTATTTAATCCAGTCAAAATGCATTGGCACTGGTGTGTAAATATACAGGTTGTGTGTGTAGTATATGTACATGATTTGCCATAACATTAAAATCATTGACAGATGAAGTGTGTAACACTGAATATCATGCCCTAATTCCCCAAAGGAGCTGGCACATATTTAATATTACTCAGAGTGACTATTTGTCTTTGTGAACACACACAGTGAAACACAACATCGCACGTGCAGCAGTGGGCAGCTTTCAACAGTACACGAGTGACTTTCCTTTACTAAAAAAAATCAGACTGATCAGCTTTTCCTGGGAATATTAAATATGTTTTTGCCTTTATTTAAAATATGGAAATTGTTTCAAAAGAAGTGCATTTGTTAAACTGTAACACAAACTATTTTGTGATCAATTGCTCAGTGTGTTTCATTTAGGTATTACCAATTTATTATTTTTTGACTAAAAAACAGTTGTTTGAGCTCAGGTGAACGGGTCATATACACATGGACAAAATTGTTGGTACCCTTCAGTCAATGAAAGAAAAACTCAAAATGGTCACAAAAATAACTTTAATCT
>JBBIGC010000001.1:39712480-39736633 GCA_037576955.1 Lepidarchus adonis
TATTTTTTTTTCCCACACATTTTAGTGTAAACCCCAATATAAGCATCAGTATACTTACAATGTCTAGCGTAATGGTAGGTGTGCATGTGTAAATTCCTGTATGTGAGTTACAGAAAGGGAAAACTAAGTTTAAATGACAGGTGCTCACGATGGCTTCACTTGAGTGAACAGAGCAGTGAGTTTTGTTTTCTGATAAATGTAGCACTGTGTTAATGTGAAACTGATTATTCAACATTTTACTAATAATAATACAGAGTTTAAAAGTTCAGGTAGCACGGAGTGTGTATTCAGCCTCATATTAAATAGTGTTCACCTCTATAAAGTTTAGTAACTATTACTATTAGGTTACTATTGCATTAGTAAATGGATAAGGATAATAAATCCATTTGTGCACATTATTCTGGTTCTTCAATTTCAGACAAAACAAGCACATTTCCAGTTTAACTTTATAACATTTATTCTCTGGTTGGAAGCTGTACTAAACTAAGCTACAGCAGAAAACCTATTTTCATTGAATGGGTAAGACAGGTGTTTTTTCATGAATGTGAAGCTTGTGTGTGCCTCCTTATTTGCGCTATGAGCATTTCGGTCTATAAAACTTCTTAACTCAAATCCATTACAACTTTGAACTGGATTTTCTTGCAAGTGAAAAGGAAATTTAATTCAGCTTATAACTTCTGTGCTCTGATTGAATATTGAATAACTAAAGTTGCTCTCAGATGGAAAAGGTTGGTGCAATAAGAGTATCTCTTTGGGATCAGACCAGAAAGGCAAACCTTCCTATATGAATCAGTGAGCCTTGGGGGCCCATGACCCTGTCGCTGATTCGCCTGTCTTTACTTGGTACACACTCCCTACTGCACACCTGTTACAATTAGTCAATAGTTGTGAAGCATCCAGTCATAATATCCATAGACAAACCGGAGTAATAGAATAGCAGAGTTTGCATAGCCAGAATGACAGTGTGGTGCTACAGAACGCCACTTTTTCAACAAATCAGTTTATTAAATTTAGCCTCTAGTTGCCCCGTCAACAGTGTTCATGTAAAATGAAAACCTGTGTTAGGCTGTGTAATTGGCCATTTTGAGTAATGAACCATTGCGCTTGTACAAATTGTGTTTGGGTCCAACATAGCTACTGATTTCCAAACCAGAAGCAATACCAGTAAAAGAACTGGGCTTTGTGGTTTGTTTCCATTGCAGAACAGCTTGACACAGATTGAGATGTCAGACCTCCAGAGCGTTGGAAACCTATTTTCTAGAGTGATTTACACTTCTCCATCTGACAGTATAACAGATCTAGATTTTGTAAATGATGCAAGAATGTTTGACTATGATGCATATTGCCAAATGTGAGGGAGGATGATCTAGGGCTACAGCCCTCAAAAAGATTCTTTTCGCATAGCCTTCTACAAGTTATCTGCATTTTTCCTTGCAATTTTTTTCTATTGACTTTTTCAGATTACTTATTCTGAATATTCAGGGGCTCTGGCCACACACCAGTGTGCTTAAATGAATAGTCTCCCTTTCTCTATCAAATTAACCTCTGTTACTTAATGTAATGCACACAGGAAATAAGAAATATATAATGGTCCTAATAAAAGAAATTAAGTTCACTACAACTTAACTACAAAACAATAAGTTGTAATAATATGAAAGTCCTTATATGACTAAAGTCTGAATATTACTAAATAAATGTATGGTTGACAAAAGAAAAACCTTAATAGATCAAATTAGCTCTAGTATGGTGAAGCTATACTAAAATATACAAAATAAAGGTCCTTATATGAAACCTAAAAGGTCATAATGGCCATATAATGGGCCTATTATGACAAAAGCTTCAATGACAAAATTAAACTCCTTAAGGGAAAATAATATTTGTAAGTTAAAAGCCCCAAATTATAGATACAAGACTTAATATCATAAAATCAAAGTCCTGATATTACAAAAGAAGTCCTAATGACAATTTTATGGTCATACAAAACCGAAAATAAGACCTACTGCCAAAAGGTACTATATGACACAAAAGTCTTAATAGCAATACCCTGCCCTAATAATACAATTAGGTAATAATCTGGTGTTTCTCTCTATTAAGAATCTGTGTGCAATCATTGTATGTTGCCATTTGAGCCAAATTCTCAAAGTTCATTCATAAACCTCCAGCTTCTTTTTGTGAAATATTTTATCTGAAGCTTTAAGTTTACTGTAGCCCAACAGGTTTTCATTGAAACAGATTGCATAAACAGCAACTGTTCTGTGAAATGAGCGGAGCTCTGTGACTTCACCTGAATGTCAATTTATATAAAATATTTAAAGGTACTCTTGAACTGTGAGCTGCCTTCCTTTTAGATATTAAACTTAATAGCCATTTGTTTTCAGGTCTTCTTTTTAGTCAAAAATGTAACCACAGTATAAAACTAGAATACATGTCTAGGTTTGAATGACTTCTCATTATAAGTAAGGGACTTGAACTTCTAAGTGCAAAAAGTTTGTTTGTGTTGTTTTTTTAATGCTGTGGTGAGTTCTATCTCTACAGTGGATTCCAGAATCTAGAATTAGGTTGACACAACTATCCCTTGCCTGCAGCAATGGAAGTCACTGAAACCTTGAAGGGTAATGTAAACAATTCTTACAGGTGCTGTTCCCAATTTCCCCTCTGTGTGAAAAAAAGGCAGAGCTGGAACACATTGTTCCTCCACCCTCTGATGCAGTATTAGTACAGTACTGTAGAGCAGTAGTACTGTATATGGAGATCACAATGTGAAGGAAAAGGTGGAGCTGGAACACATTGTTCCTCCATCCTCTGATGCAGGAAGTAGTACTGTATATGGAGATCACAATGTGGAGGAAAAGGCCAGAAACAAATACACACAGTAAGATAATGAGGCAGAACATTAGAACAGTCTCCAGTCTTCAGCTACTTCCAGCTTGTTTAGGATGAAGTGGGCAGAAGGTAAAATGGAAGCTGCAGAACTTGTGGCACCTGTAGGAATTCTTTGCATTTACTTTTAGGGTTTTATTTATTTATTTATACAAGAAAGCTGTATGTTAAGCAGGTCCCTCAATCCTGATAAATGCATCCAATTTAAAGGATTTTATATTTAAGGTTATTCACAATTAAAAGAAATTCTTAAATTACAAGTAAACACTGGAAAATGTATTCTTTAACACACACGCTTTTTATTATTGACTAATGTTTATTCAAACATAAATTTGCTACCACAATATTTAACGGTCACCACCTCTTGAGCTGTGTGGGATTCTGGCATACATTTTATACTTATTTTCTAATAATATGATCAGTACTGTGATTTTCACTTTATGTTTCTGTGTGTGCAACTGACCATCGGGAGGTTTCAGGCTCCGGGCCTGTCTTTGTAAACATAGATAAAATGTGCTCCTTGGCAAGACACACACACAGATGTATTCTTCCTTTATTCTATTTTTCATACTTTCTATAATAAAAGACATTTTTCATGCCTCATCAATTGACTAAAGAACCTTTGGATTTGCGAAGCACAAATCAATCAGCTGGGTGGTGTGCAATGAGAAGACTATGAGCCGTGTCCACAATGAAAACTGATTTTCAAAAACACTTTTTAAAAACTCTTTCAAAAGGACGAGGAAATTTGACGGATTTTCGTCAAAACTGTCCGCCGACTTCTCCTTAAACGTCACACTGCGCGCCGTGATTGTTTACATCCGCCTACCGGAAACAGTTATGACGTCTCACCCTACAAAGGCTTCTGATTGGCCGATAATGCTATACGGTTATATCGCCACTTGTTGCTTTGTCACGGGTGTTTGGCGTTTTGCGTTTACGTGTGGACGGGGATATTTTTTAAATACTTGGCCAGGTGTGGACAGGGTTTAAAGGACAACAGCGGGGTTTATGTATTAAACAATGAAAACGTTAAAATAGGGGGTAACAGCCTGTACATATCAACGACACGTTTACTTAGTTGTCATGCGATGTTTTGTACGTAAATCCCATTAGACGCGCATTCTCTGTGTGGTTATATTGTTCATATCAGATGTTTCAAATCTAATTTGTGCTGTCGCTCATTGAAACATGAAACTAAATTTAAGGCGCATTAAGTATTTTCTTGCATTCTGGCAGCGGAAGCATTTTAATGTTGACAACTTTAAACCCCGGTATTTACCCCTCGGTACATCCACGCGATGTCCTCTTCCCACGTCCTGCCAGTAGTGGAGGAGTCGGTCTTGCCTTTCCTCTTCCATCGCCTCTCCCTCTTCCAGACTGCCATTGCCAGAGTCCGAGAGCTGGTCCTCTGTGAAGGACTCCAAGTCTTCCAGTGTGATCATCCCGTATTGGGAACCTCCAGACCCCTGGCTTACACCACTTCCACCAGCCTGGTGCTCACTTCCACCGGCGCCATTTAAGCGACAGCCACCACGATCCATGAGTCCAGACTGTTTGGTTATGAAGAAATTACTTTACTTGACGACTTACTTCTGAAGTACTGAATGTTATGGTTGTTTGCAGTGATTTAGCTCTGCAGGCTAAAACAGGAAGTTTAGGTTTACTCTGCGCATAATGAGGCTTGCTGCTATTCGCGACTCCAAACCCATTTCCCCAAGCAGCGAAAATCCATGCTAAAACAGTTCGTAGTGTCGATCCTAACTGGTCACTGTTTATCTGTGGTCTGCAGCCTCTCGTGTCCAGCAACGTGCGCAGCGCTTCCTGCGTACAGCAGCCTCTCAATAAGAGCAGCGGCGCGATGATGTCACAGGCCCCGCCCCCGGCCTCGTGAGGAGAATCTGTCCTTTGTTTACGTGCGCCTGCTTTCGGAAAAAAGACAACTGCGCGCGCCTCGAGACTCAATTATGTAGTCGTTTATTCTGGAATAAGTCATTAAACATATGGTTGACCTCTGAAATCAGATAAGTCACATGATCAGCTTCCAGAATGCTTCATACTAGGCGCGTACTGCTTGTGATCATTGACTTGACACATACACGGATCTATATATATATATATATATATAATATAATCCATTGGTTGAAGCACTGAAAAGTCGTCAGTAATGTATTTTTACATTTTTACATTTAAAAAGTCTTAGAGGTAAATATCAATATCATAATACTATGTAAAGCAAACTGTTGTAATGAGTAGTGTAGTGACCAAGTATTTTTACCTTGAGATCTTATTTATCAACCTTTTCTACTTTTGTGTGAAAACCTAGTGTTAGTTTTTAGCCTAATAATCTAATTTTTAATTCTAGCTTATTCTTTGCAGCGTCTGGAGTGGATCAGGATGCATTTCACTGCCTGTTGTACATGTATAACCAGGCATGTGATGAATAAACATCTTGAATCTTTCTTGAATCTTGAGATTTGCCTTCTACAATAAAACTTATCAATTTTAAAGTTGCATTTAAGAGCCACTAGGTTTCCCTGTATAGTTAGACATTTTTTAAAACTAGCTTGGTTGCAAGGTTAAAATTGTTAAATGAGCACTGGTTGTGGTGATTGGTGATTAGCATTGGGAATGTTTGATTTTTGCTTTGGGAAATTCTGTATAGTTAGAGAAAAATACTGTAGATTAAATGTCTGAATAGGCTTTGAACTGCCTGCCACCATGCTGTGGTCTCTGTTAAACACGTAGAGGGAAAGGCTGTTATGTAAGCATGCCCTCTGTGTTTGCATGACAGGCTACTCCCTCTGTGACGCACAGCCCAGCATGATATGCCAGAACATCTTACAGGAGCTTCCATTTGGAACATATTTAGCTCTAAAAATCAAATGAGAATACAATGCAGTCCCTAATTTATTTCAATAATTTAAACCAGGGCTTTTTACTTGAAAGACAAAAATGTTAATTTCTGTAAATTGGCAGCATTTCATAAAATGCAATAAAATCAAGGTGGTGTGATTTAACTCTTGTGAGCTTTTATTTAATAAAAAATGAAAGAAATTCCCTTTCCTGTAAATTATGCTGTTTGTTTTGGAATTGAGGAGACAAACTGCCTCAATCTTACTTTAAGTCTTCAGCAGCTCTACAGCCCATGGTAGCTTTTGTCTGATTTTCCTCCTCATGAAGCTCCATCCAATTTCAGCAGGAGGCAGATTTGGACAGTCAGGCTTACAAGCTTTGTGGAGCTACACTGTTGTTACAATTGCAGAGTGAGGATGGAATTGAAATTTGTTTTTCAAAGTTCTCCTGAGTCCATGTGGCTGTATTTATAGCAGTAGCATGATGGTTTCTCATGTAGGGCCACCTGAGGGCTAAACTACATGGACAGAGAGTTCTCCACATTCTCAGATTTTTTTCACAATATTATGTACTGTAGATGATGACCTAGAGCCTTTGTAATTTTGTGTGGTGAAATGCTCTTTTTAATTTGACTAACAGTTCTCAAGTTGTTAAAACAAGTTGCATTGATCATAATCCCCTCACCTTTTACCAGCTGACCTGCCTTTTTGTTTTATAATAGTGTAACTTGAATGTTTTATGAACATTTTCATATTATTTTGTTCATTCCTAACTTTTGTGTTTTGCAGGCTTCAAATTCTAAATGTGCGTTTATTTACAAAGTTTGTTTATCAATAAAATATTATGAATCATTTAGTTGAACCGTTCAGTTAAATAAACATTCAAGAGTTAAGAGAATTAACAAATCACACATTATTGTATTTTGTAAAAGAACATTTTATGGAAAAATGTAAGCTAAAAACCTACAGGTTCTATGCTATGTTTTTAGTAATGTAAAATGTTAGGTTTCAGATCAGGATATATACTGAATTCATTATGTCAGTTCTGTATATTTTCTAGCTTTTAAGGAATGAATGTCTTTAAATAATGTAGATCATTCGTGTGAAAAGAATGTTGAGTGGAACTGCAGATGATTAAAAATGTATTGAGTCCACAATAATGGTTAAAATAAGTATAAATTCAAAATGCCTCATTTATAAAGTGATTACAAAAACAGTGTAAAAACAATCAGTGTAGAATTTCAAAATAGGATTTGTTTTATAAGATTTAAATTTACACTGTATAAGAGTACTTCTTCATTGGAGAGTGAGTGAGCATGTGAGTAAATGTAGTGGTGCTTGGAAAATCACCTCAGGCATGTGTGTAATGTTTTTCTCAAGTCATTTTATTAACCTCTTTAATGGAGGAACTTCAACACTAACAGCTAATATGAACTAAACACATAATTTTAGCCTGTTATAACTGCACATCTTTCATCTTAGAATTTCTTAACTGAAATTAGGATTAGGGTTAATATTCACTAACCTAGTGACCTCTGAAAATGTTTTTTCAAATCTCTCCTGACCTATTAAATTACACGAACAATTGTGTTTTTCTAGGCCAAGCATTCTGCATGAAGAAAGGTGTAATTCAAACAGACCTTGCCACCTATCCTGTAGTCATGTGAATGGCTGGAATGATTGGTCTCTCTCGAGCACCAAAACCACAATGGCTATACAACATTTTGAACATCCAACTTAACTTAATTTAAATAATAATATCTTGCTAATGTGAAACTTGAGGTCCAATTCAGACATGTACTAAACACCAAAGACTGAACTTACATAGTGCCAACAAGAAGTTGGAAGAGTGAAATGGATCCTTTCCCATGAATAATCTCTGTAATGTAATTTTTAAATTCATTTTAGCAAAAACTTAGTCACATGTGAATGTTTCAGTTCCACCTTCAATTGTGCAGCAACATTTAAGAAGCAGAACAATTTAATTTCAACTTAAATCTTCCACTCTTGAGCTTATTTTCATTAAACAAGGTTTGGAAGTTACTCTGCAATTCACATGCACAACCACGCTATTAATAACGATCACTTTAGCTAGCCTTCTGTAGCTCATTATGTTGTTCTTTGCTTAACAGAGGTATCTGGTAAGGAAATTAACTAACCTTACTTTTAACCTAAATATCTTAAAACTAGTTTAAATGTGGCATTTTAAATAAATAGAGGTACTATACAGTGAGGGAAATAATTATTTAACCCCTCGCCGATTTTGTAATATTGCCCACTGACAACGCTAACTAGCCGTGTTTGGAGGAAAGCAAATGCTGACTGACCCCAAGAACACCATCTCCACTGTCAATATGGAGGTGGAAATGTTATGCTTTGGGGGTGTTTCTCTGCTAAGGGCACATGACAACTTTACCGCATTGACGGGAGGGTGGACAGAGCCACGTACCATAAAATGTTGTGTGACAACCTCCTTCCCTCTGCCAACACACTGAAAATGGGTTGTGGATGGTCTTCCAGGACCTTAACCCAATAGAACACCTGTGGAGGAAGCTGAAGCTTTGAGTTGCCAAGTGACAGCCTCAAAAGCTTAATGATTTAGAGCTGATCTTCTAACAGGAGTGGACTGACGTTCCTCCTGCTATGTGCGCAAACCTGGTGATCAACTACAAGAAACATCTGACCTCTGTGCTTCCAACAAGGGTTTTGCCACCAAGTTACTCGGTCTTGTTTAGCTGGGGGATCAAATACTTATTTCACAAAAATATTTTATATAAAGTGATTTTCTAGACTTTCTTTTTCTTTATCTTTCACTGTAAAACCTACAATAAAAGTTATAGACTGTTCATTACTTTGTCATTGGGCAAACGTACGAAACAGCAAATAATTATTTCCTCCACTGTATATTTATATAACAGTATTATCTGACATTAAGTCAACAGGACTGTAACTAAAAACATCATACATCCAAAACACTTCAATCATGTCAAAATGCAAGTCTCACAATAGGTTTCAATAAACTAGTAGCCTAGCTATGATAAATTGGAATTGTTCCAATTGGTTTTCAATGTAGAAAACACAGGTTTCAGTTTCTCAGCCATGTCATGGCAATTCGCAAGATGGGGTCTTTAATAATATAAAGGTAATTGCTATGTGGATGTAAGACATCCAATAATTATGTTCTCTAATGCCACCTACCTAAGTTTATAACTGACAAAGTTTGCAAACTAGTAAAGAAGAAATGTATAAATAAAAAGTGTACATTTATTCGAAAGACGAGAATGGCGTATGCACAGAGAAAGTCAAATTCATGAAAACGTGTGCATGCGAACTGCAAGCAATATACGCTTTATTAATCACACTCTATCTGCGGATTGTTCATGTGGTTTTGCCGCATACACCGCATCCTACACGCTCTCTTTCAACCATACATGGTAAATGAAAATTACCTTGTGCATATTTAATCTTGTGCATGCACGTGCATACGCAAGGACCGTTATACCACTCTGGGTATAAAAGCCAGCATGTGAAAATGAATTGTAATATGTTGCCATCAACTGCATTTTACAAGAGAAACAATTCAATATATGAACAACCAGCAGTTAGAAATGACACAATGTTTTTATTACTTTACCCAGAAGCCATCGCACTGTTGATTTGAGTTACATTGGATTTGGGAAAGCAGACATTGCTGCAAATTACCTTTTGATGTGCAATTATACAATTCAATTAAATTCTTCTTGTATTTCCTAAATATACTTTACAACAAATTAACAGTTTTATTGTTAATTATAACGTATACCTGTCAGCTAATTTTTGCTGGTAACAGGCAGTTGCGAGGAAGCCTAGGTCCGTCAGTACCTGTAGCTGTCCCGGGATAGCTTGGGTCTATCGGATTTGTCTATCTAACATTAGACCCAGTTCAGCACATCGCTTCAGCGCATAGTACAGTGTAGATTAAGTGTAGATTTGAGTCAGATTATATATTTTACTGATGTATTTATTCACTATAATAAATATGTGACTAAGTGAAATTTAATGTACAGTGATTTTTGCTCTAAAATGTTCACGCATGGGTCAGAGTTTGCATATCTATACATACATTCTATCGGCAAGTTTATGTCTATAGCTCACACAATTTGTTACAAAGAGGCATACGCATCTTTTAGATCCTGTTTTGTGTGCACGCAACAGTTATAAATGAGACCCCAGTTATTTTTCAATGTATTTTTGTTGAAAAGTACTTAAGTACTTAAAGGTTTCTAATGTCAAGGTTTCTAAATCTGTATGAGATCTATTAAATTGACCGTGCTTGTCCAAAAAAAAAGTCTTTCACTCTAATATTTAATCGGGACACCTTTAGCTTTGATTACGGCATGCATTTATGGTAGCATCGTTTTGATAAGCTGTTGCTATGTCACAACATTTATTTCTGTCCAGAGTTGTGGTAAATTTTCACCAAGATCTTAATATAGATGATGGGAGATTTGGACTTCTTCACTAATTCTTCTCCAACAAATCCCAAAGATTCTCAATGGGGTTAAGGTCTGGACTCTGATAGCCATGTGTAAAGACCATAGTCTCATGTTCCCTGTACCACTCTTTTATAGTTTGAGCCCAATTAATCTTGGCATTGTCATCTTGGAATCTACCCACGCCATCAGGGAAAAAGAAATTCACTGATGGAATAACCCAGTCATTCAACTGTGCTGAACCTCAACCTGACGACCTACTGCGACCCCAGATCATAGCACTGCCCCCACAGGCTTGTACAGTAGGCACTATGCATGATGGGTGCATTGCTTCATGTGATTCTCTTCTTAGCCTGATGCGCCATCACTCTCTCTCTCTCTCTCTCTCTCTCTCTCTCTCTCTCTCTCTCTCTGTCTCTCTCTCTCTCTCTCTCACTCACAAATTTCAACCAAATCCATAAAAAAATATCAGTTGGTGAGGCTTGCAAAGATTTGCAATATGATGAAATTGAGCTCTTATGGCCAAACTTTTTATGATTTATATGAATTTTTGCTATCATTTTGTTTTTGAGAGATCCATGACATGCTCTTGCTAAGTAGGAAAGGCCCAAGAGTTATGTCAACTTGTCAACTGTGATAAAGGTCATAAAAATCAGCAGCTACCATGGAGCCTGCTTCCAGCCTTTTGACACAGCAAATAATGCCACTCTCTATTTTGTATTGTGTTGTTACATGTCTGTTTGTTCTGAGTTCACTTTTTTCCTGAAAAGGTTTTGGAGAAATTCACATCACATCTGACTCAGAAGAGGGTGCTTAATCATCATGACCTTCACACTCTCACCAAATATCAGCTTATTCTCGCTCGGGATCAGTTCAGACGCAATCCACAACCTCATGTCATGGTACTGTACACTACTACTAGCAACAGAGCTGAAATGGCTGAATCAGTGCTTACAGATAGAATATTTTATATAATTATATAATATTATATATATACATTATTCTTCTTTTAATCTAATATCTAAACACTGAAAACTGTTTGTGGGAGTGCATAATGTGTAAGCCTACTCTGTTATCTTTTCTTTTTGGTTACAGGAAGCACAGTATGGTGTGCTTGAGAGAGATTTTGCTTTGTGTATCACCCTCTACCATGGATATGAACTTCTGCAGCAGATGGGTCTTAGGTCACTCTTTCTATTCGCACAGAATATTATGTCAAGCACTAAAGGTAACGGCTAAACTGTTTTAAACAGTTTGTACAGTAGTGTGTCTGTGAGCATGACTGTAAAATCTCAACACAAGATTCTCATGAAATCTTGGTTTCAGATATTTAAAATGTGTTAAAAAAAACATGAATTAATTTAATTAAAATTATTAATACCTTTCATTTTTAGCCATTAATAATTTCATTTATTTTATTATCCCTTATAGTCCCACAAGTGGGAAATTTCCTGCTATCTTCCTTCTAACTGGTGTTCTACATGCATGCTTTTGTACAACCCAAAAAAGTTGGGATGCTGATTTAAATCAATTAAAAAACAATGCAATGATTTGAAAGTGATCCCATTCATTCTTGTCCTGGTCCCTTTGCAGAAAAACAGCCACTTTGATTTATTTTTCTCATTTTGTCTTGCATAGTAAAGCTAAGCTAAGGTAAAGCTATGATGAAAATTACAGGCCTCTCATTTTTTTAAGTGGGAGAACATGTACAATGGGTCACTGACTAAATACTTTTTTGCCCCACTGTATATTTTATCATCTACAGTACAAGCTCGAGAGTCTGGTGCAACAGGCAAAAATATTTTTAAATATATATTGTGTGTGTTTGTAAGTAAACAGTTCTTTTAAAATGATGAGACCATTTTTTTCACCATATTTTCATCATTACTATAAATGAATGTACAGCTGAAAATCTTTATTTTACAGTGTTTAAATGACAAAACAATGTACATTTAGATTTTACATTCTGATGCATTGTTCTAATGTGAATTTCAGCAGAAAAGGCAATAAAATAATTAATTCCTTTGATCTGCACTTTTTATCTTCCACCCTCAGAATTACACAGTGCTTTTCCATCTCTCATGCTCATGTCAGTGCAGAAGCAGGAGATAAGCAGTACTCATGCAGTTTTCATGTTTTCCTCCTTGTTCTTATCTTCTAGAATTTACTTGATGCACTCACATTGGCTACTACACTCTTATAAGCTCAGCTGAGGTGATGACACTGCACAAAGCCTGCAGTGGTGGAACCTGCTAACACACCCTTGATGCATAGTACACCAAGACAATGCTATAAAATAGCTTTATCTCTGAACAAGGCCAAGAACCACTCAAAGACAAAAACACCAGACGCTGACATCAGATAGAAACTATTGTTAGGGTAGTTTATGGATTTTTGTGTTTAATTCTTAAACCCTAACTTACTTCTCATAGGGTTAAAGCAGTGTCATCCTTTCTAGTTGTGACGTAATGTGACTGATGCTTTTCATGTATTTTCAGAGTATTCTCGTGCTAGAAATGAATTGCAGCGCAGCCCTCTGTTCATGGCCCTGTACAGAGAAATGGAAGCCATATTTGGCACACTTAGCAAAGGTAGCTGCTTCTACTAGATTCATCAGTACTTGGTAGAACTTTGTTTGTACCACTGCTGTTAGTCACCGAAAAGTGCTTCATCTGACTGACGGATTGATTTTTTAGGACCTGAGGAGCAATATTTTTATAGTCACCCAAAACTTCAGAAATTGGACGAGGTGGTACTACAACACTTCACTACATGGTCAGGTAAACTAAACCACTTTGTCATACCAAATAATTATGGCCATCTTTAAAACTATTCTTTAGATCTTGTTGCTGTTCCTGTGAAGACTTCTCAGCTAATTTCTGATCACTTGCCTACTTGTACAGCTCTTCTGGAACTTTGATAAAAAAAATCTAGATCAAATTCATGGATTTATTTGTAATGTTAATGTTTTAATTCTTCATTAATTGTTTGTATTTAGCTGCAGTAATTTGTAATTGGTGATTTTACATGTAATCTCTACAGTGTCATGTCACAGTGCATTCTAATTGAGCATCTTTTTTGTTTGGCTTAGGCAGTGATCCAGGCTCTGGAAACATTCCCAGAATAGAAAACACAAGAGTGATGATCTTCTCTTCGTTCCGGGAAAGTGTTCAGGAGATTGCAGAGATGCTTAATCGCCACCAACCCCTCATCAGGGTTATGACATTTATGGGGCAAGCATCTGCAGGGAAGGGGGTTCGAGGGTTCACTCAGAAGGAGCAGCTTGAGGTAAAGATGCTATTGTGTTGTGTTGCTTTGCTTTAATAATGATAATTAATGTTATTGTGGTCAGTATTGACACCAATAACTGACACTACAGTACATAAATCAATAAGCCACTTTTTAGGTACTTCTACAATGTGTCTTTTTTTATTTTTTATCAACATCACTTATCAAACGCGGACACTTTATAAGACACATTGTACTTGTTTGTCCATCATCTGATCATCTGATGCTACACAGTTTGTTTGTCATCCTCTAGTCAGTCATCAGTAGAGATGGGTACAGAAACTAGGTACTAAATGAGCCTCAAGGTTAAAATGTATAAAGAGCGGAGTATGGATAAGCTCTGACGTTAATGGTTATTGCTTTCATTACTTGTTGAAAGTAATTAATTATATATTTTTGTTTCTACATAAAAGTAGTCTTTCCCAGATAATCTAGCAAGCTCCATTACTGACTAAGATGTTCATCTAGAGCAGGGGTTTTCAAAGTTAGTCCTGGAGAGCTGATATCCAATACAGTTTTTCTTCTAAAACACACTCACTAATCCTGGCAATTAACAGGTGAGTTCATCCAGGTGTGTTTGATCAGGGAAATCAAAAAACTGTGCTGGACGCCAGCCCTCCAAGACTGGAACTGGACACCCCTGGTCTAGAGCGTTCTCTCACTCACGCCCATACGCTGATGTTTCTGCCTGATCTGTGTGTGTATGCAGAAAGATCTGTATACTGACATCCAGTGGACCCAGCCCGACCCGAGTATGCACACAAATTTAAACTTTAAAATATGTTTTAACTCATTATAATACATAAAAGCACATGCACACTGTCACGTGATACTGAACTTAGTAGATATTGAAATATGACAGTACAGCATGCCTGCCAAGCATATACGCTGCTTTGTATTTTGTGAAATTGTAAAAAACTTATATATGCAAAAAATACATGCACACAAACTCATTGTAATTAGAAAGAATTAAAACTTAAAAAATTCCGAAATACCGGATCTGTCTTGATGATGCCCATTCCTAGTTGTTGGTGGTGATTTTCTGGCACCAGTTTGCTGCATATTTTGTAGTTGGTTGAATGTTCTCAGACCACAGGATACACTATGGGAAGAATGCAAGCTGGAGGAGGTTTGAAGTGTGATGCTGACATCATTGTTCTGCTGGGAAATGTTGGATCCTGCCACTTGTATGGGCAATACTTTGAAATGTGCCACCTACCTAGACATTGGTGCAGACTAAGTAGGCAGACCTTTTATGGCAGCATTATTCCCTGTGGGATTTTGATATATTTCTTTAATATATTTTTTCCTAAGAATATGATCAGTATACACTTCTTTGAATTTCACTTCTAAGTTCACTGTGTTTCTGTCTGTTCATTTTGACCTCAGGAGGTTTCAGGCTCCAGGCCTGTCTTTGTAAACATGGAGATAACGTGTGCTCCTTGGCACACACACAGACTTTTAGAGTGAGTTCAGAGTGGAGTTGGAGAGAGAAGCAGCTGTATTCTTTATTCTTGTTTTCTTATTCTATTTTTCATACTTTCTATAATAAAATCTTTAAAGACATCTCATGCCTCATCAATTGACTTCAAAGAACCTGAGATTTGGAAAGGACAAATCTATCATCCCTGATGGCAGTGAACTCTTTCAGCAGGATAGCAAATTACAGACATTTTTCAAATTGTTGACTTAGATTCCAAATTCGTGAGATCTTAATCTGATCAAGCATCTGTGGGATGTACAGGACAAAGTCTGATTGATGTTGGCATCACCTCACAGGACTTAAAGGATCTGCTGCTAATGTCTGGGTGCCAAATACCAAAGCACTCCTTTAGTGGTCTCTTGGGAGTCAATGCCTCACATATTATGTCTATTTTGACATTATTTAACTATTATGTCTAGAAACAACTTGAAATGGTAGGTGAATGTAGGGCTCTTATTGTTGCATGTAAGTATTTTCTGAATCTTTATTTCACAGTATGTCCTGATGTCGGTACCTGAAACCAAAGGCTTACACTGTAAAAGAATCAGTGCTTTTAAATATGCTTCTTATTGGTTGAAGCACATGGGAATTTGCTATTTCTCCTTGTGCTTAACAGTTTCATTGGAAAGAACAGGCACCTTGTTTCAATATACCGTAGCTGATCATCTCCAAACCACTTTTTTCTGCATTACATTACAATTAAGCACAATTTAGGTCAGTGATTGCCCTTGCACTGGAAACTCCCTGCACATCCCTGACATGCACTGTTCTTCCTTCTACCGCATCAGAACCGCAACTGCCAGACACTGCAGGAGCTTTTTTCCACAATCGGTCAGAGCTTCTGAACTCACTGCCCCCACCCAAGGACTGCTGAACCCAAACACACACACACACATGCACTAAAAGACAGTATTTTAACTTGTACTCCCACACCTGTTTTACACCTTCATTTGCACCAGCTCATCTTGCACATGTCTGTCTCGTCATTGTCTTGTGCAATAACCCTGTGTTTTAGATCTTTTCTTTTTAATATATGTATAGGTAATTTTTAATTTTACTTTTATTTATTTTTTTTATTTATTTATAGATGTGTATTTAAGAGTACCTCTTTGTACATGTTTGATATATTTTTACATTACAGTTTTCTTTATAAATGCACCAAGGTGGGGGGCTGTTTGAAATGGCATTTCAATACACTGAGCTATTCTAGAGACAGAATGAATGTTATTTTTTCAGAAGCAGTGCTATATGTAGGAATTATTACCTTTATTATAAAGTTCTCCATGTTGTATTAGAGTTCATAGCAAGTATTAAAGATGATTCTTGTTTTAGTAATACTGTTTCCAGGCAAAAATGCTACTTTAAAAATGAAGGAACTGCATGTGTTGTGAATACACTCAACTAGTTAATCTAGCCAAAATGATTTAAATATATGATTTGAAATATATAGCAGCAAATGTTGTAATTTATTTACATTAGAATGTGTGTGTTCAAAGGTGGTTCGGCAGTTCAGAGATGGTGGCTTTAACATACTGGTTTCAACCTGTGTGGGTGAAGAGGGTCTTGACATCGGAGAAGTAGATCTGATTATTTGCTTTGATGCTCAGAAGAGTCCCATACGTCTTGTACAGCGCATGGGGCGCACTGGGCGACATAGACAGGGACGCATAGTGGTCATACTGGCTGAAGGGCGAGAAGAGCGGGTGAGTAGTAATTATTTGATCATTAATCATTTATTTTATTAGTTATCATTAAATAGGGATGATGAGGGATACATTTTTGAGTATATTGTGTGCTGAATTCAATACTTTGATTTGACTTAATCTGAGATGTTATTAAAGCTTCTAACATTTTGTAGTTTTATAAGCCACATAGACTTCGATTGATGTCAGATTGATATTTAATGAATTGCAGTTATGTATTAGACAAATGACTGTAATCTGTGACATTACCTACTTGTCTAATGTTGGTCAGGATTTTAGTCTAGCATTAACCATCTCACAATCTTTGTGTAATATAAATTTTAATTTACACAAACACACACACACACACACACACACAGATCACAATCACTCCACTCTCCTTTCCCCCTAAACTCTCTCTGTGCCATACCAATGCTCTCTCAGGGAAGATGAAATTATTATTTACCTGCCCTTTATTTAAGGGATGTTATTTTAATTTTTTTTTTACTTTGTTTTAATGAGAATTTGATGGTTTATCCCTACAAAAATCTGATCTTCTCTGCAGACCTATAACCAGAGCCAAAGTAACCGACGTAATGTGAATAAATACATCATGGGGAGCAAGCACAGTTTCCACCTGTACCCTCACAGTCCCAGGATGTTACCAGCTGGGATGACCCCTACAGTGCACAAAATGCACATTGTGTGTGGCAACTTTGAACCCAAAGACAATACCCGGCGCTCCATCAAGGGCTGCCAGACACTCCACAGACTATCTCTACCCGGCCTTGATGTCCAAAGTAAGAGTTTCAGTCTTCCTGAAAAACCCCAATTCCAAAAAACCTGAAGTGCTGTGTAATACTTAATTTTTTGAAAATGCATTTATTTTTAGATCTCATAAACCCATATTTTATTCACAATAGAACAATTAAAATGTCAATTGTTTAATCCAATAATTGTATGAGAAAAAAATAAGGTACTTTTTCATTTCATGGCAGCAATTGTTCATTGCTAAATGTTTTGAAATGGTGAACCTCACTGCAAACAGGGAAAATCAGCACCCGGACAACAGCCATGCTGTTGTAGTAGATGAAGTTTGCATTTTGGCATTGCCTTAACCTTTAGCACTGATGGTGCATTTTTAGATGTGTAAGATGCCACTTCCATACCATTAGAGGTGCAGGCCTTTGAACTCAGCACTCATAAAACCAGCCAGTTGGTCCCTCTCCTCTTTAGTTTCCAGTTTCTTGTCTAATTACCATGTCCTTCACTGTCTGTTTTACACACACTGCTGTGAAACTGATGTGCTTCAATACTGCATGCATTAAATTAAATGAGGGGTTAATCCAGTGCACAGTGAGGTCATGTCTACACGTTGCTGGGTATTTTTGGAAACAGTGAATAATCCTGTCCACACAAGCACGGAAAATATCTCTGTTCACACGCATACAAATGTCATGTCCACATATAAAAGCAAAAAATCATTTGAAAAATCTTCACCTAGGAAGTCATTTTTAAAAATGATAGTTTTCAATTACCAAAAATGTCATTTACATGTGGATGGAAGGACATAACGCACAGAATAAGCTAAGTTTTCGGAAATACCTGGCTACGTGTGAACAGGGCCAAATCCTCTCTTTGTTCTATTGGATGAGCCTGGACTGCAAGGGTCCTGTCCTCTCCTACCCCTGTCAGTTGTCTTCTGGTCATAGGCCAGATTTGATGGATAGGGAGTTTGACCTGAGAAGTGTGTGTCCTTGGTGCAGAACAAGCACTTCCCCATGCCCTCATACCAGCATTGACACAATATCTAAACACACGAGAGAGCACTGCTACCTGGTACATTCAACAGCGCCTTAGAGCTACAGTGTAATCCAGAGAGCTCAGCAGAGACATGTGCGCGTGTGTGCGCGTGCGTGGGTGTGTGTGCGTGGGTATATACATATATATATATAATGTGTATGTATGTGTGTGTGTGTGTGTGTGTGTGTGTGTATGTGTATATATATATATATATATATATATAATCAGTCTTACTTTTTTCAGCAAAAATTGATACATAATAAAAATAAAAACATCAAAAGCACTGTCCAAAGGTTTGGGCACCCCAAGAGTTCCAAAGTCTCAGATTCTTTTTACAAGGTATCAGACCTTAATCAAATTGTTAAATCTCATACATGGAAACAGCTGTCATTAGTAAATGTCATTAGTAAATGTCATTAGTAAATGTCATTAGTAAATGTCATTAGTAAATGTCACCTGGTGCTAATTTCAAATTACAAATACTCTGACTCTTCAAACCTTGTGCACACACTTTTGGACACTCAACAACCATGGGTACCTCTAAGCAGCTGCATAAGACTTTGAAAATGAACATTATTTATGCCCACAATGCAGGAGAAGGGTACAAGAAGATAGCAAAGCATTTTCAGCTTGCAGTTTTTACAGTGAGAAATGTTATTAAGAGATTGTAGTTCAGGGGAACTGTGAAGGTCAAGATGAGATCTGGAAGACCTTACCTGTGTCCCCATCATAAAATAATCCAACGGCAGAAGTATGCCTGATATGTTTTGGAAACAAGTGCTTTGGACTTGTTGAAGACATGTTTGGAGAAAAAAAGGAGCAGCATTTCATGAAAAGAACACCTTGCAAACCATTAAGTATGGGGTGGATCTATTATGCTATGGGGTTGTGTTGCAGCCAGTGGCACAGGAAACATTGCACAGGTGGAGGGAAAAATGGATTCCACTAAATACCAGTAAAATCTGGAAGCAAACATCATACCATCTGTAAAATAGCTGAAGCTGAAAAGAGGGTGAGCTTCTACAACAGGACAATGATTGTTAATAAACCCCGAAATCCACCATGGACGACCTCAAGAGACACAAGCTGAAGGTTTTGCAATGGCCATCACAGTTCCCTGATTTAAATATCATTGAAAATTTGTGGGTAGATTTTAAAAGAGCTTCGCATGCAAGACGACCAAAGAATATTATAGAACTAGAACCTTTTGCAGGAGAAATGGGAGACTTTTAGCTCTAAAAAGCGTTTGCAAGCTGTGATCTCTGCCAGAGGAGGTGTTACTAAGTACTGATTATGTAGGGTGTCCAAACTTTTGCACTTTTTAATAATGTTTTTATTTTTTATTTTTGTTCAATTTATGGCATAAAAAGTAACTCTGCATCAATGTTTGATGAAAATATTGTGTATTTATTTCACCGAAATCTATTATTTATCAGGTGCCCAAACTTTTGCATAAGACTGTATATTTATATTTTAAAAAAATTATATATATTTTTAAACTCGAGTGAATGATTTTTTCAAAATTTTAACAATGTTTGCATCTCCCAGTAAATTGTTTCGAAAATGAGGAAATTAGTTTTTCTTGTTCACCAATCCTCAAAGAAAACAACATGAGGTGAGAAGAAAAAAAACAGTTAAAATATTTAAAATACCACTAAAATACTGTTGCTTATGTAATTCAAAGGTGTTATGTAAAGAATTTTGTTTGTTGTTTCAAGCTTATCTTTATTTTTTAATTCAAATACACTTTTTTATCTATTCACTAATGCAACCCACAAAGTTCAAAATTATTTGTATACCAGAACAGTGACCAATAATAAGTATGTTTATGTGCTGTTACTACAGGTGGAGCTGAAAAGGAACGTGTGAAAGAGGATGGTTTTCTCAGTCCTACTGAACAGGCTTTTTGGGTCTCCACCATGAAGATGGATGAGAATGAGCCGCAGCCCAGGCTCAGACAGTCGTCTTTCCTCTCCCTTAGTGAAGAAACTCAAACGCATGTAAACATTTTTTGTATTATTAGTAAATATTATCTGGACAACACAGTGTTCTATGTACAGTGGGAGAATAAGTATTTGACACATCAGCATTTTTATCAATAAGGGTATTTCTAATTTGGGTAGTGACACAAAATGTGCACCACATGTCAATATCAACACAAGTATTTAATTCATGCAAAGACATCTAAACATTTAAGTTGAGTTTTGTGTAATAAAGTGAAAAGACACAGGGAAAAAGTTTTGAACACATGAAGATAACAAGGGGCAAAATGGCATAGAAAACCAGGAGATCACCCAAAATCTGTCAGTATTGAGAGAGAATCCCTGCCCCCTATCAGTACTAATTGATATCAGCTGTTTTAGTCCTAATTGATGTCCTTCTCATTACCCAGGAGGCACACAGGAAAGACTCCATGATGGGTAAAAGCAAAAAACTCTCCCAAGATCTTCGTAATCTTATAGTTGAAAAGCAGAAGGTACAGCAGAAGGTACTGCTGCAAGGTCTGAAAAATTTGTAGCATGATCTACAAACCCATCTGCCTAAATGCAGCATGCACTCTACCTAAGCCTTTTTCATTGTCACACAATACTGTTGCACTGTACTGCACTGCAGGAAGTAGTACTAAATCAGTATCAGAATGGAGAGGAAAAGAAAAGAAACACAGAGAGGAGGATGATAAGCCAGAACAGTGGAAGGAAAATGAACTGGACAGAAAGGGGTGAAAGTCATTTTTATGTTTCCGTAAAGTTAACCAGGTCCAAAAAATTTTTCAACATCCCAGTTTTCCGTAAAATGATCTTTTCGTTTTTGGTTGTTTTAGGTTTTATTTTGTAATTTAGCTACTTAAATTACCAGTAAAAACTTGTGTGTTTTAAAACTTTTGACTAGTAGTGCTATTGTTTTTTGTAGGATGTGCAGGGCCTAGTGAGAAATCTGTCTCTTTGGGAATGGCGACATTGGCAAAATCAACCTCTTCACACACACAAAGTGGAGCATTCTGCTCGCTGTCTTCATTTCATTGCCATCATGGACCTTATGGACAAAATGAAACTGGAAGAGGAGGTGAGACAAAAACAAGAACACTGAATAAAAACGTGGAACTGTACAGATTTTGCCATAGTTGATGAAACCAAAATATGCTGTTTTTCTGATTGCATTAGAACTTATCAGATCAAGTTGTTGTCTTAATTGGCTGTGATCATTTTTTATGTGATTTTAAAAAAAATAACAATGGAATCAACAAATGAACTAATGATACATGGGCAACAGAAAAACATTAGCTTTTTAGCTATATTACTTTATCATAATTGATTACTCAGTTAAAAACATATCAAAAGAATAGAATAGTTTACAGTTCACAGATAAAACAGTTATGCACAGGTCCTTTTAAAAGTGCACAGTCCAGTGTGATTATATGAAACTTATGAAATTCAATTTGAAATCAAATCTTTGTTCTATTTTGTTTTTAGCAGTAGTGTATCTGGTTTGCCAAACACTGCCAGAGTCTTGTTCCACTGTGAGCTAATATACAGTGGTGTGAAAAAGTAATTTTTTCCATGTTTGTCACACTTAAATGTTTCAGATCATCAAACAAATTTAAATATTAGCCATAGACAACACAAGTTAACACAAAATGTGTTTTTTAAATGAAAGAGAAAAAACCTACATGGCCCTGTGTGACAAAGTGATTGCCCCCCAAATAACTTACAAGGCTTTGCTATCTTCTTATAGCCGTATTCTGCATTGTGGGCATTGTGCACAGCTGCTTAGAGGAACCCATGGTTGTTGAGTGTCCACAAGGTTTGAAGAGTCAGAGTACTTTTACAGCTTTGAAATCGGCACCAGATGACCTTTACTAATGACATTTACTAATGACAGCTGTTATCATGCATCAGATCTAATGAGCTGATTAAGGTCTGAAACTCTAAGGGTGCCCAAACCTTTGCACAGTGCCATAATAATGTCTTTTATTTTTGTTCAATTTATGGCATAAAAAGTATATAAATATTGTGTGTGTCTTAAAGAGACTGTGTTAACATCTTTTCAATAACAAAATGACTAAAAATCTGTTATTTGTCAAGGGGTGCCCAAACTTTTGCATAAGACTGTAATAAGCCAAATACAGTTGACAAACCAGGCATCTTTGTGCTACATTCACCTAACCTAAGGTTTAGGTTTCAAGCAATTCCATAAATTTTATTATGCAGCTGTTTAGAACAAAATTATCTTTCTGATTGTTTTTGATGCTACTTATATAGACTGGGCACTGGAAACCTTGTGGTTGGAAACTTGCCCTTGTATTCAGAGAGTCACAGGTTCCAGTGTCGGCCCAGGTAGCGAGGGACAAGTTCCCCAGGCTCTGTTGATAGCTGCTCACTGCTGCATGTGTGGATGGATTAAATGCAGCATGTACATTTTGTTGTAGTGCACTTTGTATAATGGGATGTGATCATAATGAGAAATTGCCACTTTATTTCATTCTGATGATGGTGATGGAGAGCACTGTCTAAAATTGTCTTGTTTGTCCACAATTTTACATCTGGCTACTGTAAAGGGCCATACAGTACGTGATTTACATGATTAGTGTGATATGTGGATGGGGCATTGCCATCCTGTCAGTGTAGAAATGTTTAGACATAAGATAAAGATCAGGCAAATTAATTAATTAAACAAATTGATTGTCACCTTGCAGTGAGCCTATGCACAGCAACCCCATGAAGTGTATGTGCTTTCTTTGCTGGCGCTGTATTATCATGTCCTGCACTTATATTTTAGTCACTTGGGCAATAGCTGCTCTTCTGTTTGTCTTTACATTTCATGCTAGCATCCCGGTCACTGATTGTTTGCTGTAAAACTGGAAACTGAATTACTGATGTCTTTCTCTTAAATGTAAATGCAGATGTTCCTTTAGACATTTTCTATTGAAACAGTAACTACTTTGGCATTTTACCATCTGTTTTTAACAAAAGAATTTTCATTGTCACATAAATTTTTTCCTATTTCCATCTTATTCTCAAATAGTCAAAAAATTCATTTAATACACATAGGTTGAGAGCATTGTAGGATGCGTAATTGCTTTTCTGTAACCTGCAGTACACCTGCAACTACACTTACAAGTACATAAAAAACGATTGTCGTGAAAAAGTTCATTATTTCTTGACATTCCTTTCAGAAAGTGAAATCCATATATTATATAGATTTATTACACATAGTTTGAAATATGTCAAGCCTTTATTTCTTGGAATTTTTATTATGGCTTACAGATAATAAAACCAAAATTCACTCTCTCAGAATATTGGAATATCACATAAGATGTTTTTTTTTAAAAGGATGTTTTAAACAGAAATGTCAGGCTTCTGAAAAGTATGTTCATTCCTGTGCATACAATTCTTGGTTGTTCCTCCTTTTGCATGAATGACTGAATCAGTGTGACGTGGCATGGAGGAGATCAGCCTGTGGCTCTGCTGAGGTGTAATGGAAGCCCAGGTTTCTTTGATCTCAGTCTTCGGGTTGTCTTCATTGTTGGGTCTGGTGTCTCTCATCGTCCTCTTGACAATACTCCACAGATTCTCTATGGGGTTCAGGTCAGGAGAGTTTGCTGCCAAACACAGTAACACCCTGGTGGTTGAACCAGCTTTTGGTTCCTTTGGCAGTGTGGGCAGGTGCCAAGTCTTGCTGGAAAATAAAAT
>JBBIGC010000001.1:39736733-39754705 GCA_037576955.1 Lepidarchus adonis
CATCACCTGGAGCCTCAGACGGCAGCTATGGCTCCCACTCCCCAGACTCCCTGATGGGCACCTCCCCTTTCAACCAGCGGCCTAAGAAACGCATGAGGAAAGTATGATTGTGTATTGATGGACTACTGAAGCTTTTATTGTGGTCCAGCAGACGATGGGTGGAATAAGTGTGTGTGAGACACAAGAAAGAGAAAGCCAGCATGAAAATGGCTGCCGTTCACTGTTTTAGGCAATTATTGGTTTGGAGTAGTAAAATTAGCATCTGTTTATTGTAATAAAACAGTACAGGAATCACAACATGGAGTAATTGTAGCCTGATGTCTGCTCCTGAATGCAAGCGGACAACAATCAAGGGATAATGGCAAATTAATTACAGTGTGCATAAATCTGCATATTATGTAAGCAGAACTTTGTTTTTTTCATTAGTCACAGTGGATGCAGACTATTGTCCCCAGGCCACATGCACAATGGGAAAAATAATTTAGCCTCTTAGATTACCCTACTACATGTGATACCATTATGTTCATTAGTTTTCTCCTCAAATTAATACATTCTTGGCTTTTTACTTTAACCTGAAGGACAGAGGAGATTGCAAATGTTTCTGTCAAAATAAAAGCTTTTTTTTCCAGAGTTCCTTCCTTTCTGAAGTACTAACGGAACCCCACATAAGTTGAGTATTAGTTATTTAAAACTACCAAGGGGCAATTTGTTGATTTTTTATTGTTTTTACTTACCTAAAGACATCTACAGACTTTGTATAGAAACTGTTTGATTGGTTATTGATAATGGGTCTATTTATGAAATCATGATGTCTTTTACAAGTTTACGCTGCAAGTATCAGTCCTATGCATATAGATCTGGAAAACTATACAGAATGATGCAGTTGCTTTGAAGCCACAATTGTCTGCAGAATATTTTTTTGTTAAATCATCTACTTTAACTGCTGTACGGTCAAAAGTTTTGGCACCCCAAGTCAAATGATATGTTTTGTTTGTTTTTCTAAGTAAACATCTGGATAGAAAAAAATCTGGGTCTCGTGGGTCCTTGAAAGTTGAGAACAAGTGCTGTGGTGCAGTGTTTAGCGCTGTCGTAGAAGGTCCCGGGTTTGATCCCAGGGTCGGCCACAGGTCCTTCTGTATAATCTGTACAAGCTCTCCCAGTGTTCCTGTGGGTTTCTTCTAGGTTCTCTGGTTTCCTCTCACTGTTTAAAGGCTTGTGATTTAGGTTGACTGGCTCCTCTACATTGTCCATAGGGGTTTGTGTGTAAATTGTTTGGATCTTGCAACCCTAATCATTAAGCAGTGTGGATAATGAATCCAAATCTAGACCGTTTGACCAGACATGGCTCATTGAAAGTGCTTGAATTTATATATTATGCTCATGAATAGAAATGGAAGTGGATACATTTTTGATGTAATGTTAGTAAAAAGCTGTCTGCATGCACCTTCCATCATGTGTGTGTCCTTCTCACATACCATGTGTCCAGAGAAAGTGTGACGGTCACATGCATGATTGTAGTCCAGTGTTGCAGGTTAAACAGCCTCAAGCAAGTGAGAAATCTAGTATTAAGCAAATTATCCCCACATTTCCTGGGCCACTGACTACTACATAACCTCAATACAGAAGAGATCTACTTCCTTTCTTAACAGTGACCAGGGTGTTCTTTTATTAAAACAATTCTCCTTCATTTTCTCCAAGCATACTACAATTGTAGCCACGGACTAATGTTTTTGTTTCTTCAGATCATATCACTTTATGCCTTGATACAATGTTTGTTCGTTTTGGGGCCTGACACACTCAGAGCCACAGTGTGTTATTCATGCAGTGGTTGTCAATAAGCTACATTTACAGGGTTTCTACCAAAACAAATCTGTGAATAACATACTCTATACTCTAGTTCTATCCACATGTATTTCAGAAGCTTAGGCAAGGTCACATAATCAGATAGTGGTCATCATAAATAGTGACCTGTGGAAAAAATGTTTTATGTAATCAACATTTTATGCTGAGTAAATAGATTAGATTCGAACAGAAGTGTTCATTTATTTTATTTGACAGGAGGTAATGTTCGACATCATGTGGTGCTATGACACTGATATTTCTGTTCATGGTTTTTTTGGGCATAAGTGTATCACTGGTCCTTAAGAGTGATGTATGGCTATTTGAGCATTGCACAATGAGCTGAAACAATTTAAGTTATGGCACCCCATACCCCAGCCTGGTTCTTTAATTCAAATTAAAAGCTGAAGTTAAGGGTCCTTGGGGTCATAAACTGCTTCACAATGTCATCTGTTACTTGCTTGCGTCTCTCTTGGTGAGCTGCGATCAAAGGCTGAAGGGTCTCAATCAAACACTTCTTTAGTTCTCCAGTCAAAAGTTCCCCGCTTGTATAATCCTGAAAGAAAAGAAATTCAATGAGTCTGCTTGAGGGGAAAAAAAACAAAACAAAACCCTGAGAAATTACATGTAACAAACCCGTCTTATTTTCTCCAGCTGCTCATCATCCTCAAGGAAGAAGGTCAGGTACATGAATGATACATCTACATCTGGGTTTCCTCCATACTTCCTGTGTTCCTCAACGGTGTCTTTTCCACCAGAGAATGCGTGCTTATTGATCTGTGTCATTCAAAGTCGCATTGTCATAAGTTGCTCAAGATCATAAATAATGTGAACTGTAACATTTTTGGCAACTGGTATGTTTATATAGTTTACATTATAGGTTCTAGCTTTCTTAGCCTAAGTTCACATTCTTAAAAGTAAAGGTGCTAAACAAATTAGTGTGAACTGTACCAAAGAATAATCACAAGAATATTTTTATTATTTAAGTTAACAAACCTATGCATCTATAGTTTCCACACCAATTGAAGATTCATTCCACCCTAGAACGATATGTCCAAGCAAAGAACCGTTTACAGTGGTGCTTTACAAGTTTGTTAACCATATATAATTACAGGGGGTCTGCGAGTTACGTTGGGGTAAGTCGGTATATAACGGCATATATTTATTAACTATGAACGAGTAGCAGCATATAGCTATCATAAGTCTCTCCTAGGTGAATATATTCGTCTGCTCTGCTTGCCAACTAATTCCAGCGCAAACTTTGTTTTAATGTCAAACATTGTGGTAAAAAAAAAGGCAGCCAGTACCCATATGCCGAGTACGATGTAAGTAAAGATGATTATTTGTCATTGTGAACACACCACTGCACCACAACGAAATGTTTCCTCTGCATTTAACCCATCACACGTGCAAATGTGGAGCAGCAGCCAGCTATCAACAGCGCCTGGGGAGCAGTGAAGTGGGGATGGTACATTGGTACCTTGCTTAAGGGTTACCTCAGTGGCTGGGACTTGAACCTGCAGGGGCAAAGTCCTAACCACTAGGCCACCACTGCCCCGAGGCCTTAATACGAGGACCCTCTGCATATGTATTTCTGCACAGATATGACCTAAAACATCACGTAATTGTCCTGAAGTCCTAAAAGCAGATAAAGATCTGATAAAGAAACTCAATAAAAATACAAGATAGAAATGTAATAATTTGCCATTTATTTAAATTTTTTAGTCAATGGGATGACAATCATGCAGCATGTATTGTTTTTTTTAATCAGCCCAGAAAAGGTTCCAAAAGATCTATAAAGAGTTTGAATGGCTTCAATCCACAGTCAGTCAGATAGTGTACAAATAGAGGACCATTGCTAATGCCTCCAGGAGTGCTTGACCAACAAAGGTCACAAGTGGAAGGGGTGTAATTGTACACAATCTTTAGACAAACTATTATTCTGGAATAAGGAAAAATACTAGCAGGCTTGTGTGTGCATGAGTGGAGTACCTTGTTTTTTATTTGTTTCGGTGAGTCCGTCAAGAAGATGGTGGAGGTAGAATCACTGGCACTCATCTTTGTCTGAGCACCTTGCAAAGCAGGGAAAAAGGTGGAGTGCAGCAGAGCAGGTTTGGGGTAGCCTATTCGAGGAGCTACATCTCTGGTCATACGAAAGTATGGGTCCTGTGACAGAAATCCACACGTATAATCACGTAGACCTATGAACAGTGTTCAGTGTAACTTCTAAATTGTTATATTTATAATATTGCAAAGTAGTCTTATTATATTGAAATGATTGTAATTACATTACTGCTACTGAATTTGGGCCACTTGCAGTGCTCATATGCCTCCAAGGTTCTATTTTGATTGGATTCATTTTACATTAAGAGGTGGATGAAAAGATGTCTGTGCTGTGTTTGTCTCAGTGCTTAGTAGATTCAAAATATGTCCAGGAAGTGCTCCCTCTTCAAGATGCCTTGATGCAGTAGTAAATATGCCACAGGGTGAGCAGGCCTAGGGCGCAGATTTATTGATGGCATGGTAAGCAAGATAATTGATTGGAATTGAATTGTAGAGTAGTGCTCATTGATTTTTAAAGACATTTTGTAAAAGAATAAAAATAATGTATTAAAAATAATAATTTATAATAAGATTGTAATCTAAATTAAAATATAAAACTAAACAGTTGAAGAAAGCAGAATAACCAATCATTTTGCACAAACATATCAGTGCTCAAATACATGCAAGTGTGCACAGATTTTATTCTCCCCCAAGAACAAATCCCTAAAAAAGTAAAATGTCGGTGAATGAAAAAATTTAGTGAAAACTGTAAAGGGTTTAATCTTCTTAAGAAAAGTTGCTGAATGTGGCCTAATGTAATGCTGGTAAAAATGGCATTATCCATCCTACCTGTGTAAAATTAATTATTTTCAAATGATGTTTAAAAGAAAACTAATTACACATGATGCATTTAAAGCAGAACTTTTACAGTGTGTTCAAATACTTATGTTCCTCACTGTAGATTCATTACACATGAAATATGTCAAATTTGCAAGTTTTCTGTTACCATAGTCTTATTCCACCATTTCTTGGTACAACATATGGACAGTGTCTGAGACTGAAACAACAAACTCACTAACCTGGTCAATGGCACAGGGGATAAGACATTGCACATCTTTTCTGCCATTGAAGATCTGTGGGAAGGAACTGCTGAAAGACGGGGCTGCTTGTATTGCTGGGAAACTGATCTTTCCTTGAGAGAAAAGGAAAGACATAGGTAGCTATTAATTAAAACAAGAAAGAAATCTCTCACAGTTAAATAGTTCTAAAATAATTGTAATTTATTTTACTTTGTGTTAAAAGAACTTAGGTTTTTATTACCAATACAGTCACTGTCTGTGAATCCAAATATGCCTTTAACTTGGTTAAATGTTACATGCTTCTGTATTTTCACCACGTTTCTATAGAAAGATGGACTCATTCTGTAGAGACAGAAAGGCAGAATTCAACAAGTCAATCATTTATAAACAACAAATGCCTGCAAGGACAGTAGTTTTGGTTCTCATAGCGATTTCCCACTTAGAAATCATGGAGGATCTGAAATTCACATTATAGGTTCATTCCCACTGTGAGAAACAGCATTTTTTTTTTAAAACTCAGGAAATCACATAGTGAGATTTTTAAAAGTTTTTTTTGTACTGCACTGCTGCACATAAGTATTTAAACACCTGGCAATCAGCAAAAATTCTGGCTCTCAAACATTCAAGATGGTTTTATTGTCAGTACAACAGTATACAAAGTACGAAGTGTATTGAAATGCCATTTCACACAGCCCCCACCCTGGTGCATTTGTGAATTAAAATAAAAATATAACAATATGTACAAATATCTGTTACTCTGCCTTTAAAAAGTCCACCTCTAATCCACTCACTAATCTTTTTATAAATAAATAATAATTAGTAGCACTTGTCTGAGCTCTTTAAAGACACCTGTCCAGCACACAGTCAGTCAGACTCCAACTACTACCATGGGCAAGACCAAAGAACTGTCAAAAGACACCAGACACAAAATTGGAAGGCTTGAAAAGGCTACGGGGCAATTGCCAAGCAGCTTGGTAAATATAGATCAACTGATGGAGCAATTGTTGGAAAACGGAAGAGGTTACAGAGGAATGTCAGTCTCCCTCGGACTGGGACTTCATGCAAGATCTCACTTCGTGGGGTATCACTGATGATAAGAAAGGTGAGGGATCAGACCAGGACTACACAGGAGGAGCTGGTCAGTGACATGAAGAGAGTTGTATACCAAGAACACCATACCCACTGTGAAGCATGGGGGTGGAAACATTATGCCTTGGGGCTGCTTTTTTTTTTTGCAAAGGGGACAGAACGACTGATCCATGTTAATAAAAGGATGAATGGGGCCATGTATCATGAGATTAATGGCAAAACCTCCTCCCATCAGTGAGAGCATTGAAGATGAAATGTGTATTTCAGGATGACAATTATCCCAAACACACCACCTAGGAAATGAAGGAGTGGCTACGTAAAAAGCATTTCAAGGTTCTGGAATGTTCTAGCCAGTCTCCAGACCTCCAGTCCAATTGAGAATCTGTGGAGGGAGTTAAAAGTCTGTGTTGCCCAGCGACAGCCTCAAAACATCACAGCCCCTGAGAAGACCTACAGGAAACATTTGACCAACAAAGGTTACACTACAAAGTATTAAGGTGAACTTTTGTTATTGACCAAATACTTATTTTCTGCACCATTATACAAATGAATTCTTTAAAAATCATACAATGTGATTTCCTGGATTTTTTTTTACATTCAGTCTCTCACGGTTGAAGTGAACCTATGATGAACAGTACAGACTCTCTCATCTTTTTAAGTGGGACAACTTGCAGAATTGGTGGCTGCCAAATGAATTTTTTGCCCCACTGTATGTAAGGGGGTTTTAACTTACGCCGAAATTCGACTTATGACACTGAGAAATGAAACCCTGTTGTAAGTTGAGGATGCCCTGTATTTGTTTACTCAATTTTGCAACTGTCTTATTTAATTTATATGTAATTTGGTTTAAACACTTTTGTTGTCTTTATTTGACTTTCTTCAGACTTTTATTGTACTGTGTCTTTTTTTGCGTACCACAGAACACGACTTAACTCAAACCCCACAACAACTTGGAGCAGAACGCTATTTTTTTAAGGAGCCAGCGACATAACCACAAATTGTCTGTTGAGTGCGGTGTAAATCAAGGACCCCCTGTATTCTTATAAAAGCCCTTTAGATTTCAATTTTGTGGCTTCTGAAAAAGGTGAAGCTTTCAAATACTCATTACAGAATCAAAAACCAACATAGTGATCAAATATTTAAGAATTCAAATGAATTTATTTGTTCTGTATTTGGCTATGACTATTCCTTACCCCATGTAGTCTAGGTCAGAAAAAATGAAAGTCTTGTTGACATCAAATCCACAAGCAATTAGGTCCTTAGCATTCTCCACGGCAAAACGATGACACTCCTCCTGTGTCAGATCCTTCCATAAGTACTTCTCATCATCAGTCAACTGAATGACCAAAGGCACGTCAAACACATCCTGAAGCCATCTACAAGACATGCAAGTTTAAAAGGTTAATGAAAGTTGTGGCAAATTACATTGAACGTTGACAGGCTTTAAGCCACAGAGCACTTCTAATGGAAATTCATAGTCCTGACAGTGACTCCACACAGGAATACAACTCTATAGTCGTATTGCATCACACCCACATTACACGATACTTACAACATAAGGGTAAGGAGGGGAAAGTGCACTTTTCAGTAAGAACACATTTGCCCATGACAGGTTAGCTTCAGTGGGCTAATCAGGTAGCCATGCAAACCTTTGAATACCAAATTCATTTTCAAAAACATTAAAATAATTAAATTAAAGAAACTGCACCAGAAATCATAACAGCTCTGTTTGTTCTTTTTCTTGTTTAAAAAGGGGTCACACATTTCTGGGCAGGTCTTCCTGCTGAAACCAAGGCTTTTCTTCCTGTCTCACCCCTCTGAGGGCTCACTTACAAACTTCACTTACACTAATAAAGCGGATACAGCCTGCACCTTATACATGGAACACGTTGCAGAAAAATTGGAAAATAGACAAACTGATACCTTTAAATGGATTTAAAACCAGACTGAAAGTTTTTGAGGCCAATTCCATTACTTGTTCATGTTTTGCATAGTTTGTCTGTACATTTTATTTTTCTTTTATCTGTCTTTTGTTTTGTATCTTAACTTTTTTTGTTTTTTTGTACTATTTGCTGCCAATCTTGGCCAGGACTCCCTTGAAAATGAGGTCAAATCTCAATGGGACCTTCCTGGTTAAATAAAAGTAAATAAATAAATAAAAACAGCCCTTAAGATGTGTTTGAGACTCTCCCAAGTGGAAATGGCAAGGGCTAGTGGAAGACATGTTAACCAAGGGTACATGTTAAAAGTGAACATATTAACACGTTCTTGAGAACAACAGTCTTACTTGGTGAAAATGAAGGGTATAAGATGACCGACATGTATTGCTTCTGATGAAGGCCCTCTGCCCGTGTAAAGAAAGAAAGGCTTCTTGGATTCATAGGAGTCCAGGACTTGATGCATGTCTCTGGAAAACAAGTTACAGATAAACAATGTTAGCAAACCGGAAGCAAATATTAAATACTTCTTAACTACTACAACACTGCCAACCTGTGAGAGAAGAAGATCCCTCGGCGGAGGAAACGGTGAGGTGACTGTTCAGTGACTCTTTCTATTCTGTTGATCAGGTCTTGGTCAATTTTACTGCTTCCAAATCTTACTGTAAACAATGGGTTTCAAATCATCATACAAATAATAAGAAAAAAAACAGAAAGAAGACAAATTGAGTGGTTTATGCTAAAACATAAAAAAAACAGAATTGTCAGTTTACAATATTCAGAATTTATTAGCAAAATTCTATGTACAGTGAAACCTCGATAGCTCTCCCCTATTGGACTGGACCTTTAATTTGGCGAGTGGTGGGGTTGGCTAGCTATCATAATGGGGTAAATAACATGGAAAGAAATCTGTCTTGCAGCCTTTCATGGTGAGAGTGGGTTTTGGCGAGCTAACAGGGCATGACTGCATGTAGAATTGTCCACACTATTTTGCACTCAGACCACAATGTTCATCACTTTAAATAATCCATAAAAATGAGCATCCCTAACAGTCAGTCTCTCTCTCTAAGCTACTCTGAGGTACCAGCGATCATGTCTCACTCTGATACCCGGATCATAAAGAGGGAGATCATCTGTGAATATCCCCTCATGCCTACTGAACAGAGCACATTGACAGAAAGCTACCTGATCTCATCCAATGAATTTAATATTTAACCCTTAGTCTTATTTGGTAATTTTTTCTCTTTATCACTCTCTGGTGTCGACCAGAGGAAGATGGGTACCCCTTCTGAGCCTTGGTTCCTCTCAAGGTTTCTTCCTACAGATTAGGGAGTTTTCCTTGCCTCTGTCGCCTTTGTCTCTCTCTGTCGAATGTCTTGAATCTTGAATCTCTCTTGAATCTTTGGCTTATTGGGGGCTCAGACCCGGATTTTATAAACTCTGTAAAGCTGCTTTGTGACAACGTCAGTTGTAAAAAGCGCTGTATAAATAAAATTTACTTGACTTGACTATTTTGAGTGTTTTCCCAAGGCGCCGCTACAATGATTACAACCTAAAACACAAGCCTTTGGACAAGGAGAGGAAACTGGAGCACCCGGAGTAAAATCACACAAACATGAGGAGAGCTTGTACACTCCACACAGAAAGACACTTGCCTGACCTGTGAGGTGACAATGCTGAGCACTTAAATAAAATAAAAAAATTAATGACCACAACCAACCAATGAGTTTATCGTAGTCCACTCCTTTGGCGCTAGAGGTAGACACACTCCAGGGATCTACATGATCATCTCCATCTTCAACAACAGGTCCATTTTCGTCCGAAGCGACAGTGTCAGTGGGCGGACAACCAGCTTTGTAATCTTGACCTGTGATTCGTTTATAATCTATTTTCAGCTTTAGCAGCAACTGCACAGCAGCATCGATGTCAGTCTTAACAAAGAAACATACATACAATTAGATTCATTTCAGAATCAGAAAAACTTTAATGTCCTGGAGGCAATTGCTTATGCAGTGACTGCACGTGTGGACAATACAGACATAAAATAATATACAGAGTAAAGTAAAAAATACTCTAAGGTAAAAATACTATAAGATAAAATACAAATTTAAGGTATAACTAGGGTGGTATAAGTAAAATAACTAGGATGGGATAAGTAGAATATGGAATACAAACTGTAATATAAATAAATAAATAAATAAAATAAGATAAAAAGAATAAACAATAAGGCTCATTTAACACAATGATCACCTAAAAATGAAACAAATAATTATAGATTCAGAAGTGGTGCAGATTTTAATAAAATTACTTTCCAATGAATACTTGTGGTTAATAAAGGAGATAAAAGTGTACTTACTTTGTCAGCCTTCTGTGACTTCAGTTCTCGTACTCTGTCTCCTTGTGAACAGAGTTTCTCATAAAGTTCCATGGGGGTCAGATCAAGCGACCCACCTGCCTGGTAATCACTCATCTTCTAGCCTGAAAGATCCAGAAACCCAGCGGCTATGGATACACAGCTCAACTGCCAACAACAACCATACTAAAAAATTGCCATGTTACATAAAGATAAAATAGACCTTTATCAGTCCCACAAATGGGAAATTTGCAGTTATGACAGTACAAGGGTTAGAGCAGCAGAGTGGCAAAAACAATCAATAAAAAATCTACATGTAAAATAAAAAAGGAAATATTCACAATGAATATAAAAAATATATAAATAAACGTGTATGAAATACACTATATAAACCTACATATGTGTATAAATTGCACATATTGTACACAGTAAAAAACACAGGAGCCTACCACAAAAATTATTGAATTAATATTAATAGTATAACTTAAGCTTTGATGAACAGTACAGGACAAAATCATATCCACCAAATATTAGTTTGAACCCTCACTTTAAAGTAAAAGCCATATGTACACTAAATTAACCGTCATATTTACCTCACTTTCCTCCCAACCACGTAGTTTTCAATAATTTCGCAAGCGGAATTACACTGCAATTACAAATTAATAGTGAAAATTTTAGTTTGAAAACCAAATGACAGTATTACACCGTTTCGAGGTTGACACACCACTTGCGTCAGTCTAAGCAGTCCGCAGTGTCACAGTAAAGTCCTTCCCAGGGAAACACTAACCAAACATAGTTCCACACGAATCAAAGTTCCGCATCAATCATTATACTGAAATTTGTATTTCACATACAAATATATGGTACACTTTATGTTTTAATTTAAATATGGAGTCTGTATATTAAATATACATTATTAATTGTTGACGTTTGTGGCGAAAATGTAGCTTGACTGTTATTTTGACGAGTATTTACAGATGCGACTAGCTTAATGTCAGGCTAGTGGAACTGTAGTTGCATCATAATGCTGAAAAAAAGTTGTATCATACTGCCTGTGTTAACACACAAATAATGTTCCTTATGACTAAATACGAAAACGTCACTTATAAAGTATAATAAAGAATATATAAAAAAGATGAACCTTAAAACAGAAACGCTCTGGACTGCCTCATTACTGCCCCCCACAGTTCAACATCAATCATTACACGCTTGACTGCCTCATTACTGCCCCCACAGGTCAACCTGCTTCATTACAGCCAGGGCTGACTTATTACAGCCCCTCCCCACACGCACACAAAAGATGATCCACCTTTAAAGCCGCATTAGCAATGTGTCACCAGAAGATGGCGACATTTTGTTGAAAAGTAGAAGCAGAAATATACATTTGCAAGAGGCAAGTGTGTAGTGAGCCATATGGTTGATCGTAAATTACATATTTTAAGTGAAATTACACGTTTAATACCACAGACTATCAAATGTTTAAAACAAAATTTTTCTATTTTGTGAAGAAAAAAGAAACTACCAGTTTTTACTACTCAGCATATATCTGAGCAGCATATTTATTAATTGGAGTAATTCATTCATTGGTTAACATATCAGCACCTGTTCCCTTTATCTATATAAGAAGTAGTGCAACCTGTGCAAATGTTAGATGTGTTTGCAGTTGGTACAGGATTTCTCTGGAGGTTCATACCTAAAAGGAGGGGGTTATGTTGTATCTACTGACACTGTATAATGGTTAGGCTCAGAAATTCCTGTAACATGTGTATGTGGCTGGCAGCAGTACATATTTTGTGATTTGGTGTGGGTGGGTTTGGTTGAACCTTGTGTGGTTGCTAACAATTTTAATTAGCATCACTTATCACTCTCTGAACTTGAATGTTGCAATGAACATGTGAAGAACACTGGTTTACTGTATTTTAATTGCTTAACTTGATCATTGCAGTTAAGATACATGGATTATTATAGTGTATTTTAACAACGTCTCAATATTATTTGCTATTATTCATGTAAAATAGTTCATTTATCATAAAGCGGGGGAAGAGGGGGTATGTTTCCACCCATTTCAAAAGCAATTCTACACGCTTGACAGTATTAATTTGCCTATGATAACCACCCACATTTCTCTAACTTTATAAGCTCCTAGATTTATCTAACTTTATAATCTTTAAGACCATCAGACAGCTAGAGATTATTCCAAATGCTGCTGCTAGAAATCTTACAAAAACTAAGAGTGGACCATTACTCCAGACCTCAGATCTTCCAACCAAGTCCTACTCATGGTCTCTGAATGGTTCGGGCCCTGAATTCTCTCTACAGTGGAATACCAGTCTGGAAGATCACTTAGATCAGTTGGTCAGCTAGTGGAGCCCAGAACTAAGAACCCAGAAGAAGATAAAATAACGTCATTATGCTGTCCACTGCTGAGACCAGCTCCTCATAGAGATCAGATCTGTCATCAGTTTCAATAGGAAGTTCAAAACTGCCTCATTTTCCAGTCTTCAGTTAAACAGGCTAGAAAAGATCTAACGACCTATTTCCCCCAGCATTTCTTTTCAGTTTGTACTACAGGGTTTGCGTATGAGTTGGGGCGGCCCAAAGGTTCCTGCTCAAACAATGGGACTTTTGATTTCTTTTTCTAGAAGAAAATATAAATTTACTTTTTTGCGACCTTCCAACAATCATCTTAATCTATTTAAATCTCACTTTTCTCTATAAAGCACACAGAATGACCTCGGTATATGATATGCTATAGAAATTAATTTTTCCAATAGAATTTATTTTTGTAGTTGTTACTGTTATCCGTGTAGACCACAGGATGGGTTTCCCCTCTTCCCAAGGTTTCTTCCCCCAGTTTAGGGAGCTTTCCCTCGACTCTGTCGCCCTGGGTTTGCTCAGTAGGGGCTCAGATCTGGATTCTGTAAAGCTGCTTTGTGACACAAACTGGTTTGTAGGTGAGAGAGTCCGTTTCTGCTCTGAATGGTTCACTGGTAAAGCTCTGAAAGATTATTTTGTTTGAGGGGACGTTATTCACCCTCAGGGTAAAGACACATTATAGCTGATCACCTTGTGATAAGTGTGTGTCCTACTTCCAGTGCGCAGTTCCCTTCGGGCATTCAGCGACTTGTCTCCACCTACCCAGTCATCTACACTGCTCTGGACACCTGCAGGCAAAGGCCCACACGTGATCAGTAATACATCAGGATTCTGTACAGCTCATTGTATTTATTGCACTGCATCGAATGCTGAATATTTCAACATTACCTCATTGGTCAATAGTCTCTTTTGCTTCTCTGCATTCTACTGCACACCTGGGGTATGACCTCAATCCTCAGTGCAGGGTGTGGAAATTATTTCTTGTCCCACATTACCTGTACTGGTACGTGCTGAACCTGAACAAGGTCCTTAACCGTAAATTATTATTATCTCTTATTATACTCTAAAGCACTTCTCACCCAATCATTTTACTGACTTCATCTTTTAGATTTTCTCAGGTTTGCTTCTTATTTTAAAATGTTTTTCTTTTACTATTACTTTATTTATTATGCTAGTTTAGCTGAACTAGTTTTACATTTTCTATCAATTTTTTCCTTTAATTAAATCTCTTTTGCTGATTTGCTATCCTCTTTACTAGTTTACATTTTCTCAATGTACATCTCCTACTTTAAACTGATTACATTTCATTAAATTTTTTTGCAGTCACTTTATGCACTGTACTGCACCGTCAATGTAGAGAAGAGTGAAAAAGTTAGGTTGTTTTGGTCAAAAGAAGCAAAAAACTAAGTATATATAGTATATACATAAACATAGTTAGAAATGTGTTTATTGCTCAATATTACTTGCACATTTTTACATAGAATGAGTTATTTTTTCATTACAGAGCCGACCAAGATGTACATAATTTACATTCACATAGTACTTCCTAGAAAAAACAAAAAAATAAAGCCACACATGTCCATCGATGACCGTTTCTAACATATGAAGAACACTGAGGGGCTTATATAAAATAATACTGTCTTTCCAATCTGTCAGAAGCTTAGCGGCAGTTCTTTAAAGTGCTGTTTTTCAGAAATGTGGTGTCACATGAGTAGTGCAGACAATGGTAAATCTTCTCAGCTCTGGAACGGCTTATACGTGCACCGGCCTGCAGTGCTTCCACAGAACTGAAAAAACCAAAGACAAACATGCTTTTTAATAAAATCCTCCACTTTCCCTCGAAAAAACAGAGATACAGTAGCAATACAATAATCTTGTTTTAAAGAGAGATGAGCACATTTAGTTTTAAGAAGGTACCATGTAAAATTTGAGGTTGAGGTGGAATCAAATTATACTATTTACATCACAGTAAACAACAAAAAAGTCTATGGATTCCAATCTTCACAGCCATATCTGCCCCACTGTAGCACTACTTAATATCTTAATACATGTTAACAATTCTACATATTTTAAATACCTCTAAATGCTATTTTTCTGTTGTCACTTATATTTATTTGTTATTCCTGCACTTTGTATTTTTTCTGTTTTATTTAAATATGTATAACAAATTATATTAACTATGTATATTGCAAAGCACTTTGAGCTGCATCCTGATGTATAAATAGTGCTGTATAAATAAAGCTTATTATTATTCTCAACCATCTCAATATTTCCCATATAAATTGTTTTTGTTATTTGTTATTCCCATGTAATTGTTATTGTTTTTGACCAAGCAAACATTTCAACCTATTTGATAGAGTACCTTGTAAAAAAGGTCATTATTCAGTGAATTACATAAAATGTACATTTTGTATGCATTTTCATAACAGTAATAGTAGAAATACATTTTAAAAGTAAGTACAACCTTAAACTGATTAAACATTAAAGTGTATAAATTTTGAATCAGGTGTTTAGATTAGAAGCATATAATTAGAACTTCTTGCAGGGTCTAGTTTCCCAGCAAAACAGAAACATCATAGGGGATGAAAGTCATAAGGAAAATAAAAGTCCCAGAAGGAAAAATTAAATGAAGATAATGACACTCGCACCTATAAACTCACTCTTGCCCAATCCTTTGTGTGTTGTAAATAATGAATTTATAGTAACAAAATCCAATCAAATAGATCAGTCAAAACAAGGTTATTAATTTTTTTCTTTTGCCAAATTAAACTTAAAGAGAATTTATAAACAGCAATACTTTGCTTTTATAGCATTTTAGCAAAATGTCTTAACAAGAGAACACAACAAAATTAAAATGATCAAAATGGAATAAGGTAGCATTTGGTATATGAACTAATTGTGTATTTTTAAAGGTGTAGTGTAAGTGAATTACTATTGTTTATACCTGCTGACCAGATGATTGATAGAGCAGAAGCTATAACACATGTAGAGGGCAGTGATGTAGGTGACAAAGGGCAATGTGAGGTAAAACTGTAGAGCCTGCTTTCGAGCACCATTGACTTCCAAAGGCACGCAGATGGCATTTCCTTTTCTTAGTTCCACACGGGCCAATTCGGCCAATATTGCAGCCGTCTCCTCTGGACCCTGGCTAACCAGCAGTCGGATCCCCCCCCTCACCAGCGCAGCCACAGTGCTATCATAGTAACGGCTACGCTGGAAGGATCGCACTGGCTCTCCTAGGAATCAGAAATGACCATCAATGAATAAAAGATACACAATAGCATTTCTAAATGAGCAATATTAGCTGTCCTCATTACATTGTTCCCTATTAATCAAAGCATACAAACAATCAACAACAACCATCTTAAAACTTCAATTAAAGTCCACAAAATGTTTTGAAAATGCATGCAGGTATAGAAAATTCTAAAAATACCATTTAAAATAAATGTACAAGCCCCATTTCCAGAAAATCAGAATGATTTCCAAAATGCAATAGAAAAATAATTTGTGAAAATTCACATACATCTTTATTTATACAAAAATACAAAGAAAAGAATTAAAAAAATTACTGAGCAAATAAAATGTTGTTTGTGAATATACAAAAATTCTACAACACATTTAATAAATGTTAAAATAAAGAGTTAAAATAAGATTAAAAAGTACTCGTTACATAATATTGTAAAAATATTCATAGAATTTAGACAGCTCAGGGCAAAAAGAGACTAACCTCTAAATATGTATATATTTACAAATTTCAATTAAGTTGGTCAGTAAAAGTATTGGAAATATTTTCTTTGTAGCTTTCAATTAAATAAAGCTTCACATGAATTAACATTTCACAGATTTACATTTTTATTGCAGATAACTTGGCTTACCGGGTTTACTACGGTCTTTCTCCACAATGAGGCAAACCCGGTCAAATAATCCCTGCAGGTTCTGTATCCTGTCCTGCAGCCGTTTTTGATTTTGACGACTGGCTACTTCAGATTCGCTCTGCCACTCCACTGCCATGCGATCGCTCACAATGAAATCACAGGTTATTAAAGAGCAGACCTGCACTGCTGCCCCATGCTTCAAGCGGAGAGAGGAGACAACCTCTGCACCACTGACGATGCAACGGCTGTCAGCTAGTATACTTATACAAGCTGGTGAAGCAGGGGTTTGGATGACTGACACACTAAAATCTACAGGACCGACAGCACCGGCAGACGAAGAATCACCAGCTGCCTGAAACACATTAAAACACAAAATGGCATTCGGGTGCTGATATTTTTCATACCAAATTTCTTGATCAAGAGGTACAGGACCTACATTATGTTTCAAAGTTAAAAAAAAGTCACATTTCATCATCTTCACAACAAAAAAAAGCTGAAAAAGCTGAGTTTCTAACCCTTTAAAACTAATATTTTTGCATAAACATTCAGTATTAAAAGCATATGAACCTTTGGGACTGGCAGATCAGTCCAAAGGGGAAATAAGGTCAGGGGCTTTCAATTCAATTCACTGTGTTCAATTCAATTGGATGACTAACATACTTGGATGCTACGGAATGAGATTATATTTAAAAAAAAAGTTTTTGTGTGGCTCTGTACCAGCCCACGGCCTGGTACGAAATGCTCCACGACCCGATACCTGTCAGAGGCCCGGGGGTTAGAGACCACTGTGTTAAAAGGACACAGCATGACTTATTGTGAACTATATAAAATAAAGAAAAATAATCTTTTACACAGTGAGGATATTTTTTCCATCATAAATACAGTGGAATGTAATGAAAGATTGAAAGCTCTCTAGCCCTGTGTTTGGCAGTGAAGTTTTGTTCATTTACACTTCAAGGCCAAAGGCAAAAACATCTGTTGTTATTAACTGGGCAGGTGCATGATTGACGTTAGCAAACAGCTAATAGGGACATGTAATGGACTTTCTAGCATCTCGAGGCCAGAGACAAGTCTGGGCTTGTTGGGATGTGGCAGCCCAGGTGTGGGTGGAACCAGATGGAGAGATGACTTCATTTTGCTGACTCATGCATGACGTGTAGTCATGAGTGTTTTTCTCTATAAATGCCCTGGCCAGTTGTGTGGACGAGTGTGAGTCTGTCTGGTAATGACATGCGGTCGTTACTGACTCTCACCGAACGCCAATGCGGGCTCATCGGGGGAAGCTTCTGTCTATCACGATTGTACAAGTTTAAATGTACCTGCTGAAGAAACTGTGAGTAAAGATTATTTTCTTTTTAATATCAAAATGCTCTTCTGACTC
>JBBIGC010000001.1:39754805-39776823 GCA_037576955.1 Lepidarchus adonis
GAGGAGAATAATAGCCTGTCTCCAACAAACGCCTGTCTCTAATAAACGCCTGGTCGTCCGAATAATTTTTTAAATAGAACTATTAGAAGATATACTGCATTATATTAGTTTAAGAATACAACCATATTTCATTTCACCGTCTTATATAATCTCTGACTTTATGACCTTGTTTAACAACAGGTACTCACTAGAAGGTGCCACACTCTTTAACAGAGAGGAACATCACTACTCTGCAGCCTTCCAAATCGATGGTTACTGGATGCACTACGATGGACTTCGGAATGATAACCTGATTTTATTGAACAAGCCACCAGAGCTACTGCTCCTGTCGTCCCTGGTGTATGTCCGAGCCCCAGAGAAATGAAGATGGTTCTAAGTATATGTCGGACAAAGTGTTTTCTCTACAACAAATTCAATTCAATACAGATGTTGTCACAAAGCAGCTTTACAAGGTCCGGGTCCAAGCCCCTAATGAGCCAAGGCAACAGATGCGAGAAAAACTCCCTGAACTGAGTAGGGGAACTCAACCTCCTCTGGTCGACACCAGATAGTAATAAGTAAACAGTCAAAAGATGAGGTTATAAATGTTAATGAGTTCCATGGCTATAGGTGCAGGTAGCAGATGAACATGTGCGATGGTCAGTTGTGGCCAAACTAGACCAAGATGAATGGGCTGGAGAAAGAAAGAAAGTCCCACCGGTTGATGGATCAGTAGGAGGGCGCAGAATTGAGCGAGGCTGTAGTGTAGTGGATGATTTAGTCGATATTATTGGCTGGAAGTCTCAGTGATGGAGAAAAGCATGGCAGTCCCTGGTGTGCAGGTGGCCATGATGAGGGTCAGTCAGGCAGAACACATAGGTGGCAGCTTCCCGCAGTGATGAGTGATAAAAGATAAGAACAGTGTTAGTGTTTAGTGTAAGTGTAACATTAAAGAATGAACAAAGCAGCACTATGAATAAGACTCTGGTTTACTTCACTATAGCAGCCTTTTGGTTTCTGCCTTTCCTATGCTGTGTACTCTTCCTGTGCCCTCTCCTTATAGTTCTTAGTTAATATTCATTAAATATGTAGATGGCGAATTATTTAATTAATAATTTTCTAATGATTATTCGTAATTTCCTGATTTTTTTTCTCAAAGGGTATTGATATCACAGATAAATGATTATATTCTGTTTTTTTACTCTGAGATGTTTTTACTTTTGTAACTAATGTTCTTACCTTGCTTGATCACTGCCTCTAATTTGGCAAAGCCGAGTTAAACAGCTTCTGTTTTATGTCGTGCTTGGAATCCAAGAGTTTGAGAATGGACTATAATAGTTCTGAGCTGGACAACAATATTTTAAAGAACAAGCTCAGAACTTTGTACTATATTTAAGGGCATTCATATAAAAATGTATTATGTTTTGTATTATAGTTTCAGTTCCTTTTTATAAAACTAGGATGCAAACGTCTACATTTACCTTATAAGCACAGCATAAAGCTTGTAACTGCAGAGTATCACTGTGAACACAAATACAGTGGCACAGTTAGCCATTTATGTAATGTGTGATCAAACATATTAAAAAATCTGTTATTCCGACTTCTTTGAGCGACTGGTGATTTTTTTGTGGAAAAAACAAAAAACCCTGATGTCAAAAAGGGAGATTCTGATTATGAAAAATATTTGTACAATTGTGTTATATATACACTGACATTCTTAAGTACCACTACCTTATAACTATTATTTAATCAGCTTACCATTGGTTCTGTGTTAGTCATCAGACAGTTTCTGGCCACATAATACTGTTGGTTGGATATTTTTGGAAGTTTGTTGGTGGACTGTTCCCAGTCCAGACTGCTATGTCTGATCACTCCAGCCGTGAAGTATGGAGGTGGAGGTGTCATGGTTTGAGGATACTTTGCTGCAGTGAAACCTGGCCAGCTCCCATCATAGAATCCATCATGAATTCTACGGTGTATCAGAGGGAGCTTGAGGAACATGTGAAACCATCTGTAAGAACATGAAAGCTGAAGTGGGACTGGATCCTGCAACAAGATGACGACCCAAAATATACCAGTAATTCCACCAAGCACTGGCTGAAAACTAAGACTTCGAGAGTCCTGGAGTGGCAGAATTATTACCCTGATATTAATCACATTGAGATGCTGTGGGTGACTGTACATGCAAAAAAAAAAAAAAACATCTCACAGCTTAAAGAATTCTGCATTGAGGAGTGGGGTAAACTTTCCTCAGACTGATGTCAAAGACACCCGTCTTGACAAGATGGTTACAAGAAGCATCTCACTGTGATTTTTTTAGTCAAATGGTGTAACAGTAGCTATTAGAGGGCAGGGTGTCCTAACTTTTTCTTCAGTTAGAATACACATTTTTGTTGATATCTCTTATTTAATGAAAAGTTTCATTTTTGTTGTTTACCTGCAATTAAATAGTGATTGATATGTGAACATTTCTTAATAAATAACTGAATATTTAACAGGTCATCATAAAGTTTTGACATGACTGTATATAGAATAAAAGACAAACAACCAGCCATTGAAGACAGGTGTTTATTACTGGACTGGGCCTACAATAACTGGAACAAGTGCTGATTAGATTAGTTACAGCTAAAATCTGCAGAGAGGCCAATCACAAGGACTCAGAGTTTGGCAAAACCCTGGCTCTATACATATACTTCCCAGAAATCATCCACGGAATAAAAAATTAAATCAAAAGAAAGAAAGAAGGAAAAAAAAACACAGTTTCACATCAAACAAGAGCCAGACACCTATGGAAACATGGACAGAAATAAAAAAGGTTGTTAACACTGACATCAGTTTCAAAGAACTCTCTGGAACTGCCCTTTATTAAATTCAGGTTTCCTCATAAACAAGCACTTTGGTGAGAGTGGTACCAAGACAGTAGTTACTCAGGCCATGATTAAGAACTATACTAAAACGTACAAATGTCCATTTACTTTGTAGTTTCACATAGCACAAGATATATATATGGCCATTGTGTTCCCTCTAGGCAGTGAGATAAAAAATATATAATTCATGTCAAAGATGCATCACTGAAAGTTCATTTATTAGCGCATATATTGACAATGCGTGGTGAATGCAAGATTTCTTTCCTTTATTGTTTAAATATCTAAACTATGTTAATGATGAATTTACACTATATTGCCAAAAGTATTCGCTCACTCATCTAAATAATTCATTTCAGGTGTTCCAATCACTTCCATGGCTACAGATGTACAACTTCAAGCACCTAGACATGCAGACTGCAAACATTTGTGAAAGAACAGGTCACTCTCAGGAGCTCAGTGAGTTCCAGTGTGTGGTACCTGTCACACCTGTGCAACAACTTCAGTTGTGAAACTTCCTCACTACTAAATATTCCACAGTCAACTGTCAGTGCTGTTACAACAGCGTGGAAGTGATTGGGAATGACAGCAACTGAGCCACAAAGTGGTTGGCCATGCAAAAGGACAGAGCGGGGGCAGCTGATGCAGAGGTGCATAGTGTGCAGTAGGGATGGGAATCGCAGTGTATCTTAGGTAACAATGCTATTGTTTCCTTTCCTCTATTTGCTTTGCGACTGTGATCCGAAGCGCAGAGAAACTGCTACTTCAGTTTCAGGGCCCTTCGTCACTTGGCAAGTTGTGCTAGCATCGTGCTACCAACCGAACTACAATTCCCTATTCCTATATCAGTCCTATATGGTCTTTCCCCATTTTTAAAAGAGGCTGTCCAACAAGGTGTGTTTACTCACGATGGCGGTTCGCTTGTAGTATCATCCATCGCTATTAAACAAGTGTGGGAAACAGATGCACAGAGATATGGCAATCACAAAATAATCCACCGTCTGTTCCATCAATGTTCTAAAAGCCAAAGTCAGACTTCAGATTTAAATGTGGCTGGGGCATCTCTCAGCCGAGCTGTCTATGCTATCGTCCTGCTGGGAATCTCTTCAGCTTTGACCTCCTGCACTCAGTCGAGCAACGCCACCCAGAGGAGAGAAGTAGCAACACCAGTGAGTCAAATTGGCGCCATGTTTTATGTTTCAAAATACAGATATTGCTGTCGCCGTATTGATTATTGTATTGCGTGAGCAAGGATGACGATTACACCCTGAGGATGCAGAAGTCTCCAACTGATGAGTCGGGGTTTGGCGGTTGCCAGGAGCCCTTCCTGTTCCAACATGACTGCACACTAGTCAAAACTTATATACAATATACACACTCCTAAACCTGTTGAAAGATTGCTCAGAAGACAGCTGAAGCTGCTATAGCTGCAAAAAATGGGCAGACATATTAAACCTTATGGATAAAGAATGGGATGACACTTAAGTTCATGTGGGTGTAAAAGAAGATAAGCAAATTCTTTTGGCAATATAGTGTACAAGTTAAAAATTCTTACAGAAGCAGACCGCTATATTAGTTGATTTGACATGAATTAATAGTTTTACTATATTTGTCCAGTATTTGTGTCAGTAACTGCTGCGATTTCATTGTGATGAACTATAGTACTAAACAGGCATGTTTTAAAAGCATTAAAAGCATTATTTGTTGCTAATTAAAGACCAATTTCTTCATGTGCTCTCCTCTTTAAAATGACCCCATGCCTCAGATTAAAAATAAGATCGTATTGCACCCGTTTCAGGAATAATGTGGAACTGCAACAAAACAAAACTGACGACAAACTGTTTTTTTGCTTCCTTTTTTGGGGGGTACCTTTTGTTGTACATGATCATAGAAAAAAATATTTACAGCGCTTACTCTGTCAACAATAAACAATACTGTGATGGACAATATATGGTGTATGAATATATGAAACAAACATTGGAAAGGGAAATCCTAGTTGAAAAAACCCCACCTCACACATTTCAGTTAAAGCAGTCATGTTTTCAATAAAATCTTTCAATGAATGAGATGGCATTAAACATTGTCTTATTGCCATTGCCTTATCTAAATGTATCATACAAATTATACAAGGTATCATTAGTTTAATAAGTGCAAAGCAGAGCTCCATATTTATCTATACCTTTGTGCAAAGATCCCCAATGTATTATTTTGTTCATGCTCATGCCTCTATTACAACTTTTAGTGACCTACTTGAGTCTTTACAACAGTGAAATCACAAGATCCATTAATTGTTTTTTCGAACACACAAGCCCTTGATAAACTTTAGATTATTAGAGTTTTATACACAATAAACAATAAGAATTCCGATTGTTATTTACAGTGGGGCATAAAAGTATGTAGTCAGTGACCAATTGTGCAAGTTCTCCCACTTAAAAAGATGAGAGAGGCCTGTAATTTTCATCATTGCTTTACCTCAACTATGAAAGACAAAGTTAGAAATTTCAGAAAATCACATTGTCTGATTTTTAAAGAATTTATTTGCAAATTATGGTGGAAAATAAGTATTTGGTCAATAAGCAAAGGTCTTCTCAATACTTTGTTATATACTCTTAGTTGGCAAAGACAGAGGTCAAATGCTTTCTGTAAGTCTACACAAGGTTTTCACACTGTTGCTGGTATTTTGGCCCATTCCTCCATGCAGATCTCCTCAAGAGCAGTGATGTTTTGGGGCTTTCACTGAGCAACACAGACTTTCAACTCCCTCCAAAGATTTTCTATGGGGTTGAGATCTGGAGACTGGCTAGGCCACTCCAGGACCTTGAAATGCTTCTTACGGAGCCAGTCCTTCATTACCCAGGTGATGTGTTTGGCATCAATGTCATTCTGAAAAACCCAGCCATGTTTCATCTTCAATGCTCTTGCTGATGGAAGTAGGTTTTTACTCAAAATCTCACAATACAACTTGCACAATTGGTCCTGACTAAATACTCTTTTACCCCACTGTATAACTACAATTTAAAACATAATTCATATAACACTTCTTAAATGTACAGTTACCATCAAATATCATACGGAGCAATTGCTGTAGATGTTTCCATTTTGTCCAACTTGTGTAACTGGTGTGTAAATAGAATAAAAAAGGTAAAAAAAAAAAAAAAAAAAGTAAAAAAATTAACAAACAATGGAGGTGCTATGTATAAAATGAATTACATATAAAAACTTGAAACTTTATATTTTACTTTTAAAAGTAAATATAATTGCTATATTATTTCAATAGACATAATGACCCCTAGATCTTTTCACTACCTTTCAACCATTGAAACTCTACTGTCTAAGCATTCGCCCTATTTTTGCTAGACAGCATTGGCATCTGGTAGCTGACATAACAGAACTGCATTTAGCATTCTCCACCAAGCACACTGAGCTATCCAGTAAAGTTGGCAGCTTAAAAAGGTACGGAATTGTTAAAGGTCAAATCCAAATCTGTGAACAGGAGGCAAAAAGACCTGAAGAGCTAACTGGCTTTACAGAACACTAAATGATAAAATGCAGAAGACAGCATTACAACTAATTAAGAAATGTCTTATAAATGGCTGCTAGGCTCATGATTCATTTTACAATTTACCACTTTATAAAACTTGTTCTTCAGCCTTTGAAGATCACACTTTCTATTCCAGAACTACTTATAGTTTCCTTCTCATTTCACAAAGCTGCTTCACTGTTTCAGTTATGTTTGAGAGGGTTAGTCTTGGGAAAAAATATAACCAAACCATTGTATCAATGTGTAATTGAGTTATAGTTCAGTAAATGTAGAACTCTGCTGCAACGTATAATGTTGTATATGTTTTATAAACCTGTCTAGGTTTTTAGTTTCAACATTCCAGTACATGAGCAATATTTTGGCATTCTTATTGTTAAATTCAGACCAAGCTTATTCACTACTGGGTTATCAGGTAACTGTCAGCTACTAGACACAGATCTTAATAAATTTTCAACATGTAAGGGACTGACTTCATGTTTAAATAGAGACGACATATGCTCTTTCAGTGGCACAAATGATCCTAAATAAGCATTTTCATCAAAAATATTGAAAATAATTAAAAAACACGACAAAAACCTGAATCATTAATTAGCACCAATAGCATTTTTAAACTTCCAAAAAAACAAAAAAGGGTGGCCACATTCATAGATGAAAGTTGAAAAACTGAAAATTTCGTAGAATGTTTATAATGATTTTTAAAATGTTCTATATCTACCAAGGAGGAGATGAGCCGTGTTCAACTTGGAAGATTGCTTGCAGTGGAACATGGATATATTCAGTCAACGCACACGAACACAAACACCTTATTCCCTAAACCCAGTGCTGATAACATTTACAGGCAATGCACTAGAGGATATATTTTATATTCTTTAGTCACACTATTTATAAGAGAGAGTAAGGCAGCCCTTTTATGTGAGAATGAACTCGTACACTTTTTTTGTGAAGCACTATTTTAAGATGCAGACATTTCAGTGTTGCTTGTTGCACGCACGCACCCGCACCTGCACCCGCACACACGCACACACAAAAATTCTGTGACATGCATACATATAGAAATACATAGGCCCAAACAAAAAATAAAAGCATTCAGCTAAGACATTAAGTATTAGGTTATAAAAAACAAACAAACAAACAAAAAAAGACTTCTTGTGTCGTTTCAGCACCCGTTTCCTACAGCTGGGGTGGAGTGATATTATAGAATCCAGTCCAAGCTGATCCAAACACTTTTCTGGTTTTGCTCCCACTATGTCTGCGAACCTTTCTGAGAAACACAGTTCCAAAGATAAACTGGGAGTTGACAAAAAAATTTAAAACCATTTTGTCTCTCTTCTCTAGGGTCAAAGGGCAGTGAAGCCAAAGTTACAGCGGCAGTACATCATACCACTGGAGTCCAGCCAGCTGTCTGAGATGGGGTCGTAGCGCTGTACTGTATTTAGGTATGATGACCCTGAATGACCACCCACCACATAGAGGTAGTTGTCCACAACAGCAGAGCCAACCCCTGAATACAGAAACATATACAATAGTTTAAAGCTTCAAAATACGGATACGTGAGTGTGAAAAACTTCTTCTGATCAAACACAGTATCTCACAAGTGAGTACACCCATCACATTTTTGAAAAACATTTTATTATATTTTTTCATGGTACAACACTGAAGATATGACACTTTGATATAATGTAATGTAGTCAGTGTACAGCTTGTATAACTGTGTTTTGCTGTCCCCTGAAAATAACTCCACACACAGCCATTAATGTTTAAACCGCTGGCCACAAAAGTGAGTACACCACCAAGTGAAAATATCCAAATTGTGCCCAATTAGCGATTTTACCGCCCTGGTGTCATGCGACTTTATTGTTATAAGGTCTCATAAGTGAATGGGGAGCAGGTGTGTTTTTGGTTAAATTTGGTGTTATTGCTCTCATACTAGTCAACATGCCACATTATGGTAAAGAACTCTGAGGATCTGAAAAAATTAATTGTTGCTTTACCTAGGCTATAAGAAAATTGCCAACACACAAACTGAGCTGCATCGTAGTGGCCAATGACCATACAGCAGTTTAACAGGAGAGGTTCCACTCAGAACTGGCCTCACAATGATCGACCAAAGTAGCTGAGTTCACATGCTTAAGTGTCATACCCAGAGGTTGTCTTTTGAAAACAGACTTATGAGTGCCGCCAGTATTGCTGCAGAGGTTGAAGGGGTGGAGTGTCAGCCTTTCAGTGCTCAGACTATACACCGCACACTGCATCACATTGGTCTGCATGTCTGTTTTCCCAGAGGGAAGCCTCTTCTAAAGATGATGCACAAGAAAGCCCGCAAACAGTTTGCTGAGGACAAGCAGACTAAGAACATGGATTACTGGAACCATCCCGTGGTCTGATGAGACCAAGATAAACTTATTTGGTTCAAATGGTGTTAAGCGTGTGTCAGCAACCCGGTGAGGAATACAAAGACAAGTGTGTGTCTTGCCTACAGTCAAGCATGGTGGTGGGAGTGTCATGGTTTGGGGCTGCATGAGTGCTGCCGTCACTGAGGAGGTGCATTTCATTGATGGAACCATGAATAGCAACATGTACTGTGACATATTGATGCAGAGCATGCTGCTCTCCTCTCCTGGGCAGCAGTGTAGTATTTCAACAGTCTAATGACCTCAAACACACCTCCAAGATGACCACTGATTTGCTAAAGAAACTGTGGGTAAAGGTGCTGGACTGTGGGGCATCCTCAAATGGAAGATGGAGAAGCGCAATGTCTCTAACATCCACCATCTCCGTAATGTCATCATGGAGGAGTGGAAGAGGATTCCAGTAGCAACCCGAGAAGCTGAGAAACTCCCTGCCCAAGAGAGTTAAGGCATTGCTGGAAGATAACGGTGGTCACACACTTTGGGCACAATTTGGACATTTTCACTTTAGGGTGTACTGACTTTTGTTGCCAGCGGGTTTACACATTAATGGCTGTGTGGGGAGTTATTTTGGGGGAAAAGTTGTCCCATGAAAAGATATAATAAAATATTTACAAAAATGTGACGGGTGTACTCACTTTTGTGAGATACTGTATGTTGAGACAATGTTTGAATTGCAATCAATGTAGATGGATAGAAACATTAATTAAATGTTTAAAATTAATTTACTTACCTGTGCGTGGTTCATTCATGGGCCGACATGCTGTCCACTGGTTCTGGTGGGGGTCATATCTTTCAATGCTGGAAAGGTGCGATACACCATTGTGTCCTCCAACCACAAATATGAATCCTAACATGACTCCCACACCAAAGTTTATCCTTTTATTGGCCATGGGTGCTACCATTTCCCAGGCATCTTTACTGGGGTCATAGCGCTCCACACTGTAGAGAAGAAAAAGGTCATAGGGATTAATGACAGCACACGGGGTCTTTCTTCATACATGACTCATTTTATATATTATAAAACACCTGTTTGCCCCATTGCCCCACACATTTCAGTGTTTTATCAGATCTTTCACAACCACCATAACCTAGGAAAGGATTGTTATCAGTTGGATCAGGTTTGTTAGTGGAATGGAAAACTCCAGGTTCCAGGATCAAGGTTGAGAACCAATGTTATAAAGAATATTTTACTTTTACTGATGACCCACTTTGAATGTCACGGAAACAAAAAACTATTTAAGGACTCTAGTCAAGTTCTGTATTTCCATGCAGGTCCAAGCATAGTCTAATGTTAACCATGATCCATGATTCCTGTTTTGACTGAATTGTGGTGCTTGCGCTGATGTGGGTACAACAGGAGTGTGGCATTTGTAATCTACTTGTACATTGACATTTTTTTAAACAATGTCAGTTAGGTTCCTGGAGGGAAAGTGTTGGCCTGTAGTTTCATGAACTATTCTGCTTTTCATTTATTTCATACAGAGAAAGGTTTACTACCACATAGCATACCTATATTAATAATCGTCCATAACAATTGGGGAACTGTGAAAAGCAGCTGCTGGACTTTTGGGAGAGAGCTGACCCATTCTTGTCTGATATAGGATTGTAGCTGTTCAAATGTCCTGAGTCTAGATCATATTTGTCATTTCATAATGCACCAAATGTTTTCAACTAAAGAATGGTCAAGACTGCAGGCAGTCCAGTTTAGCACCTTGAGCCATGCTGTTTAAATTGATGCAGTATGTGGTTTAGCCAAAATATGCAAGACCTTGGATTATGGTGGATATATTGATCTAAAACTTAACTTTTTAGCCACCCCTATACGTTTACCTCCTTACTTCCGTTCATTTTTAATTAGTTTTGGCCCCAGAGATGATGGAGAGCATTTCTGGATCATGTTCGCATGTGGCTTTTTCCCCCTCCATGACAGAGCTTTAACCTGCACCTGAATGGAATGGCAGACGGTGTTCACAACAGTGATTTTTTTTTTAAATGTTCAATGTTTGCCCTGGCGGAAGTGGACTTTTGTAAAATGTAATTTTACCCAAATGCAATTTCTAGTAAGGAAATAATTTAGGACACCCCTTGCCTTTATTCCCAATAAAAATGACTCAAATCACACAGGTGTAGTACATCAACGTCAGGTGCCAATTATTAGAACGTTGTTACCCCGCATTTTGAAGGTGTGCCCTATTTAAACCTCAGACATTTAGTCTAGTAGACTGTTGAGATGAGAATGAACACCATGGTGAGGTCAAAAGAGATGTCTGAAAAAAGAGTTGGTAAGTTTCCTGTTGGAGTGTGATGTAGTACCTGTTCGCTGAATTGTTTGGTGTGATGTGTCTGTTGGTGTTGGTATCTAAAAACTTTGTTGTTGTTTTTTTCCATCTACTCAAATCAACAATTTTATGTGTAGCTTATTTTATAGTATTTTTATACCATTCGCTATATTCTACATTTTTTCTACAAGGAGCACATTTCCTCCTCCAGTCCGACGACAACAACAAGTGAAAGCCTTCCATCTACCCGTGACTAAGTCGGAGTACAAATGGATTTGACTGGGCTCCTTGTTTGTACCAATTCCTCCTTCTCCCTCGTCAGTAATAGTTCAGTTTTGTTGCTGATGGAGAAGGTCTCTCAGGCAGAGGTGCACATCCGGATGCTAATTAGGACCAATAAGCTAAAGTCAGGCTCAGTGCTAGCTACTCAGAGTACCTTAGCTTAAGGTACAGATAGCGGGCCCATGACTGGCTGTAGAACCCTTACAGCAGGGCAATTGGCTTATGTCTTGCCGCCATAGTTGGAAAACCAAGGCTCCGACTGAGGTTTCCCCACATGTGCACCACTCATCTCCTCTCATTTGCATGTCAAGGTTTGCCCCACTCAGTGAAATGCCTGCTGATAAGTCTGTTAAAAGTGCACTGATTATAGGAGATGCTATTCTTGCTTCGAAATGTGAAACCCTTTAGGGGCTCCAGCAAAAGTGACAGTCAGGTGTACACCGGGAGCCAGGGCGCCAGATGTTCAAGGGAACCTGAAGCTAATGGCTAGCCATAAATCCATAGACAAAGGACAGATCCAAAGGGGCCTCACGGTGTTCTGGCAAACTGGGATGCTTAGATGCCATCACCCCACCAGTCTGACATGTTCACTCAGGTTTGTTGACGGTCAAGTGGTTGGCTGCCTTGTGTCCCAGGATGCCCTTAATGTCTGTGCTACCTCCTGGCTCTCACCTTTAGCTATGCTGTCACAGATAGTCTTGCCAGAGCTCCTGCATTCAGACCACAATGTCCGTAATTTTTAATCTCCTGCAACTTTTAGCATCCCTAACAGTCTCTTTCTCTCCTTCCCTCACTCACTCGGTCACTGAGACTGACAGCACAGCAGACTGAACTACTCTGAGGTACCAGTGATCCTAGTCCACTCTGCAGCCCGAATCATTGTGATGCAGATCAATCCTGTCACGACATGTCCCCTCACTTCTACTAGGAGATCCCTTTTGGACAGAACCACTTACCTGATGTTAACTCAAAGACCCATCTGCACATAAGGAACTGCAGATGCCTCTTCAGACTGGCTTTGTATTATTAGTTTTTAATTATTCATTTATATTCTGTCTTATCACTCTCCAGTGTTGACCAGAGGAAAATGGGTTCCCCTTGTGAAGCTTGGTTCCTCCCAAGGTTTCTTCCTACATTTTAAGGAGTTTTTCCTTGCTTCTGCCACCTTTGGCCTACTCATTATGGGTTCGGACCCAGATTCTATAAATTCTTTAAAGCTGCTTTGTGACAAAGTCAGTTGTAAAAAGCGCTATACAAATAAACTTATTATTAAATTATTTGGCTTTCCTTTCTTCACATCTGTCAAAATCAGATCCTTAATCATTGCAGAATAACTCAATGTCAGACACGCATTTGTCACCATTACCGGCCTCGGATATTGCAGAAGTGGCAACAACCGGGAGCTTAAATTCTGCAGCGTAGTTATTTTGTTGTGGCATGATATCGGCAAGTTCAAGATTTTATCCAATTTATTGTTCACGCTCAACTACAGTATCTGGTCACTATTGGTATAAAGTTGCCAAATTAGATGCTTTTACTTCAGATCAGTAAATTCGGTAACCGCATGGCTAATAATATGGGGCGGCTTATCTGAGCGTTTTATAGAAAGAGGCGGCTTATAATGTGGGGAAATACAGTAATGACACCATCACTATACACTGTATAATAGTGTAAATAATAGTTAATTGCAGTTGGTTAAAAGATGTTCACATAACTGTTCACTTTAGAATGGTATTTATTTATAAAAGTTCAGTTGTATTAAGACCAATATTGGTCACTGTGAAGAGAAAATATGAGAATTTTCTTAGAATCCAAAACACAGTGACTAACTGGATATTGTCTTTAAATGACAGATGGAGTTGCTTGGAAAATGGTAATGAAACTAATTATTACAGATTTAAATGCTGCATGTCAATTAAGGTTTTAAAATAATGTTTTAGAGGCAGGAATAAGTTATTACATTTTGAAAAAAAGATTAGTCTAAAATGAGAAATTAACAATTTTCTAGTATATTTTAACTTGGATTATTAATCAAACCAAAAACATTTAATTAACCAAAAAAAGGAGTCATTGATAACCTGCCTAACCTACTGACTGATATGTATATTGTTATATTTAAATAGTAGGTACCATGCCATATGGGATTCACCAGTAATGCAACACTAGCTTCCACCAAAGATGGGCAGAATCCTCTCCTGGTGGAGTCAATAACCACACCTCTCTCTTGGGGGAGTCCCAAGCACTGCCTAGATGAAAACTACCTTCCAGATTTTCCCTCCCAGCTACTAAAGTTTTTGTGAGGATGATGGACTACACTCTAGATATATGCACAAAAAGGGTTTAGTTCTTCATATCTGCTCATGCCATAGCACAGTTTACAGTTACAGTTTACAGACAAATGCTAAAAAGTTAAACTCCACCAATGTATTCATGTTCCGTTTTAAATTGGGAAGTGCACAATGAAATTTCTACATGCTTTTATTCCTGTAAGTAATGTCCTTTTTACTCAACACCATAGTAAGACCTCAGCAATCCTGATAATTAAGTTACATTTATAAAGGTAAACATTTGTTGTCATAAGTCTGAATGCTTTCTCAGTGCTAAATGCACATTTAAACTCAACCAATAAATCTAATAAAAATGAAATCAAATTCCCAACTGATCTCAAAATATAGTGCCACCCTGAGCTATCGGCACCATGTTTCCTTTGTCTCCAAAACAAAAGGTCCTTTATTCACTCAGGCACAACTTCGGGGGTTCCTCCCTGATGCTCACAGAAACTGAAAAAACAAAAATATTGATCTTTGCTTGAATATTATATTTGTGGTTTAGAAGAGACTGTGAATCAAATGTTCATTTCATTTCATTATTGTCATGACTTAATTGAACACTGGTTGATGCCAAAAACTAGATAAAAAGAAATTACATTAGACCAAATACATAAGTCAATTCTGCCTTCTTTAGATAAAGATAAATTTAAAAATTCAATATTTATGGTACTATTGATTATACTAACAAGATTTCAGACATTTACATTAGCAAGAAAATGTATGAGAGCCTTTTAAAATTTCACAATATCTGCAAAAATTTGCAATGAAATGTTATCTAAGCAGAAGGTATTGACATGTAATGTGCCTAAAATACAAAAAAATTTGATATTTCATGTGTTTATTGAGAACAACCATAAATAACTCATAATGCAAGAGGAAAACATGTGTGAATGCTTGAGTTAATGACAAAAAAAATCTAATTGCAATCAGAGGTTAGCATGCCTGGAGGCTTGTTGAGAAAAAGAGTTTGGAGATGTGGACCAGAGCTATTTGGACCCATCAACAACACTCAAACTTTGAAGTTGCTCCACACAAGAATATGCTTATGTGAGCTATGCCTTGCCAAAAAGATCTTTCAGAAGGTATAATATCAAAAATTATTGATTAACATGAACATGAGAGTTACAAAGTCATTCGAAATTCACCAGTCTACAGTCTGCAAACGATGAACAAATTGAGACACTTTGGGACTGTGGCTTCTCTACCAAGAAATTGCAGCCCAGTCAAACTGACCCCATGAGCATGAAAACTCATCAATGAGATAAAGAAGCAACCCCGAGTGACAGCCAAAGATTTGAACTGACTAACATGTTCATGAGTCAACAGCATGTAAAACATTGAACAAGCAGGTTGCCTATGGCAGGACACCATGAAGGAAGCTGGGAGTTACTAAACAGAACATTGTATGATCAACCCATTATGACTGCAAAATAGCACATTGACACTACACAGCACTACATCTGGCACAAAATGGAAAACATCATCCCAAACGTAAAGTATGTTGGAGGACACCATTATTTGGGCCTGTTTTTTCTGCAGCATGGCCTGGCCAGTTTACAATCATGGAGGGAAAGATGAATTCCTAAGTGTAAAAAAAATCTTCTGGATAATGTGAGAATGTATCAGCTGACACTCTGTAGAAGTTGGGTGATGCAATAGACAGTGACCCAAAACACAGGAGCAAGTCCACAACAGAATAGTTTCTGTTGTGAAACAAAGTCAGAGCCCAGACCTCAACTCAATAGAGATACTATGAAACAACTTGAAGAGCCATACACAAGAGACATCCAAAGAATGATGGACCTACAGCAGTTCTGCCAGAATAGACTAAGATTCCCCCTGAACGATGTGGTTTCACATAGTTTGCCACTAACAATGAGTTTTTTATGGTTGTTCTCAATTAAAGACATTAAAAGAACAGAATTTCTTGTGCTATTTTTAGGCCCATTAAATTTGTCAATAACCTCAACTGAAAATCAGATCACACTTTATTACAAATTAATGCAGAAAACCATAAAAATCAGATCACACTTTATTATAAATTAATGCAGAAAACCATGAAAATCATGGTCATACTTTGTCTTGCCACTATATTTCATCATTTTCTCCACATATTTTTGCCCTGTGTACCTTACATAGTGTGTGCTTTTACTGACCAAATATTGTAGATATAACGAGGAAAAACCCTACAAAGTATTTGTCTTACCTGTTCATGTGAGCAGGGCCATAACCCCCAATGGCATAAACCATATCGTCCAGTAGTGCAGTGGCAAAACAACTGCGTGATTTTGTCATGGGTGCCACAGGCTGCCACTCCTTCATCTTGGGTATGTATTTCTCCACTGACTGAAGATAATATTGGCCATCGTAGCCCCCAAGTGCATATAGCTCCCCTGCCAACACAACAACTCCTAGGGTACTCCTACACTCTGCCATCCTCTCCACTGTGGACCAGGTATTGCTGTCTGGGTCCCATTTCTCCACCGTGTTCTCATGGCGTCTGTAGCTGATGCCCTGTCGCATGTGTGTGGCAATGCCGCCCACCACATAAACCTTCTGGTCCAGTACAGCAACTCCAAATTCACAGCGGGGCACGCTCAGTGGGGCAAGTCCGATCCAAGAATCTGTCTGAGGGAAGTACATCTCCATACTGCCAAAAAAAGAGGACATTTATTTAAAATCTTTTTTAGTCCATCAAAATTTCTTTAAATTAAATTAATTTAACAATTAGGTCAAATCAAAAGGTTTACAATTTGGTGGTGGCCTCTTTATCACCTTTTTCCACCCTTGACAATTTTCCATTGCTGAAAGTTTCATTTGAATGTTGACATGTTGGTGCAAAATAACTGCTTATTATATTTTGTTTATATTTATAGTTGCATAATATTATAACATTTTAATGTTCATGTATGGCTGTCAATAACCTCCTAGAGCTTTCAACACTGATTGGTCCATTGCCAGACTTAGAACCTGGATCACGTGACTAAATGCTCAGAGTCAACATTCTTTTATACTCTAAAAAGCAGGAGCTGGCCAGTGTCCAGCACAGATTGGTGATCTCCCTTCTCAGGCACACTTCAACTCATCTGTTAATTGCCAGGTTTAGTGAGTGTGTTTGAGATGGTAACTACCAAACTGTGCAAGAGACCCCTTTAAAAAAAAACAAAAAAAAAAAAACACCCTAATATAACAACCACACAAATTAGAGCATAAATAAATGGCAAACATATTTGATAGTATTAAAATTAATAAAAACAATTTGGTTCCTGCAGCTATCGCTGCTTTGACCCTAATAATTTCGAACTAAAACAATAGGTTTCCCGCAGCCATTACTGTTTAAACCCTAACCAGAGTACAAACATTCAGGTTCTCTCAGCTATTGCTGCCTGCGCCCTAACAAGAATGAAAACAATAGGGCTTTCATAGCCATCACCGCTTTGTAACAGTCACGACTATTACCGTTCTCCAACTCTAGGGGGCGACCTTAATTCGATTGGGTCCGTTCACTTCCCTTCATAAGTCAGAGAGCAAGCCCTATTGCTAAGCCTCTCTGTTCCTAACAACCCTTGGAGAGAAGCATACTGGCTTTCTACTCTCCATAAGTAAACCATTCTTTATTTGAGTACAGAATAACGAGAAGTTAGTAAAACGGGTTTCCTTATATTTTCAGGAGGATTTTTTTTCTATGTATATATTTCTTCTCCACTTTTGCTCCACTGACTTTGGGAAATTCGTCTGCTACTCATCTCTTACTTCCAAGCCAAAGGATAAGTATTTTTTTCCAGCTTTTTTCCTTTTCTTTGTTGTGGACTATTTTTGCAACTTTTCTTTTTTCTCTATGGACTATGATAAAGACTGCTTCCCCTGTTTTTCTCCCGTTGTAAATGTCTCCTTTCACCTTTCTATGTAAATACACTTCAATTTCAAACTCACCCTCAGCTTCCAGATTATGGTTCCACATAAACAATGATCGTTCTGGTCAAATAATAATTATGGTCAGCAGGTTATAGCTTGGACCATAATAATCAAAATAAAAAGCAGTACCAAAGTAATAATCAGTACAAAAACAATAGGGTTCTATGGAGCTATCGCTGTTTGGGCCCTAATAATCAGTACAAAAACAACAGAGTTCCTGCAGCCATAGGTGCTTGGACCCTTATAACTCAATTACATCAGATCACCATTTAGACTGTTTAACCCCCCTTCTAGAAACAGAGCTTCTCACCTACCACATGCCAAAGTTCGTCAATCAGTGTACTGGACCCATTAACCTACACATTTTTAAAAAAAATCAAATACTACAAATACTAAATAGAATAGGCAATAGAACATATTCTAAGAATAGTTAACTCTTCCCTCACCCAGCTATTTATCTATCAGCCAATATATATCTTATTCTAGAGAAGATTCTAGAGAAGACTGTAGCACAGCAACTACGCACAGCACAGCAACTTCTTACATAGTAACATTCAAAAATATTCCAATCAAAGTTTAGACCTCACCATGGTAAAAATAGAATTGAATCTTTTACAAGCTTTTATCGTTTCCAAATAATGGTTATCGATCATGTTAACTAACAATAACTGGTATTGATATCGGCCCTGAAATATCAATACTGGTCCATCTCCAGTTCTGAACACTACAAGTTGAATCAAGTTCAATCAGACAGTTAGTCAGTCCAATCATTTTTCTAATTTTCATGCAAAAAACATCTAATGAACAGAACCAACATGACCTAAAGGTAATTCATTTGTCTTATTATAATTATTAGATAATTAAAGCTAACCTTGTGATTTCATTAAAAATTCAAGTAAGATATATATATATATATATATGTTTTAAGTGTATACAGTCTCATGCAAGATTTTGGTGATTTTGTAATTGAAAATATGTTAACACTCTCTCTAGGACATGGGGAAAAAATATTTTCAGCATACTTAGTTACTATTTACTTTTATTGCCATCAATTGAACAAAAAATAAAAATAAAAACATTATTATGGCACTGTTTAAAAGTTTGAGCACACTAAGAGTTTCAAAGTCTCTGCTCATTTTTACAAGGTTTCAGACCTTAATCAGCTCAATAGATCTGATGCATGGCAACAGCTCTGTCATAGTAAGTGTTAGCTGGTGCCAATTTCAAAGCTTTACAAATACACAGACTCTTCAAACCCTTTTTTGATGGGTAAGATTTTCTTCTGCTGACTCTTCCATGAAGGACACCACCACTTCTGAGTCTGCTAAATCTTCCTGCAGATTTTTTTGCAGTCAAATTAGGGTTTTAATATATCATTCAGACCAGCATACGAGTAGTTCTGTCCAAGAGATTTAACAAGTTGATTCAAGTCTGAAACCTTGTAAAAAGAATCTGAGACTTTTGAACTCTTAGGGTGCCCAAACATTTGCACAGTGCCATTTTATTTATATATACACATAAAATTATATATATATATATATATATATATAGCATCAATGTTTGCTGAAAATATTGTGTATTTTCTCCATGTCCTAGAGAGAGACTGTGTTAACATCTTTTCAATTACAAAATCACCAAAATCTATTATTTATCAAGGGGTGCCTAAACATTTGCATAACACTGTACATGTTTAATTGTGGTCATTTCTTTTGTACACTAAAGAGAATCACTGGTTCAACTGTTACCTTTCCAAAGTGGCAAAGAGCCCAGCTTTGCCTCCCACTGCAAGTAGAACCTTGGGAGCACAGCGTGGTCTTGTGGAAAGTACTGTTTGGTAAGAGAGCCGATGCTCAGGCATGAAGTGGTATTTGAGGGCCTCATTGAGAAGGTGCTTGCATGCATGGTCATCACGAACAAGGTGGTTAGCCTCATAGAGGCGGGTCAAAAACTTCACACTGAGTAGTGGCAGTCGCACACAGTGAAGCAGCTGGGCCAGGTACTGCTGCCTTTCTGTCAGGTCATATTTAATCCATGATTCCAGGGCATAGAAGACGGTCTCTTCAGTGACTACTTTCAAACAATCATTGGATACTATCTCATCCAGCTCTTCTCTTGTCAGTTCAAAAAATTCCTCAGTTTGACACACCTCCTCAAAATTTTGGCAGATGAATTTAGTGGCTGCCAAACAAAGATCATGGCAGCCATACATTTCTGCAAAACGGGAAATCCCAATGCAGTTCCCAGCGTCCAACTGACTTTCTAAGAAACTGCAGCACTCTTTCAGAACCAGTTTGATCTGGAGCAGATTGGCAGCTGGAAGAAGTGACTCTACTGTTTCCTGTGAAATAAAAATTGTGCCTGTGTAGGCATACTCCACAATGGCCTGGAAAAAACAAACACATGACAGTTTAAGAATTGCAGCAACAGTCAGCAAGTTATTTTAGAAATCAGGACTTTATTTTAAGAACAAATAATGTACTGGAAATTGTGGACAGAACAAAACTCCCAATCACCTGTAGTGCAGCTTCACCAATGCAGCGGAACTCAACCTCTGAAGTCTCCTTTTCTGAAAGATTTCCTGTGAACATAGCCTTGAAGTATGGGCTGATGCTGGCCAGGACCACTTTGTGGGCATGTATCTTGACTTCACCCACTCGCAACACGATATCACACAGCTCATGAGCTTGCCTCAACAGCTGTAGGCCTTGAAGCAGCTGCTCTGAGTGAGGTCGTGTTAGACTGGCAAACATGTAGGGCTGGGCCTGCTGATCCATCTTCAAAGAAAAAAAAAAACATATACAGTATTTTTCCTATTTTAATAAATTAATAAATCAAGCATTATGATGTATATGAATTGATATCCACACATTGTAATTACATCTAGTAGCAAAGTTATGTTTGACTGTAGACAGACCAAAATGCTTATAACAATAACACAGGCTAATGCGCGCTGCACGACACATGTACGCACAAACCAACCATAACATTATGACCACCTGCCTAATATTGTGTCTGTACCCCTCATGCGGACGAAACAGAACTGACTGAGGTGCATTGTGCGCAAATTATAGTCAGCACACCAAAACCCGTTCAGCCTCCAAGCCCAATGTTGCAGCAATTTTTCTGTAATGAGAGCTTATAATATTACTCAAACAAGCTTAGCAACAATTAAAGTTTATTTCAGAGAAATAAGAACAGAGGTAGAATACAGGTCTCGGCCGAGGGTCCAGTCCTTGAGTCACTCAGAGTTACTCGCAGATCTGAACACAGTCAGTCACTTGTGAGCAGGTTTTATACCGTTTCAAACAAAGGAAATAAATCCCATTTGCATCTGTCATTTTGGGACTTCCTCTAGGGCGAATATTGCTGACTAATTAAAGTAAGGCAGTGGAGCATGAACGCATCACATTCGTAGGCCTGCCTTTCATCCTGCAGCTGGCTTGGCTTCTTAAGCACTTTTCGTCTCCATAGAAAGGGGAAAGTTTTATTTCTCAAGTAGGTGACTTCATATGGTTCCTCCGACTTTGATTTACGACCGCCAAGGTCAGAGGGTACAGTGCTTCAAAAGCCAAACTTTTGCTCTCAGTATGCGTAGGTAGGAAAAGCTCCTTCTTCCCCCCCATCGCCCACTCGTTCCGGCTAAATTCCTGAGCATACAAGTCATATGAGCCAATTAAAACGGAGAACAGGTTACAAACAGGTATTTGGGTTTATTAAAAATACAAGTGGGTTACAAATTTCCACCACACCCAACACATGCATCAATGAATCTTGTGACCCGGTCACAAGTTGTCCTTCACTGGAACACTTCAGGCAGGTACTAACAACTTCATATCTGAACACCTAAACTGCTATTTTTTTTATAATAATTTGTTTGAAGAAATTATTGTTCACTTGCTGCCTAATAAATCCCACCTCACCCCAAGACAACTCAACACTCATTTCTTTCTGAAAACATGAAGCACTTCTAAAGTGTTGGAATATTTTATTCATAATGCTGATGATATGGTGGCTTGCAAACTATGCAAGATGCAGTCAAGTCAGCATATCACACTACTACTACTACAGTAAAACGAGAAAACACCCTGAAGCTGTGAGCACGTGTTTGTACACACACGTGCAAAGTCGACAATAAAACAATACGTTCTGGTAACGTTTTGTAGGTTTCCATCTAGGAATGTTAAGAATATATAAGACTGACATGCAATGTGATGTTAGTAGTAGCATAACACTGCATTATTTGGTTTATATTATAAATGCATGACTGTAACCAACGTTAAACATTGTCTAAAGCTGTTACCGGCTGTGTTAGGCTATAGTTTCTGTTCACTCAGGCTCTCTACCTTTCAGCATTGATGGTGCCATTCCAGATGTGTAAGCTGCCCATGCCACACGCACTCATGCAACCCCATACCAT
>JBBIGC010000001.1:39776923-39848362 GCA_037576955.1 Lepidarchus adonis
AGCATCGTCAATCTCCAGATCAAAAATCCTCTTTGCTTTCGTGTGGATAATTTTCCTGGAAACACGTGCACCTTTCAGTCTTTGGTCAATTATCCATGTTAACACTCGTCCATCTAAATCTTAGTTCACTTCCTTTTAGCCGTCTCTTGCTTCTGCTTTGCTTCTGGCAGCGCCGGGGGGTGGAAAAGGGGTGGAGCTAGAGTTTGTTTTGGTGTACGGAAAGCGCAGTGGGTCTTTTCAGATTGCCGTTTACAAGAGAATGCGTTTGCCACAGACCGGCTTCTATTGGAGACCGGCGTTTATTTCTATTTTTATGTTTTGATCCCGGCGTTTAATGGAAACGGGCGACTAAAAGAGACAGGCTATTATTAGAAGATATACGGTGTATATACAGTACAGGCCAAAAGTTTGGACACCCCTCATTCAGTGTTTTCTTTATTTTCATGACCATTTACATTGGTAGATTCTCACTCAAGTCATTAAAACTATGAATGAACACATGTGGAGTTATGTACTTAACAAAAAAAGGTGAAATAACTGAAAGAATGTTTTATATTCTAGTTTCTTCAAAATAGACACCCTTTGCTTAGATTACTGCTTTGCACACTTGGCATTCTCTCCATGAGCTTCAAGAGGTAGTCTCAATCAAAAGTTTAAGACCACTTAACAAAAGGCAATAAAATCAAATGTTGCATTGATCTTTGGTTGGATCTTAACAAAGTACAGCTACAAGAAATAAATGGCAGTAAGACAAAACATTTTTTGAGCTTGCAATTTAATGACAAAAACGGTTAAACTGAAAAGCACCTAGACCATTATGGCGCCCCCTTCACTGTGACGCATAGAAAACATCTCAGATGGGATCTGCTTGTCATGCCTGTAAGGTTGGAAACCATCAGGACCATCAAGGTAAAAAAAAAAGTAATCAGAGAATAAAGCTTTCTTCCACCTTTCAATTTCTCATGTTTGATGCTCCAAACAGCCAATTCTGTGGCGTTCAAGGAGATGAAAGCCTTTGAAGACTTTTTCTGTTTTTTAAGCACTTCAGTTTCCAATGCTGTCTGATAGTTATGGGGCTGCAGTCAGCACCAGTAACGGCCTTAATTTTGGTGAAGGATTGTTCAGTGTCATGGCGGACAACCAATTGTATCCTCCGTCTCCGTGCTGGTGAAGTTTTTTGGGGTATTCCACTTGACTTTTTTGCTCTATAACTCTCAGAAACATTTAAGAAATTTCAAATGACAGTCTAACTGCGTCCCAACTCAGCAGCTTATGTAGTTCAACAACCTGGCCACAAAATGAAAAGTTTTTTTTTTTTACCTTTGCCATCCGAATGCCATGACAGTGTGACTATCTGACAGAAAATGGCAATTAATCCACATTTCTGCACAGATTGGGCTTTTAAAAGCATGTGGTCCTAAGATTTTGAACAGCTGTGAAACAGCTTGTTTCAGTTTAAGCATTATCAATAAATTGCGCAAAAGTTTTCTCACCCATTTCTTCTTGTAGCATGTTAAAGCTCTAATTAGAACCTTGTTAAGATGCAGCCATGCAACATATATTTTGCCATTTGCCAATATATATATTACTCACAATAAATTAGGGATATTGTTAGAGACTTGGTTGATGTCATACACAATGTGTTTGTTTCACTTCAGACATTTTTGGGATAGGGAGGCAATTGTATTGGGGTGATAGACACACCTCATTTTGTGTTTTCCATGTAATGGTCTGCCTGTGGTTCCCTTGACTCCCAAAGCATTAGAAAAGGATTTGTAATCTTTTTCCAGACTGATTGAGGTAATTGACTTTTCATCTATTCTGGAGTTTCTTTAGATCATTACATGATGTGCTTTTTGAGCCTACTTCACTTTGTTAGACTGGTTCTGTTTCAGTGATTTCTTAATTCTGGCAGCAAGTGGGTGTAGCTAGTAAATTGAATTCTGCTTTCCAAAATTGTGGTTGTTCAGTTAATTTATTATTGACCAATGGGCAGCAATTCTTGTTCTATCTGAAACATGTAAGTATTTATTTTATGACATATGTAAAACAGCATGAAGGGAGCCAGTTTCTTACATGAATTTAATGTTCTAAAACTATATTTTTGTTGCAGCTTCTGTTAACGCCTCTGGCAGTGTCCAGGCTAATAGTGCAACGGTTTCCCGAAGTGGCCGACTTATCAAACCTCCTCTGGAGTACTGGAGAGGAGGGAGGATCGTTATAGACTCTGATATGAATGTTACTATCCACGAGAATTATGCATCAACCTCCACATTACTTACGGTAGTTTAAATTTAGGTCAAATTTACATAAAATTTTGTCTTCCATTTATTTGTTTGTTTTTATTTATTTATTCATTTATTTATTTATTTCAGCCAAGAAAGAAAATGGTAACGGAAAAGGCACAACCAGACCAACCAAGTGTGTTCAAATCCTCAGTTAAAGGTAAGTCTTATGCTAGGAAATGTCATGTATCTTTTTTGTTTTCATATGATCAGATAATATTTTACCTTTAATATTTTTAACTTTATACTTCATTTGTTACAGAAACACACAGTGTTGAAGATGTTGTTTTTGCACCAAGGAACCATGTCAAACAGCTTAATAAATCTCAAAAGAGGCTTTGTGGAATTGAAACATTGGAGAATTGCTCACAGATGTCGTCCCAGGAAGCTTTCTCCAGTTCGGACTCTAGCACAGAACAGCCTAGTCAACAAAAGCAGTCTGAGGGGATGTATTTAAGGAGAGGGCGGTCATATTCTAGAAGAAGAAACTCAAATGCCTCAGGCCATGAAGTGACTAAGGTTGACAAAGGAACTATGCTTGGTCCACATGCTCGGTTATCACCTGAAAATAGTGCTTTTGCACTCCAAGGTCCAGAGAACAGCAAAAAAAACAGGCTTGTCAAGAAGCCATTCAAGAGTGTAATTCGGAGTGAGCTGCTCTCCAATTCAAGTTCTAACTCTAATGACCCTAGACCTCACACACGATCCAGAGCTCATAATAGTACAGATTCAAATGGTGTATTCACCCCTCCTGACACTTTAAAGGCACATGACAGAAAAGGCTTTAAAACTTCTACTTCAAGCCTAGATGATTCTAATTTCTATATGGAACAAGAAACAAGCAGAAATTTAAAAGCAAAAACTCGAAGACAAAGAGCTCTAAAGACAAAAATTAAGACATTGGCTGTGTCAAATGGGACAAGACCGAGAAACGTTTCAGGAGCTTCTGATCGGGCAGCACGCAGACTGCCTTCTTCAGACAACATACACTCTGAGCAGTCAAACAGAGTGGATCGTATTCAGTGTACTGTGTCTGGAAATTCTGGTAAGAAGCAGAAGGCATCAGTGAAGGGCAAAGTTGGTAGCAAAAACATTGGCCAGACCAGAAAACGCAACGAGAGTGAGCAAGATGGAAATTGGACAGAGAAAGAGCTTCAAAAACTTCATGAGTAAGCTGTTTTTTTGTCTATATAATGTGAATGAGCAGTGTGCTGCTTTTAGGTATAGCACTGAATGGACAAATAAGTCTGTCAAAGTTGAAATGTATCTGAAGATGTAGTCGTTTAAAAAAAAAAAAAAAAAAGGATTCTGTACACTCAATCCCTGTTAACTTGCTACTTTTGGTTCGGTTCGGGCCCTACCTAAATTTGGTAAGAGGCGTTTTAGCTTTTGGCTGAGCAAATGTCAACACCTGGCGACAGGCTGATAAAAAATCGAGCAGTAAAAGTGTAGCAATATCCTGCTGCGTCTTTATCCAGGTTTTGCTCACCAGTCAGAATGCAATTTTTGCCAGACATTTTGGGTCTAATTCACAAACTTGTATGCAAACTCAGAATCGAAGCCGTTTATACTAGTGGAGGCGTGCCGTGAAAAAACGGATCAACCAACAGTAAAACAGGACCGTTTTGCTGTGTTGATTGTCCAGACATAAACCAGACCGAGGATGCATCATTGATTGGTCCATCGTACCTTAGTGACGCCCACGCTGCAGCAGGGACCTATAGAATTAGCAAAACTTTCTGTGTTCTATGCTACAGCACTAACAGGGACCCAAGTTTGGCAAGCTATAGATAAAATGCATACAACTGACATTTTGCGAGTTGTGGCAAGGGGGAGTTTGGTGGCTTAACGGGGTAAATAACATTGAAGAAAATTGTTCTGCAGTCTTTTATAGTGAGAAGCAAGTTTCACGAGAAGGGAGGGGAGCAGCTTACAGGCTTTGACTAAGTTTTGCAGACATGATTTAAAAATCCCTCTTAAATGTGTAGTATGTGGTGAGATTTTTTTTAAAGGAAATTGGACCATATGACCTTAATGGGGAAAAATGCAAACGTTTTTGTATTACATACATGCTTTTTAAGCTCAGTCGTTGCACTATGCAATTCCTATACTATTATATTAAACATTTTTGGAAACAAAATGTTATATTTTACATTATCCAGTAATGATAACTGATGGAGAGCCACAGTCAGGGGTGAAATAATTACTACATATCTAGAACATTTTATGCTTCTAACAGCAAATGTCTTCACTGTCAAAATTACTAAGCCATTATATCTTATTAAAGCATTGATTGACCATTTTATACAATCTTTCTGGAAAAGTAGGGTTATTTTGTAAAATGCAAAGAAAAACAACAAAAAAACCTTAACAAAAACCAAACTGTTAATTTATCCCAGCCTTTTATTTAACCTAATGGTAAGACTTGATTGTATTAAACTTAATTGTAAATAAAATTTAGATTTTGATGTGTACCATGGGGTGGTAATGCAATCATAGATGCTGGACAATGGTTTTGCAAAGTACCCCTGAGCCAAGGTGGCTGTATTTGTCACAGTAGCATGACAGTTTTTAGGGCAGTGCTGCCTGGTGGCTTGAAGTTAGCAACGACCCTCCCTTACTTGCAAAGGCTAAGCCTTATGATGGATATACCCAATAATAAACTTGTGTGTTGCAGCCCCTAAATTCAAAGTTTGTGTTTACAACATACAAATAACGTATTAATGTTTTCTTTGTATTTGAGGTTTACATAAGCTACATATCACAGACTTTTGTTTTTATTCCACTTTGTGAAACTTTTTCTTGAAATTGGATTTGCACAGAATTTGTATTATCTGGTTTGTAAATTCTTTTTTTGATAAAGAACAAAAATTACACACAAAGTAGTGTTTTAGTATTTCACAATTGGGTATGCTGTATTTCCCCAACCATTCTATATGCCGCAGAAAATGCCCATTTATGGTTTTAAATGTGCATAAGCCGCTCCATGTTATTTGCCACGGCATTACTGAATTTATCAATCTGGAGAAAAAGCATCTAACTTGACACACCCCTGGGGGCCTTTGCAAATCTATACCTATAGTGATGATGTACCGTAGTTGAGCATAAACAATTAAATTGATAACATTTGGAACTTAACGATATCATGCCGCAACGCAAGAACTATGCTGCAGAATTTAAGCTCCAGGTCATTGCTTTCGCAAAGCAACATCTTCAGTATCCCATACGAACACATGTCCAACATCAGCATCAGCAAAGCAGCCCAGGTCACAATTGCCAAACAAATGTTTACAGCTTGATTTTGGAGGATTTGAAGAAAAGTGAACCTATAATGCAGAATTTGAGCTCCAAGTTGTTTTTGCAAAGCAATGTTTGCTGTATCAGTGATTAACACGTGTCTGACATCAGCTACAGCAAAGCAGCACAGGTCCGAATTAATTACGTTTACAGATTTGATTTTGAAGGATATTAAGAAAGGTAAACTTAATAATTTTTGCATTTCATTATCGCCAATTTTATATTGTAGAATTTACATGTGGGCTGATGTTTGATGTTTGTACCCCTACCCTCCAGTCATTCAAACGAAAGTGAATAACTCCTCTTTTCCCAGCCAACAATAAATTTAGTTCCTTTTATTTCTGTTAAATTTAGCCTTTTCCTTGCTTGTATTATAAACTAGGATGAATTGAGGTATTACATAATCATCGACTTCTTGTAGGGCATGGCTGCAAACCACTGTTGAAATTGTATGGACTCTGGGGTATTTGGAAAACCACTGGCATTTAACAGTTCTATACAGAAATGCCACAAAACCTATATGGACTGAAATAGTGGAAACATTTGCTGTGGTAATGAGTACACATTGTAGCTTAGTTTTGAGAAACAGACTTGAGAGATGAAATGCACCATCCAGAGTGTTATCTTTTGAGAGGGTATCAGTGCATGGGTGACTTGCATGTGGGAAGGTCCCATTGACACAGAGGCATATTTGGGGATTTTAGAGATGTGTTTTCCCAGGAGGTCCATGGAAATTTCAACAGGTCAATGTAAAGTGTCCGTAAAAAGAAAGGTGTATTAACAGTGGTAAACATTCCTTTGTCCCAATTGTTTTAGAGTGCATTGCAGGCATCACATTCTACAGTTTATGATTACAAAACACACTTAACATGAACAGTGAATACGTTTATTTTTCTTTCATCTGTTAAATAATGGTTTAAGAGAATTAACAAAGCATAATTAAAAAAAATAATAATTCAAAAACAATAATTGTTTTTTGTTTCTTTTTTCTATAAAGGGCTGTAGATTCAATACCCAAGCACAAGATTGGCTATTGGATAAATGTTGCATTAGTGGTTGGCACCCGCTCAGCTGAGGAGTGTCAGGAACAGTACACTGCGCAGTACCAAACTCGTGGAAGACCAAGAGGAAAACAAAAAGAAAAGGCTTTGAATCAACAAGAGCTAGGTAATTGACATTTGTCATAAGTTTTCTCATATACTTATGTTGGTTGTTTTTCCAAGACTATCTGTAGTTGCTGCTGTTACTTTTCAGATACAAGGTGCAAGTGTGAGTCATACTTATTAACTGTACATTAAAAAAAACCTTTAAAATGTGTCTTAACTTTTGCAGAAAAGAAGGCTGCTCATATTACTGCCAAGGTTGGAACGTTAAAGAGGAAGAAACAAATGTGGGATTTCTTGGATCACATGCCCAAAGATGACCATGATGATGTTTTCACTGGTTCACCGATGTGTAATAAACAAATTAAGGTGAAAGGACCAAGTGTTAAAGGTTTAAAGATCTTTATATAAATTTGTTTAATGTATAATAAAAAATGCTGATGTACTGTAGTTTAATCATAACACTACAGTGCAGTGAATGTTTATGGCATTTTAGAATTTGTAATCAGTTTATGCATCAGTATACTTTAAGGCATATTAATTTTTAATTCAGAGAAATTCAATTTTCTCATTAGCCATATATTCAACTTCAGATCATTATTCTTTGGAATATTAACCGAAATATTTGCATATTATCTAAGAAAATGCACATTTTACTTAAAAATAAGTAAAACTTTATTCCATTGTTTCTTTGTTTTTTGCCCTTTTTGATTATCTCTCATATTTGCATATGTATGTGTTTATATGTGTGTACTGTTCTGTACAAAGTGTGCAAATGGTGCAGTTTGAAAACTAAGAAGCTAAACATTTTGTATTGTGTTTGGTGTTTTGTTAATCATTTAGCTGCCTGTGTGGTCTACAAATGGAGATGAGCCGGACTTCAACCAGCTACAGAATCCACAGACTCCCAAGTCAAGCATTTTCTCTTCAGTGAAAACCCCTCAGTGTTTGCACATTACTCCAGGGATGCTACGGTCTGTCAATAGGTAGGTTCTCTTTCACCCCTTATGCTTTCACATTTATTTTTGCACTTGGGTTAAGGTAAGATTTTGGATAAAAGCAAGAAATAAGTGTGAATAAATGTTATTTTTTTTCTTATTTTGTTCTATGTTTGTCACACTTAAATGTTTTAGATCATCAAACACATTTAAATATTAGTCAAAGACAAACACAAAATGCATTTTAAGTGAATAATTTTTTTATTAAGGGAGAAAAAAATTCAGACCTACATAGCCGTGTGTGACAGTGATTGCTCCCCTGTTAAAACATTACTTAACACTGTGCACACCAGAGTTCAATATCTCTAGCCAAATGGCTGCTCAGCTGTTCCATGGCCAAGTGTGTTCTTCCCTCATTATCTTTTTTATAAGGAACATTCTTACAAAGAAAAAATGCACAGGTTAGCTCAGCAACACCAAAAGACCACGTAAAACAACTGTGGTGGATGACTGTGGAATTCTTTCTCTAGTGAAGAAAAATCCCTTCACAACAGTTAGCCAGATCAAGAACACTCTCCAGGAGGTAGGTGTATGTGTTAAAGTGAACAGTCAAGGGAAGACTTCACCAGAGTGAATACAGAGGGTTCACCACAAGATGTAAACCATTGGTGAGCCTCAAAAACAGGATCAACATCTAAATGAGCCTTCACAGTTCTGAAACAACCTCCTATAGGACAGATGAGACAAAAATAAATTTTTACCAGAGTGATGAGAAGGAAAGGAACTACTCATGATCCAAAACATACCACATCATCAGAAAAGCATGGCTGGCATGTATGGCTGCCAGTGGGACTAGTTCCCTTATATTTATTGCTGGCAAAGCAGCATGAATTCTGAAGTGTTTTGGGCAAAATTATCTGCTCATACTCAGCCAAATGCTTCAGAACTCATTGGACGGTGCATCACAGTGCAGATGGACAGTGACTAGAATACAATTTTGCATGCTGTGAAAGCAAAGAGTTTTTTAGAGCAATGAAGTGGAAATTTATGTAATGGCCAGGTCAGTCACCTGATCTAAATCCGATTGAATATGCATGTCCCTTGCTGAAGACAAAACTGAAGGGAAAGCGCTCCAAGAATAAGCAGGAACTGAAGACATTTGCAGTAGAGGCCTGGCAGAGCATCATTAGGGATGTAACCCAGCGTCTGGTGATGTCTATGCATTCCAGACTTCAGGCTGTAATTGACTGCAAAGAATTTGCAACCAACTGTTAAAAAGTGAAAGTTTGATTTATGATTGTTAATTTATCCTATTACTTTTGGTCCCTTTAAAAGGGGGAGGCACATATACAAGCTGTTGTAATTCCAAAACTGTTCATCTGATTTGTATGTAAGTTCTCTCAAAGATGAAAGTCTGCAGTTAAAACACCTTTTTTTAAAAATTTCATTTCAAATCCTTTGTGGTTGTGTATAGAGCTGAAAAGATTAGAATTGTGTCTTTGTCCCAATATATATGGACCTGGCTACAAGCCCAACAAAACCAACCACCAGAACAGTGCAGGTATATACAGAAGAGGCTACTTCAGGTTTTCAACACTGTTTTGAGCACACTGAATGAGTGTTCAAAGAAGGCACCGATTTAGAGAGGTACATGTCATCTGTCCTTTCCTGTGTGCGGTTCTGTACTGATGTTCTCCTCCATAAAGGCCATCAGAGCATTGAGGTGTATTTTGATAACAATCCTATGTGGTGCGGTATAAGTACCATAATTGACTGAGTGCAGTAAGCGAGAATTCCATCTTTCCTGACACCCTAAACAATTTCTTTACACACTTTAATTCACCCGGCCATATAAGGTATTGGGAAGAACTCTGCAGCTTGCTTTTGTCCCTGTTTGCCTCAAATCCTCCACCGTCGTATTTGTGCTCGTTGCCCTGACCCCAGTAATTATGAAGTATAAAGGAGGAACAGATCAAATGAGGATGCCGTTTCAGTGGCACTTCACTTGCGTCAGGATGGGTTTTTTTTTCTTCTTCAATTTTTACACTCTGATTAAAGATAACCTAGCATTGTCTGCATCTTTATGCTTGTGGACTAATTATTTTCTCACCAAAATATAATTCCTAATATCATAGAAATTGTAAACTACTCACTAGAAAGTCTTGTTTTCCTAGACGCCTTAAAAGTAGCTGTGATATTTTCTTTATTGTCATTGTATCTTTATTGTCACATATGTCTTTAACTGTTATTACTCTAGGGTATGTTTTAGCTTAAAGTTGGTTTAATTTTTCCTTTTTTGTTTAAGGAACAACAATGACAAGTATATTTACCAGCTACAGAAGGTGAAGAGACATGGCAGAAAGGGCAGCCCAAAGGTATGTCTTTTTACTTTGAGAATAAACTATAAATTGTAATAGGCCTGGTTTCAAATTGTCAAATTATTAACAAAAACACACACACACTCTGAAGCTAATTTTGATTGTTTCCTGAAGCAGCACAAGTTCACACCAGTTTCATCTGTGAAAAAAACTAAGAAGAGATGTGTTGGTATGTGCAGTACATTACATTTTACATTACAATACATTTTAAAATTTTCAGTAACACTAATTTTCTATTAGTTTGTGCCATGTCATGAACAGTGTTACTTAAGGACAAAGCTTAAACTTTTTTGTTCCTCTTATCTCTTTTCCTGCAGCTGAAGATGATCATTTTGTTGTGTGGAACATGTTGTCTGACAAAGATTTTCCTTCAAAAAGAAGTGATGAGGATGATCAAGAAGATGATTATTTCATGGAAGAGTTCTGAAGTTTTTATTTGAAATGAGACTTTTTTTACGTCTCTTTGTTGTGTCTTCTTGCTGGTCAACAACCAAGGGACTCTTGGCATGTTATTACAATATGTAAAAAAATGAAATTTGATTTTATCTGATAAATTTATAACCCTCTGAAACTTAATATTATATTAAGTGAAAGTTTGAAGTTCGTTAAGGCCTAAACGTTCTTTTTAGTTTTTAGAATAGTGTTGTAAAAGCTTTTGATTTTTGTATGTTTTCAAACCAGTACTATTTTAAATTACTGTTCCAATCAGGATTAGACTTCATCATTGTGAATATTGTTAATAAAAATAAACCGATCACTGTAAATAAATGGTATTAGATGTTTTTTCTACCTTCTACCGCATAGAGGGCGACAACACCAGCATCACAGTTCACTCCAATTCTCTATGTACATGAAATTCAGGCTCTGTGACCTCCATCGATCAGGAATTTAAATTTTAATCACCAAACGCCTGGCTGAACAGGTAAGGTTTTAACCTAGACTTAAAAACAGAGACTGTGTCTGAGTCCTGAACTTTGACTGGAAGATTATCCCAGAGCTGGGGGGCAACGTATGAAAAGGCTTTTCCCCCTGCTGTAGTTTATTTTAATTTTGGGAACCACTAAATATCCAGCACCTAGTGATCTAAGAGGATGTGGAGGTTCATAAACAGATACAAGTTCACTAAGGTATTTGGAGGTGAGGCTGTGTAAGTCTTTATAAATTAATAGTAAGAGTTTAAAATCAATAGGAATTTAACTGGGAGCTAATGTAATTTGGAGGATTGGACTGATATGGTTGAATTTCCTAGTTTTAGTGAGGACCCGAGCTGCTGCATTTTGAACTAATTGTAGTTTGTTTTGAATCATTATGGAACATCCTGATCGCAGAGCTTTGCAATAACCTAGATTTATGAAAGCATGAACTAGTTTTTCTGCAACAGAGGGTGATAGGGCATTTCTTAGTTTAGCAATATTTCGAAGATGGAGACTGGCTGTTTAAGTGACATTATTCACATGTGATTCAAATGACAGATCTGAGTCTATAGTGACGTCAAGTTTTCCTACAGAGGTATAAAGGCGTTGCAGAAGAAATAGCCAGGTTTAACATTAGGTCTGTTAGTTTATCTCTAGCAGCTTTTGGTCCTAAAAGAAGAACTTCTGTTTTTTCAGCATTTAATTGAAGAACATTTTCCATATATTTATTTCATGTACATAATCCTCTAGTTTGCTTAGTCTGAGTTTATTGTCTCTATAAGAGGATAAATATAGATGTGTGTCACTGGCATAGCAGTGAAAACTAATTCCTAATGTGATCCTAGTGGGAGCATGTATAATGAGAATAATAGGGGTCCCAGGACCGACCATTGTGGGACTCCATACTTTTGTATAAAAATCGACGGTTCACCGTTTACATCCACAAATTGGTAGCGGGCCGTCAGATATGATTTAAACCAAGACAAGGTTGTACCAGTAATCCTGACCACATTCTCTAATATATTCAATAAAAAGAGTGGTCTATTGTATCAAATGCAGCACTGAGGTCTAGTTGGACCAGTAAAGAAATATTGCCTTTGTCAGTAGACAGTAGAAAATAATTTAATATCTTTACTAGAGCCGTTTCAGTGAAATATGTGATATGGCCGAAATACAGAGGAAAAAATTTTCATAAATGTAATTTTTGTGGAGGTATGAGCATAACTGTTGAAAAACGACATTTTCTAGAATCTTGGATATAAAAGGCAGATTGGAGATTGGTCTATAATTCGCAAGGTTGCATAGGTCGAGACTGGGTTTCTTTATGAATGGCTTTATGATTGCTAATTTAAAGGTGTTGGTATATACCCAAAGGGAGGAGATTATTTTCAAAAGAGGGCCAATAATTGTTGGGAAAATTTTATTTTAGTAAACTTGTAGGGATGGAGTTGAGACACATGCACCCTTCACCAGACAAATTGAGCTTTGAAACCTCACTGTGAAGACTGCAATTCACATTCTCAAATGAACACAGCACGACCACTGGTGCATTGTCTTCAGACAGGCTCTCTGCATTAATGTGTAGATTTCCTCCACACACAGTACAGTGTCCAGCTATTGTAATGCACCTTGATCGACTGCTGGGGAGCACCTTTGCGCTTTTAAAACTCAGTGTGCAAGGACATTTAATTGCATTCCATATTCTCTTAGTGCATTAGTCCAAGTACCTCGTTTTAAGATATTGTCTCATTTGACTGTACTCCCTTATACTTGTATAAAGTTTCATCTACAAATTTATCCTTCCATTCCTTTGAAAAAGGAAGGTTGAAAAGCAAGTTTCCCCATTCATATCAACATCATCATTTTTTAAACGTAATTTTTCCTAAATGTTGTGGTGATTCATTTTGATGAAGTTACAAGGCTTTTGACTAAGGTCTGTCCAAATTGGGTGGGAGGGCTGTGCAATAGCCCTTCCAAAATGTCCCTTAGCCGTCAAAATGACATTTAAGACCTCATCCTTGTCACAAGATGGACACCTTGGCATCTAATGAGAAATTAACTAAATGAATGAACAATGTAATGTAGTCTGATTATCCACAGCATTGGTTTTGTATTATTATTTGTATTATTTTATGTGATATGAATATTTGTATTAAATTATTTATATTTTAGTAATTAAATATATACATTAATGTTTGTATTTAGGCCTACACTGTTTGCATGTTGCGTTATGTGTGGGTTGTGTAAAATAAAATTGAAAACCACTGTGTTTACTTAAACCTGTGTCGATGTCTTTGAAATTTTACAAAACACAAGGTCTTCAGAAATGTTTAAGTTAATTTGACCATTCTGAGGTATTACAATATTTCTTGTTTTCATGTGTCAACAAGCGTATTAAATGATTGTCCATAATTAAATAGCTGACTTTACATCCAACTAAGGTTTAGTGTTTTTCATATGTCCAATACATGAGATTTGTTGACTTGATAGTTGGTTATAAGTTTCACCTATAGGTTCAGTCTACAACCTCACTACAGTGACCATGCACAAACCTCACACTCAAATTAGATTTTTTTCTTTTCCATATTTGGCTTGTCCATTACTAGAGTAGCAGCTTGCTTGTTTAATCACATGCATTTAATCTTTTACCTGAAACAGTTTGTATAACAACTTACCTATTGTGATTATTATGATTTACATGATCAGGCTCTTCCTTCATGCTCTGTGTATGGTTATGTAATAAGTATATAATGTCATTTTAACCATTTTTGCAGAACCCTTTTAACCATTTTGGTCAAATCTCTTGTATTTCCCAAGTAATATGTGGTGTAATGCTGGCTACTTGGTCTTACCCTTTGAGAGTTGTCTTTTGGAATTTGTTAATTGAATTTTTAGTTGCAGACGTGATTCTTTGGTGTTTTCTCGTATGCACCACTTCATATATTGTCCCCACAGAAACAAAAAATCAAAGATTCTGTAGGGTCTGGGGGCTGGTGTTTTCACCTATCGCCACAAGAGGGAGTACCAGACCCCGGTCTCTCCATCGCCGCCTGAGGGAGCTCCGCCTACCATGTTCTCAGCCCGCAGCAGGTGCACACCTGAGAATGATTACTAATCAAGGTGTCTACAAGACCTCTCGCCTCAAGTCACTCAGTGCTTATTCTTGGACGGTTCATGCCAGATCTGTCACTTTCTCAACTGAGATCCATAGCCTTCAGAGCCATATCTCTCATCTACCCTGCCTCGTTCAACTCTTAGTTTATTCCTTAGTATCAGTTTGCTTTTGATATATAGAAATATATATTCTTCTATTAGTTCTCTTTATTTGTCTGAGGGTTTCCCAATCTAGGATTTTCTTTCCTTTTTTGCCAGTCTTTCTTTTATTAGTATATCTTAGCTTAGGCCTTTGTTATTTTCTCTTTGCCTGTTGGAGATAAATAGGCTTCGTCGCCTCTTCTCCTCCTCCAGGCCTCGATTGCTCAGTACGATCAGCTGTCCGCTGGGATCCTGCCAGATTTGGGTTCACCACTTTTGTGAGCATCGCCCTTGTGAACCCTGCAGATTTCACCCAGTCAATCATTTGAATAACTTATACAACTTCCATTGTATCCTCCCATTGGTGATAAATGAAACTCATTTAAGAGTCTTCTGGCTTCCTCTCTGGTTTTGACAACCTTCCTGTTGCCAAGCCAGATATCTTCATCTGTTAATAATATATTACTTAAATAAGGCATAACACAATCTTTAATATCATCATGAACTATATTAATCTAGAGATCATCCTTTATATACATGTGATACTAATTTAGAAGCATATTTTCAGAGGTTTTGTCTCTGACTCTTTTCATAACCCGAAGGCTATATGGCTTTAGTAAAGAGCGCATGTACGTCTTCCCATTTATTTTCCATGTTTAAGGCACAATTGTCACATGACTTTTAGCACTAATTATTTGATTAAATTCCGTTTTAATTGATTGAAACATTTTGTTTTCATTTTGATTCATATTTAATGTATGTATGGCCAGGGTCCAAGTGCAGTATTATATTGTTAATGCAAGCATTGTGTTACAAATATTTTTCATTTTTTGTGAGTAAAAATGTGTACATAAAACATTACATTACTTATTTATCTATCAACAGATAATAAGAACGCAATCTTTTCTCAACTTCAGAATCATAGATTTATTTATTTATCACGATAGCATGTATTATAAAAACATATTGTTTTACAAATTATGGATACTGCACCTGCTGTTGTTTGAGTGTTTTCATGATTTAGGGATGTGTTTTGGGTTAGTTTAAGTTATTTTTTTATGGGTTTTGAGGATGGTTGGCTGAGTCACCGTCATCGGGTTGTGTGTGGTCTGCGGTGGCATGGCGGTGGCAGAGCTAGGATTGATATATGGGGGTTTACTCTGAATGCTTTGGGTGTACTCTCCTGCAGAGGGTGCACTGGTTCCCGAAAAAAAGTGAGCGGAGCCACGGGAGCGGGTAACAGCAAAAGGGAATTAGGAACAATCACCTCTGTCGTAGCCGAACCTGAGACCAGAGAGCTGTCTAATGACACCAAGGACAAGATTGTACACCTGCACAAGACTGGGATGAGCCGATCTACAACAGGCCAACAGCTTGGTGAGATCACCTGTAGGAGCAATTATTAGAAACTGGAATAAATACAAGATCACTGACATTCTCCCTCGACCTGGGGCTCCATGCAAGATCTCACCTCGTGAAGTACAAATGATCTTGAGCACATTGAGGAAACAGCCCAGAACTACACTGGGGGAACTGGTCAATGACCTAAAGACAACTGGGACCACAGTAACAAAGGCCACTAGCAGTAACACACTACATTGTCATGCGAAATCCTGCTTAAGACATCACATGTGCAGACCTGTCTAAATTTTGCCAGAGACCTCCTGGATGGTCCAGAGGAGGACTAGGAGAATGTCATGTGGTCAGATGAAACCAAAATGAAACTCTTTGGTATAAAACCCCACACTGTTGGAGAAGGAAGAATGATGAGTTGCATCCCAAGAACACTATACCCACTGTGAAGCCTGGGTGTAGAAACATTTTATTTTGGCACTGCTTTTCTGCAAATGGGACAGTACGACTGATCCCTATTAAGGAAAGAATGAATGGGGCTATGCATCTTGAGATTTTGGGTAAAAACATCCTTCCATCAATGAGAGCATTGAAGATAAAACGTGGCTGGATCTTCCAGGATGACAATGATCCCAATCACCCCACATGGGCATTTTAAGATTTTGGAGTGGTCTAGCCAGTCTCCAGACCTCAGTCCAATAGCAAATTTTTGGAGGGAGTTGAAAGTCAGTATTCACCAGTGACAGCCCCAAAACATCACAGCTCCTGAGAAGATCTGCATGGAAGAATGGGCCAAAATACCAGCTACAGTGTGTGCAAACCTGGTGAAGACCTACAGAAAACGTTTGACCTCTGTCAATGCCATCAAAGGTATATAACAAAGTATTGAGACCTTTGGTTATTGACCAAATACTTATTTTCCACCATAATTTGCAAATAAATTATTTAAAAATCAGACAATGTGATTTTCTGGATTTTCTTTCTAATTTTGTCTCTCATATCTGAGATAAAGCTATGATGAAAATTACAGACCTCTCTCATCTTTTTAAGTGGGAGAACTTGCACAATTGGTCGCTGACTAAATAGTTTTTTGCCCCACTGTAGATATCCTAAATGACCAATTTAATTATGACTGCCTTTCCATTCTAGACAATATTTGTCCTGTTAAAAATAGGTCAGTACCTGTTTTAAAACCCTCTTCATGGATTAATGACACCATACACGTCTTAAAGCATTCTTGCTGTAAAGCAGACAACTCACTTACAGGTTCATATCATTCATTTAAAAGGTCTTTTAGCTTCCTTTAATAATTCTGTTAGGGAAGTGAGGGCTGCCTATTTCCCAGACCTGGTCTCCAAAAGCAGAGGAAACCCAAAGGTGCTGTTTAACATTATTAATAACACGCCTGCTACACCAGCTGTCACCATCTCATCTGATCTAGATTGTGAACATTTTCTTTATTTGGAAAAGTCACTCAGATTAAGAACAACATCCCTCACTCAGCTGTTTCTGTCTATTCCTGCTCCAGTTCAGCCTGTTATTTTGTATCATTTTATTCCTGTTTCTTTGCCTGAACTAACTAAATTAGTTGGCTCTATGAAAATATTATCATGCTGTTTACATATTTTGTCTGCATCCTTGTTTAAAGAAGTTTTTAGGTCCATCGGCTCCAGTATATACACCATAATAAATGTCTCACTGGCTTCTGGTCAGATCCCAGTTTATTTAAAGAACGCTGTCATCCCTCCTCTTCTAAAAAAAACCCATTCTAGATCCTTCTCTTCAGGGGCAGCTATAGACCCTTTTCCAAACTGCCGTTTCTCAAAAACATTACTGAGAAGATTGTTGCTATCCAGCAATTTGCTGCTTGTAGACCAATTTCAGTCCTGGTTCTGTAAAAATCATTCAACCGAGACAGCTCTTCTCAGAGTTTCCAATGACATCCGGATGCAAATCGACACTGAACACTGTTCTGTCATACTTATCGATAGTTTTATAAAGGTCAACAACATTTTTCTTGATTTAATTTGTACATTATCAGATCTTTCTCATGTCAAAAGGTGACTTACATTTTCACCTCAGTGAAACAGAAAGAAATTAATGACCACTTAGGAGTTTCTAAAGACTCAAGGGCCTTTAAACATGAAGTTAAGCAAATTAAACCTTATTTTTAATAATTTCCATTGGCAACAATGAGAAACTTTTCATATGTATTTGCTTTTTCCTAATCATTTTAACTTGCAAAAAAATTTCAAAATAGCTAAAATATTTCTACCATCCCTCCATTGTCCAAACCACTTATCCATTCCGGGTCGTGGGGAAGCTGGAGCCAATCCCACTGACTACAAGCCAGGCCAGGGTACACCTTGGACAGGAGACCACCCCATTTCAGGACAATATGGAAACATACAATCAATGATAGTTTTTTGTATTATTTTCACTCTTTTTACAAATGAATTGGGGCTGAAGAAATTGTTTAAAATGTTTCACTTCTTTCTTCATATTGTGTGGTTTTCTTTTCTTTTTTTAGGCTCCGGCTATAATAAAAGGGTATTTGATATAATATTAACACGTTTAAATATATACATATATTAAAATATATATATATAATCATTATAATTAAACGACTAATATTCTAATTTAATTTAAAACAAATACCTGTACAGTGTATACCTGCGAGTCAGTTCGGTCTAGAGGCGTGAAGTCCTATTCAGTAATAAAACACCTACATATTCAAACTGTCTGTCCGAAAGATCCGAACATCCGATTCAACACTGTGATTCATATCTCAGATGCATTTCTACACCTTGAACCGTGAGATTCAGTTAAACGAATTATGCTTATTCGGAATGCATAAGGCACCACTAACATAACGGAAAGATGAAAACCGGACAGTTGATACGGATCAGTACCTGCATTTATACGTTATTATTTATTATTGGTTACAGGAAGCGACTTTTTTTATTGAGAATAATTGTTAGTCGAATTGTATTAAAGTCGTACGTCTGTATCGTGTACATAATGTAGACGCTCCAACTCGCTCGTTTTAGTTGGACTTGTGAGTCGGTTTGATTTAACATGAAGAACCGGTTCAGAGGAACTACTCGTTCACGCGCTGCTTTTCCTCCGACAGCTCTCTCTCTCCATTACTCTTTCAGTCGCCTGCCAGCTCACTGTGACCTCTACGCCTGTATATAAACGAGAAGGGATGAAGACTCTTGAACTGTTTTAGGTTTGTCAGTTGCAGTGTTTAGCGATCGCTGTTTTCCCTCGGCGGCTGCTGAAAAGCGGTGAGTGTTTCCCCGGTTGATTAGGCCGCAGTTTTCCTGCGCTCTCTGGCTGGCGGAGGCGATGAGGCCTGCGGCTTCGCCTAAAATTTCATGCGCCGTTTTGTTTTTATAGAAAACACAAGGCCATGATTGTTGTGCTTCTGCGTTTAACATACGTCTCGTTTGTCGAATGAAGTATTTAGACTTGAATCACAAACTGCATGTGTTCGGGCTTGCTGAACTGGCGTTGCTGAGGTTCAGGTCCGTTTTAAACAGTTGTTATCGTTAATCTAACCGGGTAACTTCAGCTTTCGACGTCCGGCTAGTTACACACTTGATCGTAACGATTAACCACGGTTATGAAAGGGAAATTATAGTCAACCTGAACGCCTGCTATGTTGGTGTGGAATAGTTTAGTGAAAAGTGAAGCTGACATTATAAAATAACGTGGTCAGCGTTGTCTCGAAGACAAAGCTCGGTTAGCTAGCATTAGCTGAGGCCGGCACGCCGTCGAGTAAGTAACCCAATTCTGCCCTGACTGGCCTGGGACTTTTATTGGATTGAAAACAGTTTCTCTTAAGCTAGCGCGTTTGTTTGTCGATTTTAGACATACGATTATCAGCGATGATGTATTAAAATAGTATTTTATTTGGTTGTCAGATTAGCTACAGCTAGATCATATGACCAAGTGTCAACGGTTTGTTGGTGTGAATTGGCAGATATCGGCACTACCCTGTATTAGCTTAGCTCCTGAGGTACGTGTTGGGCCGGTCTTTTTTAATAAGAAACGATGGCATTTATTCACTTTACCCCATCTCCCAATCACAACCATGGCTATACTTTAGCGTTAACTGAAAAAGTTGTCCGTGTAGGATTTTGGCACTGTGCATGTTGACTTAATGTGTGCACGAAGTCGTCGGTAGAGCTAAACTGTTAGCTCGCTGATATTAACGTTAAGTGTACAATGTTCTCTAATTTTAGGTTATTGCCTATTTGCTGATGGGGAAACACTTTCTGGCTTATTCTCGGTGTTTTAGGATTGTACAAATATCTGTTTCGTTTGTTAGTGGTCTGATGTATTTAACACATGTCGAGTCAAATTTATTTGCATAGTGCTTTTAACAACTGACGTTGTCACAAAGCAGCTTTACAGAATCCGAGTCCGAGCCCCTAATGTGCCAGCCAACAAAATACTCTCTAAACTGAGGGTCACAGAGGTAACCTATCCTCTGGTCGACACGGATAGTAATAACAGATACGAGAATGTAAAGAAATAAAAGTAATATTTTCAGTTTAAAAAGGCATTTGCAGTTCCTTGGGTACAGCTGGTATTAGACTCTGTGAGTTGGCTGAGAGTTACACAGGTCACGCTTACTTATCTCTTGTTTTTCAAATGCCTGTTAGAAAACATTTCACAGTAAATCTTTATCAACCATCTAGTGATAGAATTCACATGTTCTACTTCCACAATAATGTGGGTGAGAATCAGAATAACTTGGTGCTGCATTGTAAATAATGCTCGGTGTTGTCTGTCCTGTTATTTTTGGCGCAACACTGGAAAAATGAGGCCCACAATAAGAAATGTATATATATTATGTAATATTCAAACTGAAAATGACCATTTCTTTTGGGCTTCATTTGTGTAAGCACAGCCTATGCTGAAACAAAGCCCACAGTGTATACATGTACTTAAAAAAAACAAACCACAAACCTTTTTGGAACAAACTTGGATTTTGCTTGTACTGGCAGCTATTGCTTAAATGGTACCATTTTGGGCTTTTACACTGTATTAACTTTTTTTTAGGTACTAGGAACTTTTGGAGTTTTCATACCACAGGAAGTTGACTTGTGTTTAGTTCTTGTTCCTGAACTTTTTCTTTAGTCCCTGCTAAAGGCTCAGTAAAGAAAGACCAGGAATTTTTGGAAGATATATGGTATTTAGGTTTCATACTAGTTACAGAGTTAAAATTCCTACACCACACTGCTGTGAAATACTTTTGTAGTTTTAAGTCAGTAGCCAGTTCTCACAGTTCTTTCCGTGCCAATCAGCATTCATCTGTCACAGTGTTCACTCTATGAAGGAAAAAATTATGGCGTCTAGAACACTAGTAAAAAAAAAAAACAAAAACATTTTTCGTACTCTAGCTATCCTGTGTTTTTGGATCTTATTCATGTGTCCTCCTGCTAATGGGATATAGTGGTTCTAAATAAGTATGTGCAATAACCAACAAAACAATCAGCATGTCCTCTTTCATTAACCATGTTGCTAACTGTATTATGCACTGCACCATAAGGGATGTTTCTTTTTCAAAACTTCCCAGTTATTTAACTGCCAATATTGTTGCTGCAGTGTCTGTGTCAATGTGTGCATTGTCTACAAGTAGTTCACAATACTTTACTTTTTTTTCCTCCAACTGCTGGTTGGAATACTTTGCCTTAGGCTTGACTCCTCAGTACTCATTTTGCCCACTTTGAACATGTTGTGAATCAATCTGAGGGATTTCACATAGGACAGTCATTTTGGTCCAGCTAAGTCAGGGGTGTTCAAAGTTGGTCCTGGAGGCCGGTGTCCTGCACAGTTCGATAGTTTCCTTCCTCAAACACACTCCCTGAATTTGGCAATTAACAGGTGAGTCACACAGATATGCGTGATCAGGGAAATCACCAAACTGTGCAGGAAATCGGCCCTTCAGGACCGGAGCTGGACACTCTGAACTAAGTGGTCCACATTCCCACATCTGGAAGGAAGCCACAAGGCAAGAGCAGGTCACAATGTAGTGTTCTGTTGGGTCCACGAGAGTTGATAGGAGCAACAATATAGTCAGTCATTCATGCATTTAACCAAATTTTACAGTTTGTCTCTAGCAATGTTTTTCTGTTTTCTCACTATACTCTTTGCAAGATTGTGACTGTCCTATAAAGTCCTATAGACTTTTCTTGAGCCTCTTCAGGTCATCATTGTGAGTAATCCAGTATCATTAACTGGACTGAATGCTGCATCGTGTCTCTGCTCAGCAGTCTATTCCTGCTGTGACATTCTGAGAAGTGTGCTGGATATTGAAAGTAAATTGGCATGAGCGGCATGAACTCAGCAGGGATAGCACTTGTGTCCGTGGCAAGGGATTCTACAGTAACAGGTGATTGGTTACTCCTGTTACACTTAGGGCCTTGTCTAGTTCATAATATTGGCAAATAGCTTTGATCGCTTCTCTTGGGAAAAGTGCTCGCAGACTCCTCCTTTAAGAACTTTGTCAAGAACTGAAGCACCTAGTCATCTTTAGCTTTTGCACTAAAATCTGTCATATCTAAGTCATGTGTGGCCTGTATAAACCTTCTGCATCTTGATTTATTTTGCCATCCCTGTCCTGAATACAGAGTTTGAAATTTGAACATGGCTACCCAACAAAGGCCTGCACGTCAAGATTGATATACATCAATGCACAAGTCAAAGTCTCATCCGTAACAGCAAATTTAGCTCTGTGATGGTATTCGCCCATTAACTTAAGTGGGGTACCTCGCCTCACAGTTTGACAACCCCCTACTCGCATAAGCATTAACTTTGATCTTTTCATCTTGTTGTTGATACAGAACTGCCCTTATCTGTTCAGTCTGGGCCAAATGGTGAGTGTAGAAATTTTGTCTAGATCAGTCAATTTCTTCACCATTTAAGAGACATGTCCCAAGTACTTCACTCACTTGAGAAAGAACTTTTGAAAGACTGACTCGCATACACCTCTCTTCATGGTCTTCAAGAGTCATGGAGAACACAGAGGTTGTCAAGGAAAACACTAACTTCTTTTTGAGGTTTAAGGAGCCCATGTGGTTTTTTTTTTCTTTTCCCAATTCTTTGAAACTAGTTTGGAGCATTTGATTACACCCTGTGGCATTCTGTTGAATTCCCACAACCTGTGGTGGTGATGAATGCTGTTTCTGGTTTGTTTTCTTCTTCTATTTCCACTTGCTTAAAAACCTGATTTCAGGTCCAGGATAGAAAACCATTTAGATCCTGTTAGACTTGCAAAAGTTTCCTCAAAGTTTGGCACAGCATGCACATCCTTGATAGTCTGGGTGTTTTTAAACTCAACATAAATTCTGTATTTGACCATTTTCTTTTTCACCACTACAACTGGTAAAACAGATCCTCTTTTGATGTTGGCATCTCACAACTCTCAAGGGGAACTGTTCAGCTTGATAATCTGTTGGGTGGATAGGCCTTAATCTCTGCTTAAAGACGTTGCAGGTGCTTGACTGTAATAGTGTGGCTAGTGTAGTTCACCTTTTACAAAGACTTTTCAAACCTTCAGTTCCTCTGAAAGAGGGGAGTCACTAATGTAAAAAGTAATGGGGTTTTCCAAAGTTGAGAGTAGTAGTACAAAAGCTTGCTGTAGTGCTAGTAATAGAGAGGCTGTGAGTGGAACTGTGAGCTCTGCCAAGGCATGATGTACCATTTAATATCAAGTGAATTCAATTTTATTTATATAGCGAGTTTTTTTTCACAAAGCAGCTTTACAGAGTCTGGGACCAAGCCCTTAATAAGCAAGCAAAGGGCAACAAAGGCAAGGACAAACCCCCTACACAGTAAAGCAACAACCAATTAGAGGGCATATTCTTCCCACCTGTTGTTTTGGCTGTGAAATGTTTTCTTAAACTTTAGCTTTTGTATTATCTCCAGTGGTGTTCAGAAGTGCACGTCATACACATACACATCATAAACTAAATTACTGAATGCAGTTTAAATAATACGTAAAAATGGAACATCTGTTGGTGTGGTACTGTGCAACTTGCGATGCACTTATTGTCTTGGATGGATAGTAGTGATTGCTCTTGCTGCTATGTCGTTCATGCTGAGCACTGTTTTTGAGGGAAATAAATTGCTTCTAAAATGTTTTAACTGGAATGTTCCTTAATTGAGTTGTGTATATCTTCAGTGATCTCATTAGAAAACTGTAGCGTCTCTTGCCAGTACATTTGTAGCTTTATTTATTTATTTATTTATTTACTCATGCATTCATTCATTCATTAAAAGTAATGCCCACAAGCAGGTTGTATGTCACAGCTTGGGAGTGAGGTGTGACTTGGATTTTCAGCAAACAAATGTTTACAGTATACGTCTAGCACTTGAAAATTAATGTATAGAAATTTTAATGGAATATGAATCAAATGTTTCAACCACTGTGTCTTTGCACTTATGAAACCATCATGGGTGCAGAGTCTTTTTTTTCTTCTCTTTCTCATGAATCACTTTATCCCTTTCTCCTCAAGGTGAAGACTTCATGAGCCAGCAGGAGGACCAGTGACTGCCCCCAATTTTTTCTTTATTACTGGCGGATGTTGTGACTAGGTGTGGGGTGGACAGGGTAGCAGTGCGTCATGGCAGATGTGGATCCCGACACCCTGCTGGAGTGGCTGCAGATGGGGCAGGGTGATGAACGCGATATGCAGCTTATTGCCCTGGAGCAGCTGTGCATGCTACTGCTCATGTCCGATAATGTTGACCGCTGCTTTGAAACGTGAGTATAAAGGAATTGTATTCATGTGTGCTTGTATGCATTTGTAAGCGTGTTCCCCACCCCGCCCTTTAGATGATGCACGTTTGCTCAAACTTTTTGCTTAATTTGTCACTACTATATCCTATAAAGAAGAAACAGACATAATATCTCTCATTTGTGTTTTCAGTTGTCCTCCACGGACATTTCTCCCAGCCCTCTGTAAGATCTTCTTGGATGAAAGTGCCCCAGACAATGTTCTGGAGGTGACGGCCAGAGCCATCACATATTACCTGGATGTGTCCGCTGAGTGCACACGAAGGATAGTCGGGGTAGATGGTGCCATCAAGGCCCTGTGTAACCGTTTGGTAGTAGTGGAACTCAACAACAGGACAAGCAGAGATCTGGCTGAACAGTGTGTAAAGGTACTACCCTCTCTACGTAATCTAAATGGATAGTTTATATTGTCTTCTATTTATATTTTTATGACTGTGTAGCATGTGCAATTTGATGCTATTGCCAGAGGTACAACAGCCAAACTTTCAGCACTCCCATTGAAGGATCTGCAGTTCTTGGAGAAGGTTTTATTAGAAAGGAAATCAGATTTATAAGAAAAAGGAATCTGTTCCTTTTTTTTTTTTTTTTTTTTTTTTACCAAAAACCTTCAATGTACAGTTGAACCTTGTTAGCACGCCCCTATTGATCCGGGTCCTAAATTTGGCAATAGGCAGGTTTGGCAAGCTGTCATAACAGATTAAAAAATAAAAGCCCCTGCACGTTCAATGCAAATGACTTGACTCACTAAGCTGTGCCTTACCTTGAAATGACACAGCCAACAGTTTGAGTACCGAAAATCATTAAAATCCTAGTTCAGCTTTTAGTTGTTTTTTAACAGAAAACAGCATCAGTAATGGTCACATTTTGTAAGTAAAAGCGACATTTCCAGCCACATTTCAAGCTCAGCATGCTTTTCCAGATTGGAGCATTTTTACTCACTGGAGACGTTTTGCAGTTGTAGCCTTTGGCAAAGATAATTTTGCATCTTGGTGACAGGCTGATGAATATAATCAGTAAAAGTGTCAGCAATGTCTTGCTGCATCTTTGTCTAGTTATTACGAGCTAACAGGGTTTGACTGTACATACGACTGATAAATTAACAGTTTAATATTACCTTGTTGTGCACTTTGTAAGCGCTTCCAATTTGATAAGTACTGATATTATGGTCATGTTTCAGCTGGCAACATGTTACTTAACCCTAACCGATGCAATAAGTAGCTTCTCATTTCTTAAACAACTATGTCGGAAGACACATCAAAGTTAAAGTAAACTCTGCTATATACATTACAGTATACAGAGAGACAAGACGATGAGGCTCCAATTGAAAAATGGCACAAATCAAATAAATAGGACACAGAGTAGGAATATGTTTTTATATATATATTAGTGTGAAGGTCAGTGATGTGCAGTATCTGGACATCTTATGGTCATGGAAACCATATTATTCTGTTTCAGAAGGACCAAATTATTGACATGCTTTAAGCTAAGAAAATATCTAAGGAAATTGAGAACTGTCCAATGCATTATTAAAGACTGGATGGTAGATCATTGTAGCAAAATATGTGGTTGGAATAAAATCTTGAAGGACCATGATCGGTGATCACTTAAATGTTTTGTGAAATCAAATGGGTAAAAAAACAGTGTAAGTCACTCATATGTTCAACCACTTTCTTCGTCTGGGCCCATCCATCTTGGACTGTTTTGGCCACCACCAGCCATCACCACATGTTCATCTGCTGCCAAACCATGAAACTTCTTAACCAATATTATCATACTTTCATAAATTAGAGACCCCCCTTCATTCATCTTTTGACTGGTTTACTTTATTACCAACTGGTGTCAACCAGAGGAAGATGGGTTCCCCTAATGAGTGTTGGTTTCTTCCGTGGTTTCTCAGTTCATGGCACTTTTCTTTGCCTCTGTTGTCTTTGGCTTGGACCTGGACCTGGACCTTGTAAAGCTGCTTTGTGATGTCAGTTGTAAATGGTGCTATACAGTGGGTCCTTGAGTTGCTTCTGGGTTTGGTTCCTCTGAGTGTGATGTAAGTCAGAACTTGTGCATGTAATGATGCTGTAGAGACTTTATTGATCAGCACTGTTTATTAACAGCTGCAACATACATGAACCTATTACAGTAAATCATTTAGGAAATGTTGCTCCAGATACAAATGCTCTTCTTAATGGCCAGCTCAGGGGGGTTAACATCTCAGCAATAATAGCAAAAACAGTGCGAAATGAATTGGCAGAGCTGCCACTTTCTCCTGCCCGGCATGCTCTTGCGTGCGCGCACACACACACACACACACACACACACAGCACTACTATGCCCCATATCTCACCCACCAATCAACATAAACTCTTATTCACCAATACGTCAATAACAGTGGAAAAATGGTACAACCTCCCCTCTTTCTCCCTGTCCCTGCTCATCTTATGGCGCTCATGTATTACCTTTTAAACAAATGTATTCTTCTACCGTATGTGACTGTAAATGCCTGCATTAAAAACACCTGGCAAGTTTTTCGGATTTTCTGATTCTGATAAGTCGAGTACGATCCAAGTCGAGGACCCCCTGTATAAATAAAATTGAATTGAATAGTGAAAGTACGAGGGAACTTACGGGATTTTAACTAAACAGCTGCGTAGCCTTAAGAAAGCCACTGGTCAGTTAGTCTAATCGCAAAAATGCTTCAATTTGCTAGAAAGTATAAAGATAGGACCCTGGAGCAATTGAAGAAGGTCATGTGGTCTGATGAGTCCAGAGTGATGGCTACATCAGGGTAAAATGAGAGGTGGATGAAGTGATGGACCCATCATTCCCTTTGTTGTCTAGGGGCAGCCATAGCCCAATGGTTAGAGAAGTGGGTTTGTGACCGAAGGTTTGCAGGTTCGAATCTCGGAACCGGACAGCAGGCTGAAGTGCCCTTGAGCAAGGCACCTAACCCCCAACCGTTCACCATGTATGTTGCTCTGGATAAGAGCGTCTGCCAAATGCTGTAAATGTAAAATGTAAATGTAAATTTTCTCTACTATATAAGCCTGGGGTTGCTGCAGTTGGCCAAGTGTAGGTTTAGCAATGTTATGTGCCCAAAGAATGAGGTCAGCTGGCTATCCATTTACACTAAACGACCAGGTTATTCCATCAGTGAATTTATTCAAAGATGACAATGGCAGAATTCATTGGGGGCAGATTGTGAAAGATTGGAACAGGGCACATAAGACATCATTTTCACACATGGATTGTCCACCACAGATTCCAGACCTTAATGCCATTGAGAATCTTTGAGATGTGCTGGAGAAGAATTTGCACAACGGCCCAACTCTTCCATCTCCAAGATTTTTGTTTTCCAACCACATTTTTTCTGTGAATCTGATGGTTCCCCACTATCCTTCCAGTTTCTAATAATGTTTGGACAGTTCTTAACCCAGTTTTAGTAGTTTCAGAAATCTTCTTGGATGTTTTCTTTGCTTGATGTATGCCAATAACTTGACCCTTCTGAAGCAGATTAACATCTTTTGCAGGACCACAGAATGTGTCTTCCGACATGGTTGTTTAAGTAATGAGAAGCTACTCACTGCGTTAGTTAAATAACTTGTTGCTGTTTTAAACATAATCATCCATTAATAATGTGTCCAATGGGATGCACTTACCCATTTGCTTTGTTGAGTGTACAGTCATCTTCTGGCCATGATGTTAGTGGTCTGTAAATGTTAAGTCAATCTAAGATGCTGTCACAATGTCAATTTGTCAATTCTATTTTGTAATTTTGAACATTTTTAGCTCTTCTAGATGGTACCTGTTGTTAGTTATTTTAGAAGTTTAAATATTCTTAGCTCTATGGTTATTTAACTGTTTTATGAAACTGAAATACATTAATTGCATTATCATTTAGTTCCCTTCAGTATGCATTGCCATTGTATCTTTTTGTATCTACTGAACTTCTGAACATGCTTGTAACCATTCCTAGTTATGTTACACATGTTGGTGTTATTATAGTATAGTAGGTCAAATTGAAGAATAAGTAAATGTATATTATGTGGTTGTAAAGTTGATATTTTCACTATCACAAACAACATGAAATTAAAAAAAAAAATCATTCATCTTGTGTGTTAGGGAGGTCTAAGGAGTGAAATGCATGCACTTATTATGAAATTTAGGATTAAACAGGTTAAGGTTAAGACCAACAAATCTCTCTAAGAGTGAGGCTTTCAATGGTCTGCAAGATCACATGATCCCAAAGTAATTAAAAGCCTAAAAGATGATGTTGAAGGTCACCCAAAGAAATGCCACTTGTGTATGCTGTTGTACAGAAACATGGTTAATTAAACAAAGAATATAGTTGATGCTTTGTAATAAAACAAACTTAAAGCTAAGCTTAAAGTGGCTTTTGCCACTCCGTTATGTACAGTTAAACCGCACTATTGACGAGAGGTGGCGTTAATGAGCTATTGTAACAGGTAAACAGTGTCCTTGACTTAAGAAAATTTGTGGTTATGACACTGCCCCAACCTTTTTTTTTTTTTTGTTTTTTTTAATGGACCAAAAAGTAAAAGAAGAGGTGCGGTCAGAGGAACTGTGAAATTCAATGGTCAATGTGGTCACTATTGATAATTTGTGTCCAACCTCATAGGTTGATTGTTAAAATTAAATTTGTTAGTTCTTTAAATTCATTAAATTTGTTAGTTAGTTCCTAACTGTCAGGACAGGACAAAAAAAAAAAATTGTTAGTTCTAAAATCCATCATTATTATTTATAGGAGAACATTTATATTTTTATTTAAACAATAGAGAAAAGTGTGAAATTCTTAATGCCTGTCTGAGAAAAGTGTATAAAATGTGTAGTGAGGGGTAAATAAAAAATAAAGCTGACCTACTTCTAGGATTTTGCCTATTGCAGGTTATTTTTAGAACGTAACTACCGTGATTAACGAGGGACCACTGTATCAGTGACGGGTCAGTATAAAACACAGAACATGTAAAGCCATTCCTTTTGTTACCTTTCCCGCATTCGCCCCGTGACCGTGCTCAAAGGCCCACTAGCTCAGCTGTGTGGCAGTGTCACATTTAGGGTAACTCTCCAACTTCAAATGAATGTCTGAAAAAGCCAGCACAGAAACTCACTCGAAGGCAGAGTTCCATTTTGTGACATGTGACAGCACAGAGCATAACTGTTTCCATTTGCATGCTGCGCCAATGTGTGTTGCTAATCCCTGCTCTAACAGGCTACAACCCTCCGCTAAAAACAAAGCTCTTTCAGCCTGTTTTCCGCACTACCCTCTCGTTCTCCGCTCCACACACTACACACCACTGAAAACGAACAAGTTGCCAGAATTCGCATTGGTTAGCAGTTAGCCTAGCTGTCATGTCCTCAATGCACCAAAATACGCAGACTCTGTGGTTGTGTAGTTGATTCTGTCTAAATAAAGTATATGATTAGCTTTGCTAAGTATAACCTCTCAATCTGGTTGTTCTGGTGTAAAGAAGAAAAAAAAACTTTCTTTGCTGCTGGAAAACGGCTCTGCCAATCATCCGTCTACATGTACATTCTTTGGTATAAAATTAGCAACACTGAAATGCAAAAAGTTTTAGGTTTACCTTACGTCAGCTGCCACCTGTGCTGCTTTTCTGTCGCTGATGTTAGACGCATTTATCTCGGAAATTACAGACCATGTCTGGAGCTTAAATTCTGCAGCGTAGCTCTTGCATTGCAAGGATTTTGGTTCAACACTTTATCAATTTAATTGTTAATGCTCAACAATGGTAATGTCACTACCGATATATAGCGTTGCAAAGGTCTCCAGGGCCGTGTCAAGTTTAGATGCTGTTACTTCAGATCTGAAAATTCAGTAATGCTGCGGCTAATAACATGGGACGGCTTATCCTAAAGTTTTAAAATACAAATGAGCATTTTCTGTGGCCTATAGAAAGGGGTAGACTATATTGTATAATGTGGGGCGGCCTGTTCTTGGGGAAATATGGTAGACGCTTATGTAAGGGGCTTCAAAATTCAACTTGCGGCAATCGATGAGGAATGGGACCCTGTACATTGAAGGAAATCTGACCTGCAGCCTTTCATAGCGAGAGGTGGGGTTGGTGATTTGTATTCTGGATAATTTTCCTCAATAAGTAACGTATACATTTTGTCTCCTTCATTTAATTTGATTCTCTTCATGTACAGTTAGGAAAATCTTAAGGTTTTAGAATGAATGAATGTATACCCAGACCACCTTTCAGTACACGCATGGTATAACAATTGGGAAATAAAAGCAAAGAGAACTTTGAACAACTGGGAACGGATTGAAGTCATATCTAGACTTTTTAATAGATGTTACTGTAATGTTAGAATAGTAGTGTACAGTATCTTGGTCTTTGCGTCTTTGCACATGTACGACAAGATTGGGTTTCCATACACAGTGCTATAAAGAAAAGAAATAATGAAAAGCAAAAATATAACATTTAAGTAAAATAAATGTTTTACTGTCTATACAGTTAATGTTTTTTTAATTCATATGGTTAACTAAATGATCTAAATACAAAAATAACAAAATAGTTTTTCTCTTTACACACTCAGATTGTGAAATGCAAATGATGCAAGAAATATTGTTTGTTGTTGTCCATGACCTTTTTATTGCTTAATAAATGGAGCAGATATGCTATATGTGGGGTTATGCCTCATGGCCCTTAAAGTAAGTTGGAAATGAAAACTGGAAATGTTTAAATGAAAATATTTGTCTATGTTTTTAGGTGCTAGAGCTGATTTGCACACGGGAATCTGGAGCTGTATTTGAGGCTGGAGGACTGAACTGTGTGTTAAGCTTCATTAGGGACAGCGGTCACCTGGTGCATAAGGATACACTGCACTCTGCAATGGCAGTGGTTTCCCGACTGTGCAGTAAAATGGAGCCACAGGACTCCTCCCTAGAGACCTGTGTGGAGTCCCTGTCCAGCCTGCTTAAACATGAGGACCACCAGGTAACCCTGCCGCTGTTGACAGAAATCGGGTTCAGTTCTTGTGTGATCTAGTTAGAATTGAATTTTGGCTTAAAGATGATTCCCCCCCCCCCCCCCCCCAAGTATTATAAGTAGATACAGTGGCTTGCAAAAGTATTCGGCCCCCTTGAACTTTTCCACATTTCGTCACATTACAGCCAAAAACATGAATCTATTTTAGTGGAATTCCATGTGAAAGACCAATACAAAGTGGTGGACACTTGAGAAGTGGAACGAAAATCATACATGATTCCAAACATTTTTTTTACAAATAAATAACTGAAAAGTGAGGTGTGCGTAATTATTCCTCCCCCTTTGGTCTGAGTTCAGTCAGTTGCCCATAGACATTGCCTGATGAGTGCTAATGACCAAATAGAGTTCATCTGTGTGTAATCTAATGTCCGTACAAATACAGCTGCTCTGGCTGTTTTTGGCTGTAATGTGACGAAATGTGGAAAAGTTCAAGGGGGCTGAATACTTTTGCAAGCTACTGTATAAAGAGCCCAATTAACAAAGAATAGATACTGGAACAGTGATGCTTAATTGTGAGTAGTAAAAGTATGAAGACCTCTAGGATTAGCAGTTAATTTGAACTTGAATTTATTTAGGTGTTTTCTGTCAAAAGCATAACAGTCAGCATGTGTGGGCACAGTGCCTTATTGTAATAATATGAATAAATAGGGTTTTTTAGGTTACATTTATGCAGAAATAAAAGGATTTAAAATTATTTAAGCTTTTTGAAGTGAAGTCTGTGTGTACTATTCCACATATATAAAACATGAATGGTATTGTGATGTTGCAGGTTTCTGATGGAGCCCTGCGGTGCTTTGCCTCACTGGCAGACCGCTTCACCCGACGTGGGGTGGACCCGGCCCCACTGGCCAAGCATGGGCTCACTGAGGAACTGTTGTCCCGCATGGCTGCAGCAGGTGGAACGGCTGCTGGACCCTCCTCCACTTGTAAACCTGGTCGACCCTCTGCTGGTGCCACCTCTTCCACTGCGGACTCCAAACTCAGCAACCAAGTGTCCACTATTGTCAGCCTTCTTTCCACACTGTGCAGGGGCTCGCCACTAGTCACACATGTAAACACAACCTAGTCAGTCTTTCTGTTCCTGTATATACCTGACATTTATATGTGTCTTGAGTGACCTGATTATGCAGTCCCTTGAGGATCTCACAGACATTTAAAAAAAATGTTCGAAGTAATCTTGGCAAACAGAAAGTAACATAGGCTTTGTTTAAAAGCAATAAGCTTTTAGCTATGTTACTTGAGAGCTTCCTTCTCTTGCATAGAAGCTCTGAAGCATTTTTCAGTGGGCTGGGGGATTCCTGGAAGGTTCCTTGTATCTGCGTTATATTTTCAAGGAACTAGAATAAAAAAATAAAATAAATCTATGCATCTTTCTTCAGGACCTTCTGCGCTCTGAGCTGCCTGATTCCATGGAGAGCGCACTGCAGGGCGATGAACGTTGTGTGCTGGACACTATGCGGCTAGTCGACCTGCTTCTTGTGCTCCTGTTTGAAGGTCGCAAAGCGCTGCCCAAGTCCACTGCTGGCTCCACTGGTCGAATCCCAGGCTTGAGACGTCTCGACAGCTCTGGAGAGCGATCTCACCGACAGCTCATTGACTGTATCCGCAGCAAAGACACAGATGCTCTCATAGATGCTATTGACACTGGGGGTGAGTATGTAACCTGGGGTTGGAGAAATTAATTCAAATTAACCCGACTTTTCTGCACTTTGATTTTGGTTAAAAATGTCAAGTTTTGAGTTCAAGATTGAGTGCTTGTTTTGTTTCTTTCTTGCTTTTCAGCATTTGAAGTAAATTTTATGGATGATGTAGGGCAAACACTTTTGAATTGGGCCTCTGCTTTTGGCACACAAGAAATGGTGAGGGATTTGGTCAATTGTCCAATGTATTTAATACACTATAAATATTGTTATTTAATAAATTAACTCTGACTGTATTAGGTGGAGTTCCTGTGTGAGAGAGGTGCTGATGTCAACAGAGGCCAGAGGTCATCCTCACTGCATTATGCTGCCTGTTTTGGACGGCCACAAGTAGCCAAGGTAACGAGCTGTAATCCTGTTAAATTAGTTGCTGTACATGTTTTACACTTTGCCATTTCTTTAAGTGTCACCCTATAACCCCCAGACTTTACTGCGGCATGGAGCCAACCCTGACTTGAGGGATGAAGATGGCAAAACACCGCTGGACAAAGCCAGGGAAAGGGGGCACAGTGAGGTTGTTGCTATTCTCCAGTCTCCTGGTTAGTTCCACTACTTTTCACTACTCTTTCTAAAGCAATATTACTCTGCACATACATGGTTAAAGTACACTTGTCTATCTTATGATTTTGTATATTTTTCACTGACATTGGCTTTTATTTTGTTTCTGGCATGGCCTTTCATTTGCAGGAGATTGGATGTGTCCTGTAAACAAGGGGGATGACAAGAAAAAGAAAGACGTGAATAAGGAAGAGGAGGAGGGCAGTGAACCAAAAGGAGACCCTGAGATGGCTCCAATCTATCTAAAGAGGCTGCTTCCAGTATTTGCACAAACCTTTCAGCAAACCATGCTGCCTTCAATAAGGTTAATTTTGGATATTTTTTTGCAACATAACAGTACTGTTTTTGCCAAGTTGTGTGTTGTTTATTGTAAGGTGTCATGCACATGTACTTTCATAACTTTGCTTTATTTACTTCAGTTTGGTTAAATATAGTCAGCGTAGAAAGCTTTTGTATTTATTTTCTTGCAGGAAAGCTAGTTTAGCTCTGATCAGGAAAATGGTGCACTACAGTTCTGAAGTGCTGCTTAAAGAAGTGTGTGACTCTGATGCTGGACACAACCTGCCCACGGTCCTTGTAGAAATAACTGCTACAGTGCTGGATCAGGAGGTCAGTGCACCATGTGACTTATGATCTGTTTTTGTGTTTTGCTTCTAAATCTGGTTTACTTGTTTCCATGTGTGTTCATACTTTTAATGAATTTTCACATTGTGGTGAGCTGAATGTTACAGTGCCAACAAGATTTTAACCAAGCAGTGCTTTTCCTCACAGGATGATGACGATGGTCACTTGCTGGCGCTGCAGATAATCAGGGATCTTGTTGATAAGGGAGGAGATGTGTTCTTGGACCAGCTGGCCAGATTGGGTGTAATCAATAAAGTGTCCACTCTGGCAGGACCCACTTCAGATGATGAGAATGAAGAAGAAGCCAAACCCGAGAAGGTCCAAATCCACAATGCACCTCAATTAATTCCAAAAATAACTTGTTTGGGGCAATTCTTTGTTGTGTCAGTTAAGAGTGTTCTAGTTGTGGACATCTAGTAAGTTATACAGTTGCAAGAAAAATTAGAATCAAAATCAAACCATTAATCCTGCAGGAAATTACTTTGCTGTGACTGCACATGGGGACATGCAGACATGGTTACAAAATCAAAGTATGCTAAAAGTAGTACTTGGGATGTCTGAGTGTTGGGGGTCAGCTCTACTCTGGACTAGCTCCCCTTTTACTGGTGGGATCCCCCCACACATTATAATGCACCATAGTCATCCACATTACATTACATTAAATTTATAGTACATTAAGGCCTTCGGGTGCATGGAGGGGATGGGGGACTCCACCATCTGCCGATGTGGGGGGGGGGATTTAGCAGAAATGGGTGGGATTTTCTCTTCTTTTGTCTGTTTGTCTCTTTTTGTTGTGTTTTAGCTCAAGGTACAGATATATCAATACAATTGCAGTGGTATTGCACATTGTGCAATGTAATAGGGTGGATAAGAAGTGGATTATTACACCTGAAGGATTATTGCACAGGATTATACCTTTAGGTTCACACTGTAATGTGACCGCGGGTGGAGTTAAAAAGGTCTGATGGCTGTAGGGAGTAAGGATTTTCTGTGGCCATCAGTGGAGCATTTCAGACTGGTCAGTCTGTTACTGAAGAGGGTTTTCTTCCCCAACACTGCAGTGTGTGATCAGCATCCTCAATAATAGACTGTAGTTTATTCAGTGTACTCTGATCCGCCACAGTTTTCAGATTGTCCAGTTTTGCTCTCACAATGGAGCCAGCCTTCTTAATCAGTTTGTTTAGCCTGTTCTAGTCTGTCAAACTGTTCCCCCACCAGACCATGGCATAGAAGATGGCAGTGGCCTCAACTGACACATAGAACATCCGTAACATGGTGTTACAGATTCTGAATGGCTGCAGTCTGGAGGAAGTACAGTCTGCTTTGACCCTTCCTGTGTGTTATGTGACCAGTTTATTGTTCATGTACATCCAAGGTACTTATAGGCCTGGAATGTCTCCACCTCCACGCCACTAATGGAAATAGGGGTGACTGGAGGTTGTGGTGATCTCGGGTTCACAATCAGTTCTGTGGTTTTGCTGACGTTAAGGTGCAGTTTATTTTGCTCACACCATTCAATGAAACTGTCCACCACACACCAGTATTCCATTAGAGAATTTCTGCTGGTAGCAGCCTTCTGTGTAGCTGGAGTCCGTCGTATAGAGTGTAAAGGGAGACCAAATGGTTCCCTGGGGAGCGCCGGTGTTACAGAGAACTGTGTTGGAAGTACAGTCAGGCAGCCGCACATATTATGGTCTCTTTGACAGATTAGTTTATGATCCATGAGACCAATGGAGCATCCACCTGCATATCGGACAGGTTTCTCTCTAGACGGGCAGGCTGGATTGTGTTGAAGGTACTGGAAAGGTCAAAGAACATAATCCTTTAGAGTTCCTCCAGGCTTGTCCATGTGGCCATAGGCCCAGTGTAGCAGGTAGAACCAGTCTCTCCAGCACGTTTGTGCTATGTGAGGTGAGTGCCACTGGCTTTTAGTCGGGAGGGTCGCTTGGTCGTGACTTCTATGGTGCAGGACCCAGACAGGATTTTTTCCACAGCACTGGCACCTTCTGTGAACATGGGCTCAAGTTGAAGATCCTGAACAGAATTCCACACAGCTGTGAAGCACGCAGATCTGGAGAACATTGGGGCTGTTGCCATAAGGGCCTTCTGCCCCAAGCCCCCATTTCCCATTGAGGGTGGTGGGAGCAGGGTGCTGATGGTGGTGTCATGGGGTGCATTTTCTGCTATGGGAGGCAAGGTGAGACTGAGTGAGGGTCTTTAGTCAAACCTATTAAAGAACAGGTTAAACTCATTGACCATTTCTCTGTTTCCCTCTGCCCCCTGATGGTGGACTTGAAGCCAGTGATTGTCTTCATGCCCCGCCACATGTCTCTGGTGTTATTGTGGCAAAGACTTTGCTCCAGCTTCTTTCTGTAGGTCTCCTTCTGCTTTGTTTTCTCTGACAGTTTATGTACCCTTCTTGGTGCTTTTCTTTTCACCCTCTTCTTGTTCAGAAGGGGTTTAATGTCTTTGGTGACCCATGGCTTGTTGTTGGGAAACTGTAGGTGAAGTGCTCTCTAAACAGAAGTTGATGTCAGTGACATGGACTGCAATGTCCGGTAGTGTAGTGCTATCCTCTTTTGACCACCCCCTCATGGTCTTTACCCTGGCTAGCTTATGTTTGTCCAGTGGCTCATACAACGGAGTGAGGTGAACCAGATTGTGATCTGATCTGCTCAGAGGTGAAATGGCTGTACAGCTGTATGGCTCTGTAACGTTGGTATAGAGTAAGTCCAGAGATTTGTTCTTTCTGGTTGGACAGTTCCCAAATTGGTTGGTTCACAAAAAGGTGTTGAGTGTTCTGTTTAGGAAGGCTTGGTTGAAGTCACCAGAGATGAGGAATAAAGCTTCCAGATGCTTCATCTGTAGCCCAGTGGTAACCTTGTGGATGACTGTTATGTGAACCTTTTGAAATTTCATGTTTTTCTGCATTAATTTGTTATAAAATGTGATTGGTCATAAGGTTTCATATGCTTTTTCCACTAGCAATATGAGTTGTTCATGATTATTCACAATAAAGACTGAATGTTTGTGTTATTTTAGATACACCTTGGTCATTACCCATGACTTGGATGAAGATAAGAAAATATTTTATGGCAAATTAATGCAGAAAACCTTGTAATTCCAAAAGGTTCATATGAGGTACTTTCCCCTGCCACTGTATGTAGAAACACTTGTTCTGAATCTAAAATATAAGCATGATCTTTCAGGAGGATGAATCTCAAGAGGATGCTAAAGAAATACAACAGGGCAAGCCCTACCACTGGCGGGACTGGTCCATCATCCGAGGGAGGGATTGTCTGTATATCTGGAGTGATGCAGCTGCGCTGGAGCTCTCCAATGGCAGCAATGGCTGGTTTCGCTTCATATTGGATGGGAAACTGGCCACCATGTATTCTAGTGGTAGTCCAGAAGGAGGGTCCGACAGTTCAGGTGAGTTCTGATATTGTGATGTGGTTGTGATGTCATAGGTTTTTGTGTGTGTATACACACAGTACAATGGCTACATAAAATATTGATACTTTGCGCACAGTTTGGACATTTTCACTTAGTAGTGCACTCACTTTTTTGCTCGTGGTTTAGAAATTAATGGCTGTTTTGTTATTTTAAGGGGACAGCAAATTCACGCAGTTATACAAGCTGTACAAGCTGCATTACTTTGTCATAAATACTGATCTTCATGCAAGTCGAGGTTAAACATAAAAGAACTGTGTGTTATTATTTTAGGCAAATTATGACTTTATTGAAAACAGCATGAAAAACTTGCTAGTGCAAAATGTATGTGAACCCTTGAGTCAGTTACCTAAAAAATGTTAATTGCAGTCAGGTGTTTGCATACCTGGAGGCTTGTTGAGAAAATGAGTTTGGAGGTGTGGAGCAAAGCTACTTCTACTGATTGATTTTGCTCCAGACAAGAATACCTTTATTTCAGCCACTAGCAACATATGTTATGGTTGTTCACAGTAAAGACATCAGGATTTATTGTGTTATTTTAGACACATTACATATGTCAATACCCTTAAATGAATGATCACATTTTATTACACATTAATGCAGACAACCATGTTCCAAATTCCAAAAAGTCAACAAACCTTTCCTTGCCGCTGTATATATAAAAAAATGCTGATGTAACTTCTATGTTTTCTTTGATGTCCCGCCCTTGAAGTGCTCATACCATTCAAAAGTCCTTCCTTGTGCCTTGTGGATTGTTTCTTTATGGTGCATTAGAATGTTTGACATTTTTTGTAATAAGTCCACAACTTTTTACTGTTAAATGTGTCTGGTTTCACCAGAGAGCCGGAGTGAGTTTCTAGAAAAGCTGCAGCGTGCCAGGAGTCAGGTAAAGCCAGTCACAGCCAGCCAGCCAATCCTGTCAACACTAGGGCCGACAAAACTCACTGTGGGAAACTGGTCTCTTACCTGCCTGAAGGAGGGTGAGATTGCCATTCATAATTCAGATGGACAGCAGGCTACCATCCTGAAAGAGGATTTGCCAGGATTTGTGTTTGAATCCAACCGAGGTACCAAGCACTCTTTCACTGCTGAAACGTCCTTGGGTGAGTGTGGGGGAAAAAAAATATTATCAGATTTTTAAATTATTATTTTTATTATTGTTATTAATAGTGTGCTAGTGTGTATGTAGTTGTAAGTAGTTTGTGACTGACTTGCATGTCTTCATTTGTTTTAGGGTCAGAGTTTGTGACTGGTTGGACTGGAAAACGAGGAAGGAAGCTGAAATCCAAATTGGAAAAAACAAAACAAAAGGTGGGTGTTTGACATTTCATGCTTGCATGTAGTGTATATTGCTTGATTTTGGAGAGGGGGAAGTTTTGAGTTTCTTTTTATGAATCATCCAAGCAAGTTTCTTTTACTTCACATCCCAAAATTGTTGTCTTTCACGGTCTCTCTCTTTCTTTATTTCTAGGTGAAAACTATGGCTAGAGAGTTGTATGATGACCATTTTAAAGCTGTTGAAAGTATGCCCAGAGGGGTAGTGGTTACCCTGAGAAACATTGCCACTCAGCTAGAGTCTGCCTGGGAGCTGCATACTAACAGACAGGTATTAGGACTTTCTAATGCTGCATATGAGCCATGTCTTTAAATGTTAACTTTTTAATCTTCAAGTGAAGCTTGTTTCAATAGCTTTTGATTGTTTGTTTTAAATGCTTCCCTCTCTTCTTACAGTGTATAGAGGGAGAAAACACTTGGCGAGACCTTATGAAAACCGCTTTAGAAAACTTGATTGTGGTCCTTAAAGATGAGAATACCATCTCTCCCTATGAAATGTGCAGCAGTGGTCTCGTGCAAGCGCTGTTTACTGTTCTTAATAATGTGAGTCATACAGATTATATAAGTAACTGCTTGCCCATGTGTTCTTTTTCCATATAAATAACATTTCAATCACTGTTTTGTAGAGTGTGGAACTTGACATGAAGCATGATTGTAAACCCTTGATGGAAAGGATAAATGTGTTTAAGACCGCTTTCAGTGAAAATGAAGATGATGAAAGGTTGGATATTTGCTTTTAAATTATTCTTCATTTTTAAAGCATTTTTTTAAAACTTTCTAAAACAAATTTTTCAAAACTCTTTATAAATTGTTTTTCTAGCCGACCTGCTGTTGCCTTAATTCGTAAACTCATAGCAGTCCTGGAGTCAATAGAACGACTACCTCTTCACTTATATGACACACCTGGTTCAACATACAACTTGCAGGTGAACTTCCTTGCCAATTTTTATTTGTTTTGTTGCAAAGTTTATTTTAAATACAATTCTTAATTTTGCTTGGCAGATTCTGACGAGGAGACTACGTTTCCGATTGGAGCGTGCTCCGGGTGAGACGGCTCTGATTGATCGGACAGGGAGAATGCTGAAAATGGAACCTCTGGCTACTGTTGAGTCACTGGAGCAGTATCTGCTTAAAATGGTGAGAGGGGTTGTGTTCATTCATCTGTCTGCTGTTTTTATTTAGTCATTTATAGGAGGTATTCTCAAACATTTGTCAAGAAAGAATTCAGCCAAGGACTCAAGGACTTCTTTGTTAAGAATTGCTAATACTTGATGAGATGCCATATTCTTTGATTTGCAGAAACTGAAGGGAAACACCCTGCTGTTTTTTTCTTTTTACAAATAAATTGTACAAACTCTGCCAGTGTAATAACTTCAAAAGCAGTTGAATTAATTTGCTTGGATCAACTATCTTTTGCTGCTGAAGTTTGATTTGTTTGTTTTGCTTTGTCAATTGTACATTTTTTTTGTCAAGTTTTATTTTTCACCTACATTTTTCTTCCAATGCATCAGTCATTTGTCTGTCCATAATTAATTACAGCTTTGTTCATTCAACTTTGTGCCTCATCCCCCAGGTGGCGAAACAGTGGTATGACTTCGACAGAGCCTCTTTTATCTTTGTCAGGAAGCTGCGCGAAGGTCAAAGTTTTATTTTCCGACACCAGCATGACTTTGATGAGAATGGTATTGTGTACTGGATTGGCACAAATGCGAAGTGAGCTTCTCTTACTGAATATTCTCTCCGTTAAACATATTAATTAATAAAGATCACATTCAGTTGTTTCATGTTGAGGATTAATGCTGTATACACAAGTATAAAGTGTGTGTGTGTGTGTGATTAAAAGAAATACTGAACTGTGCTTAGGACCGCATATGAGTGGGTCAACCCTGCTGCTTATGGCCTGGTGGTGGTAACCTCGTCAGAGGGCAGAAACTTGCCCTATGGTCGGTTAGAGGACATCTTAAGCAGAGACAGCTCAGCCCTCAACTGCCACACCAATGATGACAAAAATGCCTGGTTTGCAGTGGACCTAGGCTTGTGGGTCATCCCTTCTGCCTACACACTTCGTCATGCACGTGGTTATGGGCGTTCTGCCCTTCGCAACTGGGTATTTCAAGTATCAAAAGACGGGCAAAACTGGACGACCCTCTACACACACATGGATGATGGCAGCCTTAATGAGCCTGGGTAGGCCACCTGTCATTTAATCTTCACTTTAGATTATTTACCACCTGTGTTACAAGGACTGTTTTGATTTATTCATGGCCAGACTTAACTTATGTTTTAAGATGTTATTACAGGTCATAAACATTTTGCACATAAACCCAAATTCAAAATGACTAAGTACCAAAATTAACACTCACTGCGCTTAATTAAAACTCATTGCATCACACTGTAACAAAAGTGAACAGCGAATGTGATTTGTGAAATGGGTTGTGGTGAAATCTTGGTGAAGTAGGACAGAATCCTCACACAATACTTGTTTTCCTAATTCAAAGTCTTGATACTGATTAACTGATACATAGGGCTTAAACGTATGACTATATTTACTTCACAATATGCCACAATTTACTTTGTGTGGCATAAATTTTGTCAGTCTTAAAACAATTAGTGTTTGTGTGTGTATATGTATGTATGTATGTATTTTTATATTATATATATACATATTATATTACATATATATATATGTGTGTGTGTGTATGTAATATATGTATATATATAATAAAAAAAAATATATATATATATATATATAATATAAATTCTGCCCAACCCTTCATCATTTCTGTGTAAATGTGTGTGGTTGGTTTTTTATGGTCCTTAATGACCTGCGTGCCAAACTTTCTGACTCTTAGCTGACTCTCACCCACTTATATGGTTTGAGGGAGTTCTCTTTCCATTGATGCGTGGAACAAAGGTTGACAGACATTGTGCAGCCGTGAGGCTACTGTTTGTAATTATTCACTTTGTTAGTTTGTATATTTGGTACGTTTTCCTGGCTATTGAGAGCAGAGGCACCTAAAAAAATATTTTTTCTTAGTGTAAATGGACAGATACTTATGAGGTAAATATAAATTTGATTAGACAGTAATTATAAATGGCAGTGTTGTGCTGGTTTTTGCTGACATGCACGTATGGCTTATGCTTTAGGTCCACTGCTACATGGCCTCTGGATCCACCCAAAGATGAGAAGCAAGGCTGGAGACACATTCGTGTAAAGCAAATGGGGAAGAATGCCAGTGGGCAAACACACTACCTCTCACTGTCAGGACTAGAGATATATGGCACCGTTAGTGGTGTCTGTGAAGACCAGCTAGGTAAAAAGCCTTGAAATGTATTTGTATTGTACAGTTTGGTATTATTCAGTTAATGCTATGTTGCAAAAAAGTATTTGGCACTAAAAAAGATGAGAGGACTATTATGTTCATCATACAGCCTTATGCAAAAGTTTGGGCACCCTTGCTCTTTAGGACATGGAAAAAATTTAATCTTTTCAGCAAACATTGACACAGTTACTTTTTATGTTACACCCTAAGCGTTCCAAGCACTAACTAAACATTGTTATTAGTAAATGTCAGTTGGTGCCATTTTTAAAGCTTTACAGATAATCGACTCTTCAACAACCATGGGTTCCTCTAAGCAGCTGTGTAAGACTCTGAAAATGAAATTATTGATACTCACAACACAAGAGAAGGTTCCAAGAAGATAGCAAAGCGTTGTCAGCTTGCAGTTTCCACAGTGAGAAATGTAATTAATAGATGAGGAATAAATAGAACTGTGGAGGTCAAGATGAGATCTGGAAGACCAAGAAAAGAGAACTGCTTGTATGCTGGTCAGAAAGACAAATCAAAATCCCCATTTGAGGAAGATTTTGCAGACTCTGGAGTCTACATTGTTCCACAAGACCTTCATGGGAGAGTCAGCAGATGAAAAACGTCAGAACATCTACAGAAGCCTAATGTGTTTTGGAAACAAGTGCTGTGTACTGATGAAGTTAAAATAGAAGTATTTGGCCACAATCAGCAAAGGCATGTTTGGGGGGAAAGGAGCAGCATTTCATGAAAAGAACACATTGCCAATCAATTAGCATGGGTGTGGATCCATAATTGTTTGGGGTTGTGTTGCAACCAGTGGCACAGGAAACGTTACATGGGTGAGGGGAAGAATTGAATCCATTAAATACCAGCAAATTCTGGAAGCAAACATCACACCATCTGTAAAAATGCTGAAGCTAAAAAGAGGATGAGCTTCTACAACAGAACAATGACCCTAAACAAACCTTGATATCCACCATGGACGACCTCAAGAGACAAGCTGCAGGTTTTGAATGGCCATCACAGTTCCCTGATTTAAATATCATTGAAAATTTGTGAGCAGATCTTAAAAGAGCTGTGCATGCAAGACAACCAAAGAATATTACAGAGCTAGAACCTTTTCAGGAAGAATGGGAGAAAATACCAAGTACAAAAAAGCTCTAAAAAGCCTTTGCAAGCTGTTACATCTGCAAGAGGTGGTTTTGCTGTACTGATTATGTAGGGTGCCCAAACATCATAATGTTTCTATTTTTATTGTTTTTTTTATTTATGGCATAAGAAACAACTAATCAATGATTGCTGAAAATATTGTGTATTTTTTCCACATCTCCTAGAGAGACGGTTAACATCTTTTCAAATACAAAATCACCCAAACCTTTTATTTATCAAGGGGTGCCCAAACTTTTGCATAAGACAGTAGGTACACTTCAACGGTGAGAGACGGAATGTAAAAAGAAATTCAGGAAATCGCATTGTAGAATTTATTTGTATAATGGTGCAGAAAATAAGTCTTTAGCACCTACAAACAAGCAAGAATTCTGGCCTCACAGACCTATTACTTCTTTAAGAAGCTCTTCCTCACTTGTTACCTGTATTAATGGTAGCTGTTTGAAGGTGTGGACAGGTGTCTTTTGTACAGATAATGATTGTACACCTGAAGACAATTTACAATAGGCAAGTGGCTTGGTGCTAAATACTTATTTTCTGTTCTATACAAATAAATTATTTAAAAAATCATTCAATGTGATTCTCTGGATTTTTTTACATTCTGTCTCTTAAGTGAACCTATAATGAACATTACAGACTCTCACATCTTTTGAAGTGGGACAACTTGCAGAATTGGTGGCTGCCAAATACTTTTTGCCCCACTGTATATATGGTCAAATTCCATGTTTTAAATTATCCATCTGTGTTCTCAGGTAAAGCAGTGAAGGAGGCAGAGGCCAATCTGCGTAGGCAGCGTAGACTCTTCCGCTCTCAGGTGATGAAGTACATAGTTCCAGGAGCTCGGGTGGTGCGTGGTATTGACTGGAAGTGGAGGGACCAGGATGGCAACCCTCCTGGAGAGGGCACTGTGACTGGAGAGGCTCACAATGGTGAGTGGTCTACGTACTTGGGAGGCTGTGTTGTTAGTGCATGGGTATCCCACTCTGTGTAGCTTTTATAGAAACTTCTTGTTAGTAATCCTTGCAAATGCTCTTGTCTGCTATCATATACTGCCTGTCCAAAAAAAGTCACCATCTGGATTTAACAAAGCAAATAGGTAAGCGCCTCCCATTGCGTAATTACTGCATGGATGATTGTTTCAGCTGGTAATAAGTTATTTGACCCCAACTGATGCAGTGAGTAGTTTGTGAATACAACAATGTCTGAAAACACATCCTGTGGTTGTGGAAAAGATGTTAATTCAGAAGGGTCAAAGTATTGTCAAGCAAAGAAAACATTTAAGGAGATTGCTGAAACTAATGAATAGGGTTAAGAACTTCCCAACACATTATTAAAAACTGGAAGGATGGTGGGGAACATCTTCATGGAATAAATGTTGGAAAAAAATCTTGACAGGGGGCGGGGGGCAGTGCTATGATCTGGGGTTGCTGCAGTTGGTTTGGTCGAGGTTCAGCAATGTTATGTAGATAATGAGGTCAGCTGACTGCCTGAATATACTGAATGACCCGCAAATTATTTCTTCTTTAATGGCACATGCATATTCCAAGATGACAATGCCAGGATTCATCTAATTCTCACGTGTCAAACTCAGGTCCTGGAGGTCGGTATCTAGCACAGTTTGATAGTTTACCTCCTCAAACACTAAACCTGGCAATTATCATGTGATTTGAACCAGGTGTATCTGAGCAGGGAAATCATCAAACTGTGCAGGACACTGACCTCCAGGACCGGAGTTCAACACCCTTGATTTAGCTCAAATTGTGAGTGGTTCAGGGATCATGAGAGACAATTTTCACACATGGATTGGCCACCACAGAGTTCACAACTTAATGCCACTGAGAATCTCTGGGAGGTGCTGGAGAAAAATTTACGTAGTGGTCCGACTCTCCCATCATCTAAATAAATTTAAAAAAAGTATTTTGTGGGTTTTTTTGGATAGGCAGTGTATAAAGCACTTTTTAAACAAACATATTGCACTTGGCTTTCACAGTATTTCAGAGGGATTATATGTAACTTTTTCTTCCAAGTTTGTCATATATATGCTTCTTTAAGTGCATTAAATAATCTTAACTATTGTGGAGTCAAATATGCTGTTTTGTTTAGGGATCACAAATTGTGAACATCAAGTGCATTTGCATGTGTTGTGGAGAGTTGGGGGGAAAAAACCATAAAGGTGTGGGGGATAGAAAACCAGCCAATCTGTACAATCTGTATTTTATGTAATTATGTATTTTTAGAGTTTAGCTGCTGATAATCTACTCCTGCAACTGAATTGGACAGATTCCCTATTTAACATTTTCCAGCCTGGCCAAGAGGAGGCCCTCCTTTTTAGGAAAGTAGAACTGGCATAAATTTTTACTGGATGTGGTATCGAAAAAGAATTTGATTTGAAGGACTCCTTCTGTGACTGCCTTCTGTGGTGTTTCCCCTGCTTACTACTTTCTCTTATTAACTCCACCATATTAACAATGATTTTTTTTCCCCTGCATTCTTAAGATCTCAGAGAAATTAGATTGTGCTTCTTTTCTATTATCTTAAGACACTCATTCCATACTCTGTTTTTATTAGTTTGGTATTTTGAAGTTCAACCCTCCCCCCTCACCCCCAACATAACAGGTAACATTCCTTTATCCTGTTTGTTTAAGCATCTACTTTGTCGCTTTTGAATTCGTTGGGCAGCCATGTTTTCATTGTGAAATTCCCTTTTTTTCTTTTTTCTTTTTTCTTTTTTTTTTTACCTGTCTCCATCAATCAAGCCAAGCGCATGTTGATGTCACAATTTGCAAGCTATCGGTGGACTCCGTTGCAAGTGTATTGTACATTTGATAAAACTAATTCTTTTAGTTTCTTTCCTAAAGTAGCTTGCCATTTGCAAAAATCTATTGCTTTTTTGTTGTTTTCTGTGTCCCATATTCCTACTTCACTGCTTCACCTGGACCAGAGTGTTTTTCTATTGTTAGACAGTCTTTTTGGAATAAGGCATTTTAGTCATTAATTGCATTTCAATATGTAACTAATTTTTTTCTGACATTCTTTACTGGGGACAGGGCTAAAGCAGTTTGTATAATGTCTCTGGTCCAGTGTTGAGCTATGCTGCTGTCTTTGACTTGCTACTGTCTCTCTACTTTCTTGCTGGTTCTCACTCGTTCATATCCCCCCTTCCTTCCCCTCCTCTTCCAGGCTGGATTGATGTAACCTGGGATGCCGGTGGTTCAAACTCATACCGTATGGGTGCAGAAGGGAAGTTTGACCTCAAGCTTGCGCCAGGGTATGACCCTGAGTCAGCGCCATCACCCAAACCTGTTTCATCCACTGTTACAGGCACGCCGCAGTCCTGGAGCAGCCTGATGAAAAATAACTGTCCAGACAAGGGAGGCTCATCCTCGGTGGCTGGGGCCAGCTCCTCTAGCCGGAAGGGTAGTAGCAGCTCGGTGTGTAGTGTGGCCAGCAGCAGTGATTTCAGCCTGAGCTCTTCACGCGTGGAACGAAGGGTAGAGGGCCTTTTGGAGCAGAGTGTCGGTGGAGGAATGCCAGGGGCAGAGGGCCAAGAACCAGTAGTGGTGCTTTCATCAGCAGAGGCTGGCTCTGGCTCCAGCAGTAGTACACTCACAGCTGATGCTGGAAGTGAAAACACAGAGCGCAAACCACCAGCACCTGATGGGACCCTGCGACAGTCAACTGAGTCAGCTGCCATATCTATGGGATTGGTCAGCGTCAGCTCACCTGATGTCAGCTCAGTGTCAGAGTCCTCTAGTAAGGATGCAGCATCCCAGAGGCCCATGTGCTCAGCGACAAGTCCCAGGCTCTCCGTCAGCTCTCTTCCGGTGGCTGGAGCTCCCATGAGTTCGAGTGCTAGTGTGCCAAACCTGTCGTCACGTGAAGCCAGTCTGATGGAGTCATTTGTGCGCAGGGCACCCAACATGTCCCGGACCAACGCCACCAACAACATGAACCTGAGCCGCAGCAGTAGCGACAATAACACAAACACACTGGGCCGCAATGTTATGGGGTCTGCCAGTGAGTATCTGTAGGGTTCTCAAAATAATGCGAAATCTGTGGTACTTTAGTGTTGTCATGCACTGCAGGGTTACTTACCTGTAGGACCTACCTCAGCAGTTTTCTTAAACGTGACTCAGAGGAGAAGCCTGAATCTCTCTGGGTAGTAAATCTGCTCAAACTTAATGGTGGCTTTGTCCCTGCAGCTTGCATTGCTGGCTAATCTAACTGACTTGTACAATATCAGACTGGCAAGCTAATAACTCATTGTTATGCCTTTTATTTCTAATAACATTTAAAGCACAGTGCTTATTCATTTGACATGGTATGTGCTGCCATCCTCCTGGGAATTAAATCATGCCTATGTTCTCTTCTTTGGATAAAAAAAAAAATATTTAGAAATCTAAATTTCGTTTTAATTTTTTGTTTACTTGGTAAACATTGCTAATTTAACACCTAATGCTAGATCGTCCCTAGTTTCAACTACCAAAAAAACTCTGCTACTTACACCAGTCAGTCATTATATTAAAACCACCTGCCTAGTATTGTATAGGGTCCCCTCTTGCAACCAATACAGCTAACAGTTTTTCTATGCAAGTTGTAATATGTTAGTTGCAATGGATCTGACTGTTCTATACAGCACATACAGAATCTGGAGGCAGAGTCAAAGCTTTGGATAAGTTTTGGGCAACCTTTAGTAGGTAAAAACATGTGCTTACTAGGAAAACCCAGCAAGACCTGCCATTTAGGAGATGTTCTGACCTGGACATCTAGCCATTACAATTTGACCCATAACAAAGTTAATTATTTGTTTACACCTGCCCATTTTTCCAATTTCCTGCATGAGCGTTAAGAATTGTTTAGTTTCTGATTAGTTTTTTCCTTTTGATAAGTGTTTTTAATTCTATACACCAATCAGCTGTATTCAATCATGCACTATACACCAATCAGCCACATGAAACCCACTAACCGGTGAAGTAAATGGCATTATCTCATGTGCTGGAGAAATTAGTTTGACTCATATCTAGCATTGTTAGCAGCAGGTCAGACATTCCTTTGGAGGTTTTGGAGTGTAAGTCTTAATGAGTCAGTGATTGTAAGTCCCCAATGTAGCACAAAATGCAGTGTAAGATGGGTGGTTTTATTTGTATGGCAGATTGATGTATATCTGGGTTAACAAACCTCTTGCACCTAATGACTGCTGTGGTTTTGGGTGTTTTTTCCGACCCAGAATTTGCTTTCCAACTCATCAAATTTCAGTTTATTAAGAGGACATTGAATCTAAAAGTGTTGTTGGTGTGTGTTGTTCAAATAAATACTTTTGACTCTAACCCTTGATGGAATTACCTGAACACCCAATACTAGAGCAGTTGTAAATGTTTACTTTAATTTGACTGGAAATAAATACTTTATCAGTTTGTTTTAATAATAGACATTTTAAATTTCTAAAACTGTTAGCATGCCTGGTGTTTAGAGTGAGCTTTTTAACTGGTTTTGGTTAGTTTACCTGCTTTTATTTTTTTTATTTTAACTAATACCATTTTTTTTGTTTGTTTTCAGCCTCTCCACTCATGGGTGCGCAGAGCTTTCCTAACCTTACAACTACTGGTACCACCTCAACTGTTACAATGTCCACCTCCATAGTAACCAGCAGCAATAATGTAGCCACGGCAACTACAGGTTTGTCTGTCGGCCAGTTGTTCAGTAACACTCTGACGGCCAGCCTGACCTCAACATCTAGCGAGAGTGACACAGGTCAGGAGGCTGAGTTTTCTCTCTATGGTAGGCCATGCTAGATTTATTCACCTACCAATATCTGTCCTCTCCTCTTAAACTACTGCTTAACTCCCATGCCTGTTAATCCCTGTTTTGATGGTTTTAACTCTTACTAAACTTGTTCCTTGGTCTTATTTTCCAGATCTTTGTTTTGTGTAGTAATGTGCAGGGCTTTCTCATTTTTTGTGTCTTTTTTGTTTCTCAACCTTGCAGACTTCTTGGATAGCTGTCGAGCAAACACATTGCTTGCTGAATTAGATGATGAAGAAGACTTGCCTGAACCAGATGATGATGATGATGAGAATGAGGATGACAATCAGGAGGACCAGGAGTATGAGGAAGTTCTGGTACGGTCCAGGGTCAACCTTGGTTACCACGTTCATATTCATAGGGTAAAACCTGTTGTAGTTTTAATAATAGTACAATACAACACATCAATTGTTGAGTGAGATTTGTTTTTTTCCCCCTTTTGTGATCACTTTATTATATCTTGTTCATCTTGTTTGTTTTTTCAATTTTGTTTTGAATGTTAATTTCTGTTAGCATGGTTTCCACGAAAAGCATGTTTGTGGTGAAATGAGAACCGTGTACTGCATGCTTATTCACTTATTCATATTCATACAAAAATGCGATTATGTTCAATGCTGGCCTGGCAGGAAGAAGAGGAGTACGAAACCAAAGGTGGCCGCCGCAGGACATGGGACGATGACTTTGTGCTGAAACGTCAGTTTTCTGCTCTAGTGCCTGCATTTGACCCCAGGCCGGGGCGAACCAATGTCCAGCAAACCACTGACCTGGAGATCCCTACACCAGGTTCTCCTCATTGTTTCTTATAGATTTGGATTTTATTTTTTTATTTGTCATGTTTTTCCCAGAATAAACAAACTTCATCTTCTGAGTAGTGCCCATGCAAGTATGGCCTTAATATTGAATTTAAACGAAAAGTACCATATGAGTGGAGTGAGTTGTACACCGTGCACCACAACAAAATGCAACCTCTGCTTTTTACCCATCATTGTAGGAGTGGGCAGCAGGTACCTTGCTCAAGAGTACCTTTACCGGTCTGGGATTTGAACCTGTGACCATCTAATCAGAGGGGCAACTCCCTAACTGTTACACTATTACTGCCCATCTGTGTTTGTTTTAAGTCATTATGGATTTATTCAATCTTGCAGGTACCCCTCACTCAGAGGTGCAGGAGGAGGTGGAGTGTGCACCCTCCCCTCACTTGGCTCTCATCCTGAAGGTGGCAGGGCTGGGAACCACACGGGAAGTAGAACTACCTCTTTCCAACTACAAATATACCATCTTCTATTATGTCCAAAAGCTTCTCCAACTCTCCTGTAATGGCAGTATTAAATCTGACAAGCTCAGACGCATCTGGGAGCCAACATACACGTGAGAGATTTATTCATATAATCCTACTTTTTCATTTTTTAAATTAAAAAAAGGGAACATACTGTTTTTCATTATAGGCATCTTGTACTGAGCCATGTGTTTTATTTTGTAGGATAATGTACAGAGAGTTGAAGGACTCTGACAAAGAGAAAGAAAGTGAAAAAATGGTAAAGTTTTTTCTGCCCTCTTCTTCCACATCGACTTTATCTATCTTTTTCAGTCTTCCTCCAACTCCATTAAAATCCTGCCTGTGATTTTTTTTTGTGGCTTTCCCCAATGTGTAAATGCTGTTCTTCAGTGGACTGTCTCACTCATCACTAACCTTAAAGCTAGGAGTCTATGGGAGGAAACAAATCACCCTAATAGTTCATCTTGGTTATTGCACGAGCCTCGTAGTTGTTAATCATATTGTAATGCATGTGTATTGCGTGAGACTTACAATCAGGAAAGACCAACATTTGGTTCTTCCTGTTGTAGGGTTGCTGGTCTGTAGAGCATGTGGAACAGTACCTTGGCACAGATGAATTACCAAAGAATGACTTGATAACCTACATGCAGAAGAATGCAAACTCAACTTTCCTGCGGCACTGGAAATTAACCGGCACTAATAAAAGTATTAGGAAAAACAGAAATTGTTCGCAGCTCATAGCTGCATACAAGGTATAGCGTGCGTGTCTGTCTGTCAGTCTGTTTGTGTCTGTCTCTGTGTGTGAGTGTGTGTGTGCGTGCGTATGTACTATACATACTTCTATATTTTTCCCTTCACTCTTGAGTTTTTCTGATTCTTTGACTGTTTTGTGTATTTACCTGTTTCATGTTTGTGTTTTAATTTCTTATCTGCGTAAATGTTATAGACCTCAAAATGTCGGTCATTGTGAGTTGCATTGTCTTATTGTTTTGCTTGCTTTTTTGAGCATAACAAACCATATTTACTTTTTGTGAGAATGCAGTAACTGCTTTATACAGTAATCTGATGTCCCTGGTGTTTTGTTTGGTAATCGTGTAAGAGGCTGCTGAGAGAGAGCTGTGGCTAGTGCATCTTAACTCTGCACACACCTTGCTTTTGTAGGATTTCTGTGAGCGGGGCTGCAGGTCGTCTGGACTCAGCTTGGGCTCTCTGTCAGCCACACAGAGCTGCGACATTCTGAGCACTGTGCGAGAGCAAGCACAGGCCAAAGCTGGGTCTGGTCAGAGTGCCTGTGGTGTGGAGGATGTTCTGCAACTCCTGCGAATCCTCTTTATTATTGGTGGAGAACCTTCGGCTGGTCGTACACTACAGGAAGGTGAGCTTCTGGTTTTCAACTCTTTGCACACACATACAGCAGTCTTGTGGTTTAACTTTACATTTTTGATAAAGCATCTGCAGCTGTCTTTTTATTTGATTTGGGTACCAGTATAGGTTTTATAAAGGTAATTTACAAACAATAAATACATGCTGTGCAACTCTTGACAATGCCATACATATGTACAAAACCATATACAATTACTATACAAAAAGATATAAAGACTGCTGTATATATACTATACAAATAACAATATTATACAAATAGCCAAAGTCTCCATATAAGGAACCTGTAGGATGGTGCATAAAGTGATGCTTGTGCAACATTTTTATATGTAAGAATAAAAAAAGAATTTGCAAATCTCATATTTTATTCTCAGTTGAACATAATCAAATGCACCCTTAAAAAATAAATCAGTAAAAACTGTCCTTCACTCTAGTAAACGTAAGAGCTGCTAGTCCATGAAGATCACACCAGAGCAAAGGCCAGTCTTTAAATATTATTTAGATATTAGAAATTATTCTTTTTATTTTATATTGTTAGCTGTGACACTAATTACAAAACATGGCATCACTCACTCGTCCTGGACAAGGCTCTTCAGCTGAACAGCTGTGCCATGCACTGTGCAGACAGAATGAACCGCTTCAGTAAGACCAGAGGTGGAGGTCTCTGTATTTACATTCACCAGGGCTGGTGCACTCAAGTGTTCTCTACACCTATTGTTGTGAATGCAATGTGCAGGCCGTTTTATCTGCAGAGAGAGATTATGGTGCTGCTGATCACAGAAGTATGTATTCCACCCAACGCAAATGTAAACACAGCCCTCTAACAGCTCTGATATAATTACCTGGCAGCAGCAGACGCATCCTGATTGAGCTCACATTGTGGCAGGTGACTAACCAGGCCTGCCAAATTTTACAGTATGTGCACTGCTCCACTAGAGGGAGGAACACAGACGCAGACTCAAATCTGAAACGGGCATATAGAACAATTTTCAGACAGGGTACCAGGGAAAGTATTAAAGGCCTGCACTGACCAGCTAGAAGGGGTCCTGACAAGGACTTTTCTCCTTGGAACAGGCCACCGGCCTCAATAATTCCAATCCCACAGAAACACAACCGCAAGTTGCCTGGTAGCATTGATCTCTGTGATCATAAAGTGTTTGAGAGGCTTGTTCTTCACTATCTCAAGACCAGCCTTCCCTAAAATTTTGACCAACATCAGTTTGCGTATAGAACATATAGGTCAACAGAAGATGCCACTGGCACTTCTCTCCATACTGCTCTAAATCACCTGGAGACACTGGGGAACTCCCCACCTTTACCTCACCTCACTTCAAGGCTTCTTTCCCTGCGGATAGGACAAAGGCCAGCTACTGAAGTCTGAAGGCCTTACTGAGGCCTTTATCACTGTAAGGAAAGTGAGATCATTTCTCAATGTGATCATTGTCACTTATCTTATTTTGATTTATCATGTATTTTAAGATCAGTGAATCTACTTAACATACTGATTGGTGAAGGCGGGAGAAGAGGAGAGCATTGGCATGTTATTTGGGGACCAGGTTTCCCATGACACTGGTGAAGATCAGGTCTGGGATATTATCTGCAAGGTGGGACTGAGGACACTTGCTGGGATGCAGGGGTCAGGATGACTAAAGTGTAAGAGTGCCACAATTGTGTAATTTGTCACTGGGGATGATGGTCCCTAAGAAGAATCAATAGGGAACTGTTATGTGGAAATAAGCTGAGGAGAACATCCAGTTCTTTTAACAAAGCTACCTACTGAACCAGGTGGATGATGAATAACACAAATTTGGAGTCTTGAAAGGTGACACGTTGGAGTTTAAAAGAAGCAATGTTGAGGTGGGAGTGAAAAATCAGTATGATCGAAGTGTATGTTGCTATATAACCTGTGAATAGCTTTCGGCATTGATGTAGGCTTTCCAGATGTGCAAGCTGCCAATCCCATAGGCACCAACACTCCCCCATACAATCAGTGATGCAGGCTTTTCAACAGACATCTAATAACGAGCTGGATGGTTCCTCATTTCTTAAGCTCAGAGGACACAGCTTCCACATTTTCTTAAAATTATTTGAAATTTCTATTTGTCTGACCACCAACATTTCTAAGGCATGATCACACATGGCGTCTTGCCTATTATAGAGTTATTATTATAGAGGTTAAACCTGCATTTTTGAGTCGCATGGCAAACCGTTCACAGGCAGTGCTTTCTGGACGTGTTCTTGAACCCATGCAGTGATTCCCACTTTTCACAATTTTTTTTTTTTAAATATATAATTTCTGTGTTCTACTGTGGGTTGTGAGATTTGCAAATTATTGCAAATTGTAACATTTTATTGAATGTTGAAAAAAAGTTTTGGGTTGTATATTGTGCTTTAAAGAAATTGCTTATTTAAGAGTATATTGTAAACCACATTTTGTCTGAATCTTTTACATAGATATAGATGATCTACAGTTCAATGCGTCACCTGAGGAGTTTACCAGCAAAAAAATAACAACCAAAATTCTGCAGCAGATTGAGGTAATTTTGTAAATGGGTCATTCTGATGAATGAATGCATGGAAGGTTACAAAATGTCATTACAGTTAAATATTTTTTTCCTATATACAGAGAGGCAGCGTATTTGGCAGCCACCGATTCTGCAAGTTGTCCCACCTAAAAAGATGAGATGTTCTTCATAAATACACTTCAACTGTGAGAGAAAATCTATGAAAAATCCATGAAATCACATTTGTATGATTTTTTTTTTTTTAAAACAATTTATTTATAATTGTGCAGAAAACAAGTATTTGGTCAATAACAAAAGTTCATCTCAATACTTTATAATGTAACCTTGGTTGGCAATGGCAGAGGTCACCAGGTTTGCACACACTGTAGCTGGTATTTTGGCCCATTCTTCCATGCAGATCTTCTCAGGAGCTGTGATGTTTTGGGGTTGTCACTGGACTACACAGGCTTTCAACTTCCTCAACACATTCTGTATTGGACTGAGGTCCGGAGACTGGCTAAGCCACTCCAGAACCTTGACCTGCCTCTTACGGAACCATGACTTTTTTGCCTGGGCAGTGTATTTGAAATCATGGTCATGCTGGAAGATCCAGCCACGTTTCACCTTCAATGCTCTCACTGATTGAAGGAGGTTTTTGCCTTCATTCATCTTTTCCTTAATGCGTTCTGTCCCCTTTGCAGTAAAGCAGCCCCAAAGCATGATGTTTCCACCCCTGTGCTTCACAGTGGGTATGGTGTTCTTGGGTTGCAACTCTGCATTCTTCCCCCTCCAAACATAGCAAGTGGCTTTAAACCAAAGCGTTCCATTTTGGTCTCATCTGACCACATGACATTTTCCATCCAGATCATCTCTGGCAAACTTTAGACGGGCCTGGACATGTGTTGGCTTAGGCAGGATTTTAATCCATGATTACGTAGTGTGTTACTGCTAGTGGCCTTTGTTACTGTGGTCCCAGTTGTCTTCAGGTCATTGACCAGTTTCTCCAGTGTAGTTCTGTGCTGTTTCCCCATTGTACCCACGAGGTGAGATCTTGCATGGAGCCCCAGGTCGAGGGAGATTGTCTGTGATTTTGTATTTATTCCATTTTCTAGTAGTTGCTCCAACAGTTGATCTCACCAAGTTTCTGCCTATTGTATATTGGCTCATCCCAGTCTTGTGCAGGTGTACAATCTTGTCCCTGGTGTCGTTAGACAGCTCTCTGGTCTTGGCCATGGTGGAGGTTGGAATCTGACTGTTTGAAGGTGTGGACAGGAGTCTTTTATACAGATAACGAGTTCAAACAGGTGCCATTAATACAGGTAACGAGTTGGGGATAGAAGAGTTTCTTGAAGTAGTTACAGGTCTGTGAGGGCCAGAATTCTTGCTTGTTATTTATACAAATACATTCTTTAAAAATCATACAATCAATGTGATTTCCTGGAATTTTTTTTCCCTCTATTTCTCACAGTTGAAGTGAACCTATGATAAACATTACAGACTCATCTTTTTAAGTGGTACAGCTTGCAGAATCAGTGAATACTTTTTTGCCCCACTTTAGCTCATAAGCTCTAAAATGTCAATGCAGTTAAACCAGAAAATATTCTAGAAAATATTAGGAATGCAATTTGGTACAGTAACAACACCAAAACAGTGTAAAACATGGTGTTTATTGATGCATTTTTAATTTACTGTGACTTCCACAATTATTATTATTATTATTATTTTTTTTTAGACTTATGTTTTATTTAAAATTTACATGATTTTATGTTAAGAATATACTTCTCACTGTGGGATTTTTCACAATTAATAAATGTACTTCAATTAAAGGTTGGATTTTTCTTTTTTTGTTTTATGATCTTATCATTTTCATTTAAAGTAATAAATAATAAGTAACAGAAGTAGTTAAGAAGTCCCATTTTTTTGTGTCTATGTCCCACATATCTGAATGATTCTAATCCAGCTCATCAACTCTATATGCTTTGTGCAGTATACATAATATCCGATTTGTGGTATAATTCTTGTTTGCTTTGTGGCATTAACTGCAATGTGATTGTTTGCTCCTTTAGGAGCCCCTCGCCTTGGCTAGTGGGGCTCTCCCAGACTGGTGTGAACAGTTAACCAGCAAGTGCCCTTTCCTCATTCCTTTTGAAACTCGGCATCTCTTCTTCACCTGCACTGCATTTGGAGCCTCCAGGTTTGCACATTGTAACATTGTGACTGTTCAGTAATAGGAGAGGTGACGTGCTGGTCTTAAGCTAACAGGTTTTGGCCTAGTCCAGCTTTAACCTTAAACACTGAAGGCTTTACCAACATAGTACTAACAAACATATTAGTGGACTTACTGCCTAGCCTACTGGAGAGGAGGAAGCAGAGTAACATTTCAGTAATTTATACATGCTTAGAACTTTGCTGTAACATTCAAAGTGGTGAAATTGGTGGTTATATGCTGTTTGTCTTCAGGGCAATAGTTTGGCTGCAGAATCGGAGAGAGGCCACTATGGAGCGATCACGGCCACCTACCACGGTGAGGCGGGATGATCCTGGTGAGTTCAGAGTGGGCCGTCTCAAACATGAGCGAGTTAAGGTACCACGTGGAGAGAGCATGATGGAATGGGCTGAAAGTGTCATGCAGATCCATGCTGACAGGAAGTCTGTTCTGGAGGTAAAGAAAATACAACTGTGGGCACTTCAAAAGTGACTAGTTTTTTAGTTGCATTTTGGCACTCGTAAAACATTTTTTAAAGATATGTATAAAGTAGAAACACAATTTCTTAACTGTAAAGTTTTTTTTTTCTTGTCCTTGGCGAAAGAAACTTTTTTTTTTTTACTTCTTCTAGTTAGCAACTAAAGAAGTATAATAACCTTGTTGTGGTTTGTTTCTTTGTTTACAGGTTGAGTTCCAGGGAGAAGAAGGTACTGGTCTGGGTCCCACACTGGAGTTCTATGCCCTTGTGGCTGCTGAGTTCCAGAGGACCTCGTTGGGCATCTGGCTCTGTGATGATGATTTCCCAGATGATGAGTCACGCCAGGTGAATGCATTTTATGTTTATACATTTAGGCTCGTTTAAGCCAAATTCTGATTCTACCTTTTCTGTAGTATAGTAATTTTATTCATGGATAATTAATAACTTATAGGAACAGATGTTGATCTTGAGGAAAGCAGTATGCTATACATTTTTATTTCATAACTCACTGTGTGTTGAACACTGTTCAGGTGGATCTGGGTGGTGGCCTGAAACCACCAGGCTATTACGTACAACGCTCTTGCGGCCTTTTTCCTGCCCCCTTCCCTCAGGACAGTGATGAGCTGGAGCGCGTCACCAAGCTTTTCCTCTTTCTAGGCATTTTCCTTGCCAAGTGCATCCAGGACAACCGACTTGTGGACCTGCCTATCTCTCAACCCTTCTTCAAGTTGCTCTGCATGGGAGACATTAAGAGTAACATGAGCAAACTTCTGTATCAGCCTCATGGGGACTCAGACCACCGCTTCTCCGAGATCCAATCTGAGGCCTCCACTGAAGAGGGGCAGGACACATACTCGATGGGCAGCTTTGATGAGGATTCAAAATCTGAATTTATCTTGGATCCACCAAAGCCAAAACCCCCTGCCTGGTACCATGGCATCCTGACCTGGGAGGATTTTGAACTTGTGAACCCTCACAGAGCACAGTTCCTCAAAGAGATGAAGGATTTGGCAGTAAAAAGGAGGCAAATCCTAAGCAATAAGAGCTTTTCAGAGGATGAGAAGAATACCCGTTTACAGGATCTCATGCTGAAGAACCCTATGGGCTCTGGGCCACCACTGAGTGTGGAAGATCTGGGGTAAGTGCATTTCTGGAGATAAATTTGAATCATTTAATAACAAGCCTATAACTTTTTGTACAAAACCATCTTTTGTATGTAGGTTAAATTTCCAGTTCTGTCCCTCATCCAAAGTGCATGGCTTTTCATCAGTGGACCTTAAGCCAAACGGAGAAGATGAGGTAGGTCATTAATCATTACAAGCTACGTTTAAGGATTTTAAAGTGCTTTTCATATTAACGACCAACAGTAAGATCGAATGGCACATTTTCATTTACATCTACATTTACTGAAGATACTCAGAGAAGAGAGGAATTGGCCAAAGACATTACCTCATTCTTACAGATAAGAAATTATTAGATCTTGTAAGGGGTGGAGAGAGCGTTTCTTCTGTATTTAAAACCACAGATCAGTTGGGTAAGACGTGAGATGTAAGATATTGGATATTGGCAATTTGTCATATCCCATTTCACCCGAACAAGTGGATTGTTCAGAAGGAGTCTCTGCCCATCTTAACTGAACATTGTGGGACTCAATACAAGGATTTATATTCACTCGTTCCTGGAACTTCTGTTTTACTCTCAAATGCTTTTCTCATTCAGGCTTTGTGTGTAAAATCATTATAATAACGGGAGTTAGATTGTCTGAACCTAAACGCATTTAAGTCCCTCCTGTCACTCATATGAACAACATAATGGAGGCACTCTCTCATAATTGGAGAGGTCAGTGTATAAACTGTAATGGAATTATATAATCATATAATCTCCTATATAAACTCGAATGAAGTTGTTTTATGAAGTATGATAGATATGGAATGGTCTTACTGTTCTTCCTTGTTGGACTCTTGCAGGTAGACTTGTAGGTCTTACATACATAGGTCTTCACGTTCAGGAGGTCAGCTTCCCCTGATGTTTCCACACCCGAGGATTATTTAATTAGTGTGATTATTTAAGGCGAGTGATAGATGGTTGTTGGGAGACCAGTAGTGCTACAAAGCTAGTGAGTGGTACTCACCAATTGTACCGAAACTACTGACAGGAAAACAGCAACAACAAACCGTAGCAATGCTAGCTCTGATTATCCTCAATAAGTTATCTCCTACCTTGTATTCTGGCTTAAATGAACACTCCTTAGCAGCAATCCAGCACACAGTATTAACCTTGAAATGCTTGCCATTTTCAGAAGTTGTGATGACTGTGTACATAAATGTTGTGTAGTTGGTAATACTTTTTCTCTTAATGATGGAAATATATGGGGAACCTGCTATTCACCCTAGAAATGTGTAGAACGTGCCTAAGGATTTTCAGAATGTAAATTGTGTGTCAATCTTAACAGATTGTTTCCATGGACAATGCAGAAGAGTATGTGGAGTTGATGTTTGACTTCTGTATGCACACTGGGATCCAGAAGCAAATGGAAGCCTTTAGAGGTAAGATATCACATGGTGTGTAGTCAAGCAGTTATGTGCAGTTCTTGCAGTTTTTGTATTTTGTGTTGAAACTTGCCTGCATTTTCACATCATGCAAAGATTATTGTGGTTGTTTTATTATGTCTGTCAATGAAATGCACTAACATTGTCCAAAAAGGTCATTCTACATACACTACTCACAAAAGGTTTCAGGATGAACCTAAATGCACTATAACCTTTACAGGTGACCTTAATCTGACCTTCCCTGAACTATCCAACTGTTCAATGTATCAGTACTTTACACAATTTGCTGTTCTCTAACACTGAGCTTAACGGCAGAGTTTACAACAGGTGTTTGAATCAACCAAAACATGTCCTGGTTCAATCCTTAACATGCTGTTCACATTTGGATTTCATGAGACCAAGACAACACATAACAATTGATCAACAGTAACTCACCATTGTGAGGCTTCAAACAGGATGTTCTCAGATGGACTGAACTTAGTGTCAGAGGGTCATCAGCAGGTTGTAACAGGGATACAGAGAGACTGGAAGAGTCACAAAAAGTCACAGAAGTGGAGGTCCTTTGGTCACATCCCACACTGCTTCATTGTGAACAGTGCCCATTTAAGTGAGGTGAGAAGCACCCAAGTGTCATGTCACACCATTCAAAACTGTCCATATGGTCTGCATGCTAGATGAACTGCAAGGGTATCTGACCACACCACCAGCTACAGGTATCGTCTCTGGACCTCAGTGCTGTTTTCTGATAAGTCTATTCACATTGAGCAGAAATGATGGCCGCCAACGATGTTGGAGACCTCAAGGAAAGTGCTGTGCATCAGCCAGTGTTGTCACCGGACGAGCCTTTGGTGGTGGTGGTGTTGGACAGTGTGGACAAGTGTGTCAAGTCAATACAGAACTGCCCTACACTTTGTGAATTGTACAGTGACAAGCCCATACTACCTGAATAAACTCATTCATCCTTTAATTAAAATCATTAATCCAGTTACTGTGCCCCTGCAATAACAACACAGGCCTAATTTCATCTTCATGGACCACAATCCTCCAGGTCATTGAGGTTGCATCATTAGGGAACGACTGCTGGAGACTGGGGGAGCCTCAAATGGAGTGGCCTGCATTTTCTCCAGACCTGAATCTCATAGAAAACCATATGGGATCAGCTGAGTCGCTGTGTGGAGGCACATAACTCTGTACACTAGAACCTCAATAACCTGAGGGCTGCCCTTCAAGAAGTGTGATGTCATGCCTCAGCAGGCAATAAGTCGACTTGTGAACAGTATGAGATGCCGTTGTCAAGCAGTAGTTGATGCTCAATTGCACAGGACATGTTATTGAGACATTTCAATTTCTTGCTGTGGTATACTCACAGCTGTTGTTGGCTTTTGTTTCAGTAAGTTGTTTCAGATGAGTCACTATTGCATTCTTCTACTTAAATGCCCTACTTTCATGATATAATATCAATGTAGTGTGAACATTTTTACGTTTTCCATACATTCCATACAGCCTAGCTTTTTGTGAGTAGTGTATATTACCCTGTATGGGTATTATTTAAGGGAAAGGTAGAAAATCATGGAAACGTTTGTTCATTCTGATTTAAATGTTATATCTTTTGTCTTAAAGTGGCTAATTAAATGTCCATTGTTAAAAAAAAAACTAAAAACTGTGCCTTATCAACCTGTCTCCATAAGAGGAGAGTATATACATCAGTGAGCCATTACATTAACACCACTAACGGATGACTCAAGTTATTTGATTTGAATTTCTCAATGTTTCGTGATGTGATGTGATATATATATAATATATAGATATATATATATATTTTTGCCAGATCGTCCACCCATAAAGTCTGGCAGCATAAAAGGCACCACAACTTATTAGGAAGGTGTTGTTAATGTTATGGCTGATTGGTATAACTACATAATTTATACACTTTTCCCGCAGTTCTTTTACCTTGTGTTGTTTATTTACATATATATTTATATTTATATTATTAAAAAGGGATCTAATGTTTTGTGGTATCTGGTTTGGGTGCAGAGGGTTTTAACAGAGTGTTTCCTATGGAGAAACTGAGCTCATTCAGTCATAAAGAGGTCCAGATGATCTTATGTGGCAATCAGTCTCCATCCTGGACCGCTGAGGACATTGTCAACTACACTGAGCCCAAACTGGGATACACTCGGGACAGGTATTTAGTCCATGCCATAGACTACTAATTAAAATACAGTCCAGATAAAAAGTTTAAGACCATTTGACAAATGGCAATAAAAATCACATGTTGCATGGTTGTATCTTAACAAGGTTCCAAGTAGAACTTCAACATGCTACAAGAAGAAATGGCAGTGAGACAAAGCATTTTTTGAGCAGGCAATTAATTGACAATGCTTAAACTGAAACTGGCTGTTTTACAGCTGATCAAAAGTTTAGGACCACACCTTGATGCTTGATCTTGAAGCTCCTTTGTTCCACTGAAAGAAAAAACATCCCAGACCATTATGACGCCCCCATAAACCTCTCCAGTGGGATCTGCTTGTCATGCCACTAACGTTGGAAACCATCAGGACCATCAAGGTTAAATTTTTTTTCTCATCAGAAAATAAACCTTCCTTCCACCTTTTAATGTCCCATGTTTGGTACTCTCTTGCAAAGTCCAAACGGCCAGTCTTCTAGGAGATGAGGCCTTTGTATGTTTTTTGTTTTTGAAGCCCTTCAGTCTCCGATGCCGTCTGATTATGGGGCTGCAGTCGGCACCAGTATCGGCCTTAATTTGGGTTGAGGATCATCCAGTGTCTTGACGAAGCAGCCAATTGGATCTTAGGGCTCAGTGCTGGTGAATCTTTTTGCGTCTTCCTCTTGACTTTTTTGTTCCATAACCATCAGGATCATTTAAGAAATTGACTGTCTTACTGCGTCTCAGCAGCAATGGTGCTGTTAGACCTGCTTATGCAGTTCAATAACCCGACCACTTTCAAAAAGGGAAAGTTTTTTTTGCTTCACGACGGTGTGACCTGACAGAAAATGGCAATGAATCCACATTTTTGCACAGATTTGGCTTTTTAAAGGCATGTGGTCCAAAGGTTTTGAACAGCATTGTTTTCAATAAATTAAATTAAATAAAATGTTTTGTCACTCCAAATTCTTCTTGTAGCAAGTTGAAACTCTACTTGGAACCTTGTTGAGATCCAACCATGCAACATATGATTTTTTGCCATTTGTCAAGTGGTCTTTTGAACAGCACGGTATAAAGCAGCATACACTTTATCACTCTGACTTCCTTTCCCACCATGTAGTCCTGGTTTCTTACGCTTTGTGCAAGTCCTGTGTGGAATGTCCTCAGATGAGAGGAAAGCCTTTCTACAGTTCACAACAGGTTGTTCAACTTTGCCTCCTGGAGGACTAGCCAACTTGCACCCCCGTCTCACAATAGTCCGCAAGGTATGTAGGAAAATCTTTGCATAATTTTGTTTTACTTTAGATTACTTTAAGATTGTGTTTGTGTATATATTTGGATTTTAGTTCTGCATTCCAAACTATTTATGAACACTCTTCTCTCCCCATTCTTCATTAACCTTCTTTCCCTGATGGTATGGACTCCCTTTATAATAACACTTTTTCTAGTACTAAATGACTTTGCCCTCTAGCATTGGTTCAGCATTGCAGGCCACTGGTTGTGGCCTATAAGAAAACTCTCTCACTACCCTACACCAATCATACTCAAGTACAGGGATGGCCTAAATATGGCTTGTTCCAATGAATAAATTTTCCTTGGTTTGTCATAACCTCACAAACCAAAAACAACCGATCACAATAGGTCCTTACAAGTCTTCCCCATTTACAGATATGAGCAGCATACAAGGATCTGACTTTGGACACCACCTCTTCTTAATTTAGATCATGCTGAATTCCTTCCCAAGAAACTAACAGACTGCTTGGCTGAGTTAAAGCTTAGGATAAAGATTTCTTTGATTTCTGTTTGATCAGTTTTCAGTCTGACAAACATCACATTTCTCTCAAAGTGAAATTCTGGCATCACCTTTTTATCTACGTATCAAGTCCCTCACCAAGAATGTCTTTATTATCTTCAAAACAAACCTTGTCTAACAATGATGTAGAAATACTGGTTCAAGTTTTATGAATTGCATGTGCTACTGCAGTTATCTCTTGCCTTCTTGCTCTTCACAAATGCTATAATACATTCAGAATTCTGCTGCCAAATTCTGTTCTTACATGCAAAGCTGTTCAACATTTCATCTATTTCCCCTTCCTGTATTTTATGTGTGCTTCCAGCTGCGTATTTGCTGTCCCTTATATCAGACACCCCGTATTGAGAGGCACAGCCTTACTTCAATGGCCCCTAAATTCTGGAATTTTACTTTTTCTCCACTTTCAGATCTGAACCCAAGACATACAGTGGGGCAAAAAAAAAAATGGCAGCCACCGATTCTGCAAATTGTCCCATTTAAAAATATGAGAGGTCTGTAATGTTCATCATACGTACACTTCAACTGTGAGAGACGATGCAAAAAAAAATTCAGGAAATCACATTGTATAATTTTAAATAATTTATTTGTATAATTATGCAGAAAATAAGTATTTAGCACCTACAGACGAGCAAGAATTCTGACCCTCACAGATCTGTTACTACTTCTTTAATTAACTCTTCTATCCTCCACTGGTTATCTGTATTAATGGCATCTGTTTGAAATCTGTATAAAAGACACATGTCCACACCTTCACACAGGTCAATGACCTCAAGACCGCTCTGACCACATTAACAAAGGTTGTTATTATTAGTAACACACTACGTCGTCATGAATTAAAATTGTGCAGCGCTCGAAAGGTCCCCCTACTTAAGCCAGCACATGCACAGGCCCGTCTAAAGTTTGTCAGAGGCCACCTGGAGGATTAGGAGAATATCATGTGGTCAGATGAGACCAAAATGAAACTCTTTGAAACATTACTGGATCTTCCATCATGACAATGATCCCAAAGACACTGGTGTGGCTACATAAAGCATTTCAAGGTTCTGGAGTGGCCTAGCCAGTTTCCGGACCTCAATCCAATACAGAATCTTTGGAGAGAGTTGAAAGTCCTTGTTGTCCAGGCAACAGCCCCAAAACATCACGGCTCTTGAAGATCTGCATGGAACAATGGGCCAAAACACCAGCTACAGTTTCTGTAAACCTGGTGAAGTCCTGCAGAAAACGTTTGACCTCTGTCTTTGCCAACCAAAGTTACATTACAAAGTATTGAGGTGAACTTTTGTTATTGACCAAATACTTATTTTCTGCACCATTATACAAATACATTTAAAAAAAAAAATAAATAAATTTTACATTGTCTCTCACAGTTGGAAGTGTAACTATGATGAACGTTACAGATCTCTCATCTTTTTAAGTGGGACAACTTGCAGAATCGGTTGCTGCAAAATTATTTTAGCTCTTCAAAAAATATTTTTGTTCTACTACTCTTCTGCTTAGTAAATTGGCTAATTTAATTTCAAAACATCCATGGATCTGAGGCACTTAAAATGCAACTTATTATTGCATTATAAGCACATTTCTATATAACTAGGCATTTGTTTTATTCCATTCCAACGTTTTGGCCTTATTCATCTTATACACTTAATTACATTTCTAGGTGGATGCAACAGATGCCAGCTATCCCTCTGTAAACACGTGTGTGCACTACCTGAAATTGCCAGAGTATTCCTCTGAGGAGATAATGAGAGAACGCCTCCTTGCTGCCACCATGGAAAAGGGCTTCCACCTCAACTGAGCATGCTGACCACCATGTATTGAAGCCTCTTGTGTTTTGTTGCAGATAAAAAAAAAATATACTAAAGCTGTGCTCACCCATGAAATCTCCCCTTCTCTATACAGCACACACCTTTAACCAAAAGGAATCCCATTTTCTGGTCCACTAGCTACTGAAACAGATTTAGGGACATGCCCCTGCCTGTCTTGCCACAGATTCCTCATCGCCTCTCCCCGGGGCACTGCACTGCTTTAAGGGCTCGAGCCATTGGTAGCCAAGGGCAGTCTCTCCTCTTATTTTGAATTTACTTTTGTACCCCGACTCAGAGTGTATGTGTATGGTTAAGCATAGGTTTTCTTTTCAGATTTCCATATAGTGCTATTTTGCACACATCAGACCCATTAGAGTGGGGACACAAGCACCTGCTTCTGTAGAATTAACTAAAGTGTTTGGGTATTTTCAGGTTTTAAGTTGAACTAGTGCCTGCATTATTTGAAATACTAGGATTGGTTTTCCTCCCCCTTTTGTTTTGCTTAATCTTTCAAACAAACAATCATGCACATGCTTTCTTTAGTCTTTTTTTTTTTTTTTTAATGACCTTGTAATTTTTGATTGTTCATCACCCTTCTAAAAGGATAAAAGTCCCTGAGTGCATTTGTGTAATTTTACAATAAAGCTATAGAAACAAACACTGGTTGTGTGCAAGGCACATAAAAAAAGAAAGGAAAAGCTACGCTTCTTGTATTTTCTTTGTATATTATAAACATTTATTTAACTCAAGTTGCAGTTTGAAGTAAACAAATATTTTCAAATGTGTATGCTCCAAAAATTATCATTAAAATGTTTGCAAAGTATAAACAGTATGCTTTCCATGTTGTACTTGTCTCACAATTTACTGATGTAACCAATAATTATTAATGCAACTATGCAGACTTTTCACGCACATGACATACAGTGAGGAACGTAAGTATTTTAGCACCTTATGATTTTGCAAGTTCTCCCACTTAGTAATCATGGAGGGGTCTGAGACAGCATTTTTTTAAAAATCAGGAAATCACTGATAAATCACTGGTAAAAAAAATATTTGTATTGCACTGCTGCACATAAGTATTTGAACACCTAGCAATCAGCAAAAAAATCTTTAAAAAAAATCCACATATGCTCTACTCATTAATCTAGTGGCATGTAGCACCTGTCTACCCCACAGCCAGTCAGACTCCCAACTACTAACATGGGCAAGACCAAAGAGCTGTCCAAAGACACCAGAGACAAAATTGTGGACCTTCACAAGGCTGGAAAAGACTACTGGGCAATTGCCAAACGGCTTAGTGAAAATAGATCAACTGTTGGAGCAATTGTTAGAAAATGAAAGAGGCTAAAAATGATACTCAGTCTCCCTCGGACTGGGGCTCCAGGCAAGATCTCACCTCGTGGTGTATCAGTGATGAACAGAAAGGTGAGGGATCAGCCCAGGACTACACAGGAGAAGCTGGCCAATGACATGAGAGTTGGGACCACAGTTCCAAAGGTTACTGTCGGTAGAACACTACACCGTCATTGTTTCAAATCATGCATTGCATGGCAGGTTCCCCTGCTCAAGTCATCACATGTCCAGGCCTGTCTGAAGTTTGTCAATGACAATCTGGATGATCCAGAAGAGGCATGGGAGAAAGTCATGTGGTCAGATGAGACCAAAGTAAAACTTTATCTAAACATCACTCGTCGTGTTTGGAGGAAAAAGAAGGATGAGTTGAAACTTCTTGTTACTCGGATCTAGAGGAGATCTGTGTGGAGGAGTGGAGCCAAAATCCCAGTTGCAGTGAGTGGAACCTGGTCAAAAACTATAGGAAACGTTTGACCTCTGTAATTGCAAATAAAGGCTTCTGTATCAAATATTAACACTGATTTTCTCAGGTGTTCAAATACATTTTTTACAAATTATACAATGCGATTTCTGGCGATTTCCTGGTTTTAAAAAAATGCTGTTTCAGTGGGAATGCACCTACAAAGTAAATTTCAGACCCATCATGATTTCTAAGTGGGAGAACTTGCAGAATCGCAGGGTGTTCAAATACTTACTGTATGGCTAGAGAACAATTTGGTGTAAACGACAATTAATCATGTGAGATCCTTCAAATGTGAAAGATGATTGCCTTATTTAACTTTGAGTCATAATCTTTGATGCGGAAGTGCAATGTTAGACTGCTCAAAACAGAAGACGTTGAATAGCTATCCATGTGGTCCAGACCATTTCAGTGTTGGATAGCATCTATAAGTAATTTGCCAATAATTTTCTGCTTCAAATAAACCCAGTGTTAATATATAGTGTGGCTTTTTGTCACCCTTCTGCCATTTTATCTAAGGCCAGCAGGGGAGCCAGAATCCGGTTCTTGTTGGTCTCCACAACATGTCCATTCAGGATCATCTCATCAAGAATGATGTGCACCTTATCCAAATTGAACATAATCTGATGTAGAATTAAGAAATGAAAGTGATGATTTTTATACCTTCTGACTAACAAACTACACTAGGAAAGAACTGACAAAAGAACAGCACAATTTGAACGATGACTGATGTCCATACTTGACCAGTGAACACTGCAATATCATTTATAAAGGATACATCCAGTTCACTCTGAGAAGAAAACAGAACAGTGTTAAAGACACAGTAGGATTATTGTTTAATTATTGTTTATACGATTATAGTAACTATTAGCTGAAACGTACCACACGACTGAAGTACTTGTCAAGTACTTCCACAAAGTTGTGCACAAGTTCGTAAATGGAGAGCTCATTCTGTACAGTAAAAAAAATTGCATGAAAGACAATACAGTCATCGATGCTGCAAGTCATGTATGGATCATTTGTAAACAATTCACATTAACACTTACTTCATTGTCAGTGATGCCAACTACAATAAAAAGAGCTGCATACTGTCGATATACCAGCTTGTAATCTTTGTACTCCACAAATGAACACTGGAAAAGAAAGGGATGAGATTAAAGTGGTTTAAAGAACATTGTCATTTACTAGCAGGTTTGCTTTTGTATTTTCATAGTTTGTTCCTTGCTTATTGCTTCTTTGTCAGGGCATCAATAAAAGGTTATTTCCACCAGCTGCAGAGGAAGCAAATACATAATTAAACTGTAACACACCCACTTATCAGTTTGACCAGGTGACTAGAGATATCAACATGATAAAGCATTACTGTACACAAGTGATTGTTGAAAAGTAAATGTTTAAATTAGGAAAACAAAAATGAGGACAGCAGTTTGTCAGCTGGCTAGATGTAAATTATACATATGGATTTCCAAAAACAGGACAAATTAAATGTACCCATTTATTACATTCAGCACAGGTCAATCACCTACTGTTCTGAAGGTCTGGTTATAAAATATTTAGGAATAGTTTGTTTTTGATTCAATACTTGCTACTTTTTTATGTCAGACAATTTGTAGTGTAAGTTACAACAAACTTCAGAAGCATTAAAAAGGTCAGTGATTGTTACTATATGGTAAAAAAAAAAAAAAGTATAGCTGCTTTAGTAAATCTAACAAGTTCTAACAATATGCAAGGCTAACGGTAAACCTGGCTGAAATCAAATGTGTAGGTCTGTTTGGAGGAATCTCATATTTAAATGGTAATAATTGGAATAGTTTACTACTAGTCCTTGTTGAGGGAGATGTGGAGCTCCAGAAGTCTTCACTGGGTGAACTCTGACAGTGGATCAAGAAGGGGACAAGTGGTTCTACAATGTCAGCATCTACAGTTGTTGCCTCCTAGTGGATATACTTAGAACTACAATTACGAAAATATTTTAAATTGTGTTTCATTGTAAAATTTTACTATTTTTTTAGTTTTTAAAAGCAATTTCTGTATGATTTCTATTGGTGTTTCACCATTAGGTTTTGTCAGGTTTTAAAAACTGCCTTCTGTAAAATCAACAGGAGAAAAAAGGAGTTGTTGTAATTAAGTTACAATTAAAATGACAGTACTACTTTTAGTGCTTTTAATTTTAAATAATCATTGACCATTCACTTTATGCAAAGGTTTGGGCACCCCTTGATAAATAACAAATTTTGGTGATTTTCACCAACTTCTATCTTTTTAGGAATCAACCATCATTTTTCTGGAGGGATGGAATCCACCCAAGCAGTTCTGAGGAACCACATATTCTCTGTTTGGAACAGGAAATGACATTAGGATTCCTCAAAGGCAGACAGAAAATATCATCACTCGCCAATTCGCCTTTATGTTTTGTTCATGTTACTAACCGTCGCAAAATAAATCAAGAGTCTTAAGACATCGTGCAACATCCAATCTGATCAATTTTAACGTAGAAGCGGCGACTGATGAAGGTAAATATCTAACAAAAAATCCAAAAATGGCATGAAAGACAATACAGTCATCGATGCTGCAAGTCATGTATGGATCATTTGTAAACTTTGGCATAATTTTCACTGTATTTATCAAGTCTGACAAAGCAAAAAGGAAATCTTACAGTTCATGAAATGGTAGAGACATTCATATACAAGATGAGATCTGCCCTAGATTTAGTTGCACTTGTGAAAGTAAAAAAGAATCTAATTCTAAAAAAGTGCCATGGAAAAATAATGAAGTACAAAAACTCAAAAGAAAATGTAGGAGGTAGAAAGGATGTTGAGAAAAAGTCAACTAATAATACATCATCAAATTAAAAAAAAAATTGCATTGATGATTATTACAAAAAATACAGAAAGAAGACAGCAATTTTTTAAACATAATAAATGAAAATAGTAACAAGCCTAGAGTTTTGTTTTCCACCTTTTTATTGACCACCTGCTAAATCAAAACACAGTAAATGATTGGTTATTAGAAGCCTCCAAACCAAAATGTGAATCTTTTGCTGTGTTCTTCAATGTAAAAATTACTAATATTCGAGCAAAAGAACAAAAACAAATCCTGAAGTACAACTAATCACTAAAACTACATTTACAATGAATATTTTAACAAGACATCTGAAACAGAACTGTATGGCTTTATTCATCAAATAAATTCATCAACATGTATCCTAGACAGGTTCTAATAAATATTATTCCTAACTTTGTAGAAATCATAAACTGCTCACTAGATAGTGGTGTTTTCCCAGCTGCCCTATAAGTAGCTGTAATAAAGCCAGAACTACAGAAATAAGTAAGTAATTTCACCTACCATACTTAAGTCTTGGAAAAAGTAGTTTACACACAAATGAATGAATACCTAAATAAAAGTAATATACAAGATAAATTCCAGTCAGGGTTCAGGGCAGGCCACAGCACTGAAACAGCTTTAGTAAAGATTGTAAATGATCTCAGAGTCAGTGCTGATAAAAACTGTAGAGTTTCTGTTCTGGTTCTTTTAGATTTAAGCTCAGCATTTGACACAGTAGATCATAACATTCTCCTAAACCGCCTAGAATATTGTGTTGGTCTGTCAGGGACCGTTCTTAAATGATTTGATTCATACCTGAAAGGGAGAAAGTATTTTATTAATCTGGCTGAGCAAATTCAGTAACACTTTGGATTATAACATGGGGCGGCTTATCTTCGATTTTTGAAACATAATTGAGCATTTTCTGTGGCTTATAGAATGGGACGGCCTATTGTTGGGGAAATACGATAAGGCAATTCAAGTTTGTATGAAAAATGCTCATTAATTATGTATTTCACACAGTAATAAGAACCTAATAAAAATTATACATGTGCACTGACCTCTTCTTTCTTGCGGAACAGACAGTCCTTCACCACATCTGCCTCCAAAGCTGCTCTTTTTCCAATATCTACATATTCATAGTACTTTGAAAGGCGAGTCTGCCCCTGTTTATTGACCATTAAAAAGAACTTGATCATGGTCACTTGGGAAGGTGGTCGCCACTGAAAAATATAAAATGTAATATATGAGAGAGAGAGAGAGAGAGAGAGAGAGAGAGAGAGAGAGAGAGAGAGAGAGAGAGAGAGAGAGAGAGAGA
>JBBIGC010000001.1:39854383-39874485 GCA_037576955.1 Lepidarchus adonis
GAGAGAGAGAGAGAGAGAGAGAGAGAGAGAGAGAGAGAGAGAGAGAGAGAGAGAGAGAGAGAGAGAAATATATATATTTTTTTAGATACTAAATAGGTCTTTCTGCGCATGCGCCGTGCTGTATTTGGGCGATAGAGCGCAGGGCTGGTTAAGCGTCCCGTCATGCAGCGCGAGGTGAATCCCTGTCGTCCGCAGTGAGGAGACTCTCATCCAGGGAGCGGAAAAATGGCGAACGGCGGAGACGTACATTCACACTGATCCCCTAACACAGTGCGTTCACGGGCACGGACGAATCCTCACAACACAGACGAGGCGAGCGCTTGTTATCGACAGCGAAGGAGCGTGGGATTAGTAAGAGCTTTACTTTCGGTCCTGCGACAACTCGTAGGAGAACATTATTTTAAATATGGATGAACACTCCGGTGGAGGAGGAGCAGCAGCAGGAGGAATGACTACAGCGAAACAGCAGCAAGCGACACAGCAGGGGAATCACAACGCTGTTAACCCTCCGATCGGGCCCGGCGGAACGGCCCTCGTGGTCCAGCAGCAGCAGGACGAAATGCCTCGGCAGCAGCAGTACACGATCCCTGGAATCCTGCACTACATCCAGCACGAGTGGGCCCGGTTCGAGATGGAGAGGGCGCACTGGGAAGTGGAGCGGGCCGAGCTGCAGGTAATATGGGCTTAGCGCACATGCTAACGAGATTTATTTATGGTAACGTTTGCTTCTTCTAGCTAACTGAGCTCATGTTGAAGTTTTGAGAGACATGGCAGCTGCTGCCTAACTTTTCCATAGTCCTGCGAGAAGGATAAACATACTGTTTTGAAAGTTTTGATAAATGAGTCGTACGTGAGGCCGTGCAAGCACTCGAGCTAACAGAGCGCTGTGCAGTGTGTTATGAACAGATTTTAAAATGTGGTTTCTCTCTGTACACCTTACTCACGGATAAAGCAACAGTATGGGTCTTCTCTTTGGTGTGTCGTTCCCCTGAGTCGATGCCGTTTGTCTTGGGGTGTAGGGAAAGCAGAGAAAGCCGCTCCATGTACAGTTGACTGTCAGCTAGTCTTCCGTTCAGCCATTTTGTTTTGGTTATCATGGCGTCGGTGGGGCTGAAGTCTCTATTAAGCTAAAGCCCGTTAGTGTGATCCGGGTAGTTGGGCTTGTTTGCATGTAGCAATCGGGCTTAAACCTTAATTCAAAGGTTAAAACAAATGAAGTCGTTTGGTTTGCTGATAGCTAGTTGATCTAGAGATAGTGTTATAATGCTAAGCTGCTAGCGCGTGCCAGTGCTTCAGAGGCGCTCTGTTAATCAAATGTGATATGTGCCTTGGGATATTGATCAGGATATCGAAAGGTTTATCACTGCATCACCATTATGCGATTATATTCCACGAGGTTTTGTTGTACAGAGCTACAGGCTACATGTTAAAATGTCAAACTACTCTTTTACACAACCACTATAGTTTCCATAGTTTCGTTGGTGTCCGGAGTTTTGTAATGGTGTTTAAAGTAGTGTTTGAGGTCTTTGACATCGCATTGCTGTGTCAAACGGGTGAAGAGGTGAGGTTGTTGGTGCCTCTATGCTCACTTGGTTGCTGACTTGTACAATGAAACCAATCTTTAGCCTAACCATGTATACCCATAAATTGAAGCTAGGTTTGTGACAGACTTGCCCATCTGCTCCATGTATTTGCAATATATTGTCAGCGTCTCTGCTTTTAACATACAAACTAAAAATAAAGTATTGAATATGGGGCTTGCACTAATGCTTTATGTATGTTTGTGAGGATTCAAGGATTCAGTTTTATCATATGTAAAAGTATAGTTTAGAGATTACAATGATATTCTCATTTGACTGGTGTCTACATAGACTAAATCATTAACAGTACATTAAAGTAAATACTAGGGGTGTGACAAAATATTGATATGGCAATATATTCTCGGCCTTGCTCACACAATGTGATAATCAACACATGGCAACATTGATGTTGATAACTTATCAGCATGGCTACTTCATGTCTACTCTGGGTGGTGCTGCAGGACATGGGTGAAACTTGAAGAGTAATTCATCAACAGGGAGACACAGAATGTTAGGACACATCAAAAATTTGGGTTCACTTGGCTCGATGTTGGAACATTCCCGGAACAAAGCCCAGAGCTCGGTTGATGTGAGTAAACATTCGTCTGTCTGCTTCAGAAAAATATACACATCACTGTTTGGAATGATCCAAGAGAGAGTTAAACTGGAAACTGTACCGGAGGACCCAACTTCCAAACACACTTCATCAATGTGATTGGTGGGGACACAATGACTCTTGCCACTTTCATGGGAGCAATGCATTGTGGGCTATGTAGTGTTTGGTGCGCCAAAACAGGTGGGAATACTGGAGGAAAGAGTAATTTTGGTTGGCAGCATGATGCAAGAGGCGAACAGAAACTGTTCTCTGTACTGAGTAAAAGAATAATTAAAGCAACAGGTCACAAACTGATTTACACTTTCAAGTGAGTCTCTGCGCTGGCTGGTTTCTGAAGAGGTGTATTCACATCGAAGTTAGCAAGTTACAACCACTCAGCTCTGAAACAGAAGTAGCGGTTTTCCTGTGCATCCGACCAAGATAGCAAAGAAAATATGGGAACGGGAAGGACAGCTGCTGTTACTTATGTAAATTAAATAAGACAAATGTATTATATAACTGATAAACAATTAAAGTGAATGTAAAGAAATAAATTGGTTTTATTAAGTGTGCTTTACATCACAAGAAGCAGTGATGGAGGTGGAGCAGTTAGGTGTAGGATGGACGTTAGTGGTGAGAGGAGGAAGAGCTTGTTGGAGGAGGCTTGTTTACATTATGTACGTTGCCCTCTATTGCCAACAGAAAACCTGCTATATTTATTCTACACTTTACATATCGCCAAACGTCCGCTACACTTTTTACAGCTCAACTTATGCTACACTTTAGCACTAAACAAATGAAGTTCTAAAACAGCACAAATAATACAAAATGAAGCGAGGAACGCTGCAGTGATGCTTACTCCGCAAGCTCAACGCGTGATCTGTTGGTCGACATGGGTATGGGACATGCCTGTATGAAACGTAATGAAATTGCCTATGTTGTATCCCAAAGTAAAAAATAGCCAGACATCAACCTTGTACCTCGCAAATGTCGTAACCTGCGGCAGTTTTAAGTCGAGGTACCACTGTGTATTGAATATAGTCAGAGAGGGAGAGAGGGAGGGAGGGAGGGAGGGAGGGAGAGAGAGGGAGAGGGAGAGGTCATCCTAATGAATTTCTATTCCCCGTAATGTCATAATGAGTTCGCTATTGCTGATCTCTCTATTGTCTAACACTAATTGAAGTAAAGAAAGCACTTCATTTTTAGAGCAGGGCCTCTAGTAGAGACATCATTAGAAATTGCATCAACAGTTCTATCAGGGTTTGTGCTCCACAGCAGCGCAAAATTATTTGAACCTTCTTTGTTGAGGAGTAAGGCAAAATTAGAAGTCAAAGTGAGTTTTATTCAGATTCATATTTAGTCTAAAATCATTGTCAGTCAACACGTTTGATGTTTTTAGAAGCCAGTCTTGCATTATTATGGTTGTGTTTTTGGACTCTTATTGAAATGGTCCTCTTCGCCACTTTCTTGGGCAATGGCATTAAATATCTCCTGGTACGTCACTCCCATTTATTTTTCAGTGACACAATGCCCCAGTGCCATTTTCAAAGACACAGTCCCACATCATGATGCTCCCACATATCTACTTCACTGAAGGTATTGTGTACTTGGGATCATGCACACAATCCTTCTTTCTTTAAGATTAGTCGTTTCTACCTGTTTACATGGCTGTGTCCTGGGGTGGCAGGGTGAAGACAGCTGACTCAGGTCTAGGAGAGGAACTGTAGACTCTTGTGGAGGGGTCTGAGAAGATGATGCTGAAGAAACTTCTCAGCATCGTGGGCAATCCATCCCACCTTATGCATGCCACCCTGATTTGTCACTGCAGCACACACAAAGACTCATTCCTCTGAGGTGTACATGTAAGCGCTACAAGAAATGTCTGGTTTGTTTTTTTTGTTTTGTCTTTTAAATCAGTGACCATCAGATTATAGCTCCATTTCCTTGAGGGACGTTTTGGTCTTTGTTGCAATGAGCATGAACGTGACACTGTGTCCGTGACACCGTGGGATGAATAAAGTTCTTATCTGTGTTCTTCATGTGTAAAAAAAAAAATTGTTTGTCTAAGTAGTCTTTATCTAAATGTGTAAATTTTTCTTGTTCTGTAGCAAGACTTTTGCAGTGGTGTAGGACTGGATATGATTGAGGTGCAGTTGATTATTTTTTTGGATTAACTGTTGTTAATACTTCTTTCAGATAGAGCTGTTTGATAAAACGATAACAATAATTATAAATATGACCTGGTCCATATAACATTGATTAAAAACAAAGAAAAAAAGGCTTTGGAATAGCTTTGAGCAAAACCAAACATGTGGCTGTAATAGAGATGCAGCCAACAGGTTAGGTTCATGAACACAATGTAGAGCGAATAGCAACAGCTTGCAAGATAATGTTTAGGCTACTTTAGCTAATGCTACTTCAGCTACACACACCAGTTCATCAGGGTTGGGAGTGAGATAAAAGATAAATTGACAATGTTAAAAGAATTTGAAAAGCAGTACTACTTGCGACATATCAAATGAGACAACTCAAGGCTAAGAAAAACAAGTACATTGTTGAAAAGAACAGTTAGAAGAATTTAGTAGTGTGTGTTTTGGCTGTATACAGTCAGAAGCAGAGTAGCATGCACTGCAAACTTTCTAAAGCATGTTCTCACAAAGACGTTGTCCCTAACCCTGACCCTTGGCACCATGATTTGTAGCTCTCAAAAACTAAATGGCCTGATGGCTCTTTTTACAACTGACCTTGTCACAAAGCAGCTTTACAGAGTTTACAGAATCCGGGTTCGAGCCCCCAATGAACAATCCTCCTCTGGTCTCAGTGTGGCATCAATAGCTGTCAGATCAAAGAAACATAAGACCGAGAGCTAAGAGAAGCAATGAGTCCAATATGAAGAGACATCTGCAGTTCCTTGTGTGCAGGTGGTTCTCGGAGTTGAGATCGGGTAAGTGGCCTCTGCTTAGTAGGAGTGAGGAGGTGCATCATGTCACTGTTGGTCTTCCTCCCCATAATCTGGGCAGCAAAGTGAAACCGGATTGCTGGTACCCCAGACTAGAGCGTGAGACTGTTAGTGATGCTCAGTGTTATGCATTATTTAAAGTGATGAACATTGTGGTCTGAATGCAGGAGCTCTGTCAAAACTCTTGTCAGCACAGCTATAGGGGAGAACCAGGAGGTAGCACATACATGAGGGCATCCTGGGTCACAAGGCAGCCAACCACTCGACTGTCAGCAAACCTGAGCAAACGCATCAGGGTGGAGGGCAACCACATACAGGCATTCCACTTTACCAGGAAACTCTGTGCCTGAGAACCCTCTGGGTCTGCCCCTTATCTAGAACAAACAGAAAGCTTGACTAAACATGTTTTCAGCCTGGACTTAAATATTATGATTTGTGTCTGAGTTCTGGTCCATATTTGGAAGATAATTCAATAACCGCTGAGTTTTATAAGAGAAAGCTCTGACCCTGCTGTTACCTTTCCAACATGAAGAACCAGCAAAAGGTCTGCACCTTGTGATCCAAGTAGGCATGGTGGATTATAAGAGTTCACTCATACTGTGATGCAAGACCATTTAGTGCTTTATAGGTTAATAACAGTATATTTAATACAAAAATTGTTGCCAGAGTAGATTAGATAAGACGGGGATGTGCTCATATTTTCTGGTTCTAGTAAGAACTGTTGCTGCTGCATTTTGGACTAACTGGAGTTAATTTAATACAGGTCACGAGTGGAGAATCTTGCTTTGCAAATATTAAAAAATATCAGATGTGATTTTCTGGATTGTGTTTATCATTTTGTCTCTCGTAGTTGAGGTATACCTATAATAAAAATTACAGGCCTCTCTCATCTTTTTAAGTGGGAGAACTTGCACAATTGGTCACTGACTAAATACTTTTTTTTGTGTGTGTATATACTCTAAATTTTAATGAATTAAGTAAAAGTTCCCTTTGACATTCACTAATAATGTATGAAAAGAAACACTAGTTCATTAGCTTAATATTTATTACCCCCAAAATTTAGACAACAACAGGGATAGCACCAAATAACAAAATTACAATGTAATTAGTGGGTGTTTTCACCAACTCACAATAAGTTAGGGATATTGTGAGAGACTTGTGGATGTGTTTTCCACTAAATGGTCTCATTGTGTACAGGTGTGTCTTATATTGGGGCCAATACCAAAAGATATTCTTTCTATATGTGGCATCAATTTCAACATTCTGTGAGTATGAAAAGCTGCTATTGTCAGTAAGTCATTCCAAGTTCATCATTTAAACTAGGGTTACCAAAGGACCTAAAAATGCGTCTAGGCGTAATTTCAAGTGTCTGGGATTTTGCAATCTTAAGCAAACGTGTCCTCTTATTCACAGACTCTAATCTGGTCACCCTTTTTATACAGCCATGAACGGACATCACCTGACCATGGCGCCTTCAGGTCGGTGGCAGGCAGTCAGATGTTGCACCTGAACTTGGTGCGTCTCAAAGTGTCATCAGCAGGCTTGCATCAAAATACAGAGCTACTGGCAGAGTTCATGACAGACCCAGGAGTGGAGCCCCACGAGTAACAGACCACAATGATGACCAGTACCTAAGGACCTATGCACCCAGACTTCGTTGGGCAACTGCGACACAGCTGCAGGCCCGTTTACGAGATGCGAGGGGGACTAGGGTTTCCAGACAAACCATTCGCAACTGATAGCACTGATTCGCTTTGGCTTGAATGCCAGACGACTGTTGCAGGTGACACCACTGACACCAAGACACTGCTGTGAACATTTGCAGTGGGCACAAGACAATGTGACCTAGACAATGCAGCAGTGGTCTTGTCGTTTAGTTCACTGATGAGTGTCGGGTCACCTTACACAGAGATGGCAGGTGAGCGATACGCTGAGGTCAACATGGTCCCCGGGGTTCTCTTTGGTAGAGGAGGTGCAACAGTCTGGGCAGGCATCACCAGTCAACGCAAAACGGATTTGGTTATTGTACATGGCTCAGTCACTGCACGTTCCTACCTCTGAGACATCATAGAACCCATCATCATCCCCCAATTCTGCCAGCACAACCTAAACTTTCTGTTCATGGATCATAATGCCCCACCACATCATGGCAGAATTGTCACAGCTTGACTTCAGGAAGTTGGAGTGCCTCATATGGTTTGGCCATCAATGTCCCCTGACCTGAACCTCATAGAGCACGTCTGGGACCAGTTGAAGTAGAGACTGCATGATCATACCCCACCCCAAGTGACCTGGCAGAACTGCGTGTTGCACTTGTGGAAGAGTGGAACGCATTGCCTCAGAACAACATCATGAGAATTTCCTTTCTGGTTGAGGTTTTGGTCACTTTTGAATGCTGGCGGTGCTTTCACTCAGGCTTTGAAGGAAAGTCATACGTGGAGGCCACACACACTACTGAGCCTCATTTTGACTTTAAGGACATTACATCAAAGTTGGATCAGCCTGTGGTGTGTTTTTCCACTTTAATTTTGTGTGAGACTCCAAATCCAGACCTCCATGTGTTGATATTTGATTTCTATTGATAATGTTTGCGTGATTTTGTTGTCAGCAAAATAGAACAATATTTAATTAATTTCAATCTATGATATATTATTTTGTGTTCCCTTATATATATATATCTTCCCAGTCTTTTTGTAATGACCTCCTAAACACTTGCTTCTCATGAGCATAGAGAAGTCATCATATTTTCAGGGGGTAGTGTGATCGTCTATAAATAACTTCCCTCTCTGCCTCCCCTTCATGCCAGCTAGCCTTTAAAAGGACTTGAGTTTCACAGCTGCCCTCTCAGAATAATGTTAAGGGCTCCTTATCCTTTGGGTTGCGTTCTCCATCTTGAGCTGCTTAACCTTTAACCTTTTCATAAACCTAATTTATATCCATAGTTAATATTTTACCACAAAACCTCTGCCATTTAAATAGTTCAGGTTAATGAAAATTGGACATTGGGTCATTTTATTCTCAATTTTAATTAGACACTTCCTTTTGTTTGCATTTGTATTAATTCTCAAGTTCTATTATATACATTAACACAAGGAACATTTCAGACCGTCCCAGGACGTATTCCCCCTTCCTGACTGTCTGCCCACAAACCCATTTTGTTATGTATGGTCCAGCCATTTGTGAAATTTACAAATCTAAAAGCACTACAAGCCACACACTCAAGGAACCGGTTTCACCCATGGTGTGTGTCTAGTACATTCAACAAGACTATGCATATACAGTATAAGACACAGACCATACAGTATGGTTTTATTATTAAAATTGTGGTTTTATTAGTGTTAATTAATACAGGATTGCTCTAACGATCCATAAAAATATTATTTTGCTGTTTATTAATGTTATTGTACATGTAATTTCATTGTATTCCATTTTGTTTAGTTTTGTATATTTATTCATATTTCCTTGTTTTATTATTTGTTAGTATTTTATATTTTTTGAGTCAACAGCCTATATTTATAATAAAACCATGGATATATTTCATAATAGAATTTTTTAAATAGATTTTCTTATCATTTATGAGAAAGAGGGATCTCTACTCTCCACAGGTATAAGGTTAATTCCGGTGTAAATGATCTCCTGTTGGAAGATTGTATTGTATTGTAGAGCATAATACTGTAGCTAAACTATAAAAGTATTTCCAATCGATAAAATGGCTATAAATATGACTAAAAGTGCAAGCAGTTACAAAGGGTCCAAGTAGACGGGGTGGGAGGTGGCCCGGGTGCCGTTGACGACACACATGTTACAGTCTCATTCAGCCTGGAACTCAAATGTGCAACCCTAGCATAAGATTTAGGCCATGGTCAGAAAATATATTGACACATTAAAATACAAACTTTATTTCTATAAACTCTGTAAAGCTGCTTTGTGACATCAATTGTAAAAAGTGCTATATAAATAAAATTGACTTGACTTGTAGGTGTCCAGAGTTTGGAGTGGCCATGAAGAATATCAAGTTTGTGAGGTTATACTTTGTAACCTCACAAGTAAACAGTAGATTTAAATGTAACTAATCATTTGGGGATGTCGTCTTTTTGTGCAATGAATTATACTTTTAGTGAATGTATTTTCGTTTTTAGATAAGCTGCCCCATTTAAGCAAGGTAAATGCTAGATAAACTAAAATATAATTTTAATTTGTTCAAAAATTTTATTCAATCTTTTATACTTTTCACTGCTTTGTATTGAACAAATGGACCAGTGCAACACACTAAGACATTTATTTGCACTCAGAAGATTTTTGGTCACACTCTGAAATTTATGCATGCATATTGCTGCGAATACCAATTATAAAATTGGGAATCTTGACTTTTGAATACTTTTTTGTTATTGAATATTCTTTCTGTTTGTCTTGCAGGCTCGAATAGCATTCCTCCAAGGAGAGAGAAAGGGTCAAGAAAATTTAAAGAACGATCTGGTTAGAAGAATAAAAATGTTAGAATATGCATTAAAGCAAGAAAGGTTTGTAGCAATTTCATTAACTGTTCAGTTTATTTTCTTAGTATTTTGTAAACATATAATGTGATATTGTGTTTTCATAATCTGTAAAGCTCTTTTTTTGGAGTTAGCCATCGTATGAATTTGTTAAATTATAGTACCAACATAGACTTGACCTTATTCACTGATTAGTCAAACTAGTTTTTGGATGCTTACTGCAAATTGAAACGAGTAAGGAAAGGAGCACACTCACAGACATAAAATCAATACTTTCGGTTGTAATGTTATTTACTTTTAATATTACTGTTTTTTTATTATTGTATAATGTTCAAAATTCTAATGTAACTTTTGCTTATTGCTTATTAAATAATGTTAAAATTTTGTTTCATTTGTTTTTTCAGAGCAAAATACCATAAATTAAAATATGGGACAGAGCTAAATCAAGGTGAGGTCAAAATGCCCAGCTTTGAATCAGGTAAGTACTTTCCTTGCCTATTCCAGAGTGATAAACTAATAAAATACTGGCATTAGTGTACAAGCTCTTTTCCTAAAATGAGATTTTATTAATGACTGTCATTCCAGAAGATACCAAAGATACAGAGGTGCCTGCTGTAGCACAAAATAGTCAGTTAACCTGGAAACAAGGCCGGCAACTCCTAAGACAGTGAGTTTCTCTCAACATTATAATTGTGCTCTGTAAATAATGTATCACATTTCAGAACTGATTTAAATACCAATAAAGCTAAGCAGTTCTATTGCACTTTGGTGCTGTTATACAAACTTGATTTCCAGAGAAGTGTTTTTCTTAAACATGTGATTTGTTAACTCTCTTGAACTTTAATTTTAATTCATAAAAGGACAAAAGTGCAAGTGCAGTTTTAACTGATCAACTTAAATTTATTTGGAAATATGAACAAATTTACAATTTGATACCTGCAACACATAGACAAGTTGAAACAGAGGTGTGTACCACATTACCTTTCCATTGAATTGCATTGATTAATCATTTAGAAACTGAGAATGCCAGTTGTTGCTGTTCTGTAAGTGGACATTTTGCTTGATATAAGAGGATCTGGACTACTTGAGGTGAGTCAGACAGACACTCTGTGTCTACGAAGCCAGGCAGTTGTAGCACATGCTTTGCATTGCAGAAATAACCATGGAATTCCCAGGAGAAGATGCCATCTTGAAGGCAGAATAGATCTGTAAAGTCACAAAATTCAGGCTCATGAAGTGGGTCCCCTTCCTTTTGCACCTTTTATGGATCACAGTCTGAATATACCAAAGATAGAATGGACCAGAGTTTGAAGTCCTGAAAAACATTTCAGTCCACCTGAGATGAGCCCGGGTCCGTAAAACTTGGTGGTGTTACTGTATAGAATTGAAGCTGCATAGAATTGGGTTTCACTATGTTATAGTTACAGGTTGAATGTCTTGATGCTGTGGCAGACTGTGTTCAATGCCAGCGGTTTTCCAAAGTCCTTCTGAGCTGGTGTGGCTGTTTGTCATCGTAGTGCGACTGTTTCTCATTCAGTGCCTTCTGAGGGCAAGGTTTTTTTGCCTTGTCTTACAGGGACTGGAATTTCTTTAGATTTATCATTACACAAATATTATTTACTATAGATTATGAAAAAACAATTCATTGTCATCTAGTGTTGAAGTGTTCTTTTTGAACTGACTGACCATTCTCATTAAGTTTGACACAAAGTGATGGGCCATGACCCATCTTCGCTTTTAGAGACTGGACCTTTGGTGGATGTTCCTTTTAAAACAAATTATAATATTAAAATATTTTGCAGCTCACCTGCATATTCTTGAATTTTTCAAAATAGATGTAATGTTCTATAAACTTTTCTCTCTTTATTTTGCTCCGTTTCAACTGTGTTTTTTCTTGTGTCGCAGGTGAACGATTGTAAATGTGTCGACATTTCAAAAATACATATGTTGATCTGTGAAAACATTGGGGATATATCCATATCTTAAATAAAAGTTAATTAGAATGAATAAATCACACATTTTAGTTTTTATTGCATTTTATGAAAAAATCCAACTTTTTTTTTTTAGAGATGGCGTTTGTAAATCGGTTGCTGTTAGAAGAATGTCCAACAATATTTCACTTGGCTTTATCCAATTTTAGCTAAAATGTGATCTGGCTTTCTTGTCTGTTGTTGTCATGTTGTGTGCCATAAATTATCTTTTGTTGATCTTCCAAAAAGCTAGTATTTTTAAGCATTTTTAATTATTTTTTTGTTTTCTGTACTTATCAGGTATCTTCAGGAAGTAGGTTACACAGACACAATATTGGATGTGCGGTCACAACGAGTGCGGTCTTTACTAGGGTTGTCTGGTACAGAGCAGAATGGCTCGGTGGAAACCAAGAACCTGGAACAAATCCTTAATGGAGCAGAGTCTCCGGCCAAAAGGAAGGGGCAAGACATAAAAAGGTACTAAAAATAACAAATTTTCTTTATTTAAATGAACTGGTTGTATTGTTACATATAAACATACAGGTTTTAGTTATTTGTTTGCAAATGAGCTGATTCTTTTGTGTGATTTTATTTATTATTATTATTTTTTTTAAATAAACCTTATGTGTAAAGTGACACACCCTGCTTGTATTACAGGAATCCAGGAGATGCCCTAGAGACATTTAATTTCTTAGAAAATGCTGACGACAGTGATGAAGAGGAAGATGAAGAGGGAGACTTAATGGAAGACATCTCAAACAGGACTGATAAACAAAGAATAAAGAAACATAAGATTAAGGTGAGGCGTAATAGAGCTGTTTTAACAAGCTGCATGAGTTTTTACTGTGTTGCTTTAGTGTTCTCACTATTGATTGTTGTACGGGAGGCTGTGCTTCCTTCAGTCCACTTGGTCATGTAGTGAATCTGGGTTTGCTAACATGCTTCGTTTGGATGGCATGGGGTTGTGTGGCTTGATCGCAGCCTTTTTAGTCCGGATTGCCGACGGTGGTCAGACGCTTGTTGCTTGTTTACCACGGACCTGCTCTTCGCCCTACTATGCTGCTTGGCAATGCTGCTTATGTACTCTCGGTCTGAACTTCAAATTTTGACCTGCCACTCTCGGCTAGATCCTGTTCTCTACAGTCTGTGCCGGTCACTGGGGATTGCTCGGCACCCTCGCTATATACACCACTCCAACAGACGACCCTCGATCAGCTCCGGTTCTGATTCATTCACCCCAACTGTGTGGACGTTTGATCATCGTTGACGTTGTGTCCCGCAGGTTGTCAGAGGAATAAACTTTTGACAATCTTCTTCCTCTACCGAAACCATCTGCATCTCCTTCTTCAGCCTGTCTCAACTTTAACCTGGCTCTTCTCAGTGCTCATTATATAAGTTATAAAGCTTCACTAATCAGTGACATGAATCATATCTCATTAGAAAGTCGACCTGTTCTGTGTTACCGAATCCTGGCAACAACCTGGGGATTATTTTCATTTAAACTTAATGACTCCACCTGGATACAGCTACCAGACAAGCAGACAGAGGTGGTGGCTTGGCTGTGGTTTATAGATCAGATTTAATAATCAAAGAACTTGTACCCTTCTATGTGAACTTGTTTGAATACATTGCTTTAATAGATGCTTCCTCTGCTGCTGCTGTTAGTTTATCGACCTCCAAAAAGGTTGCCGCTTTCTTTTCTGAATTTGTCTTGAAATGTGTCATGGCTCTGCTCTGCTATGATGGTACTTGGGGCCTTTAACTTCCATGTTGACACCAAATGCTCGCTCTCTTGTGCTAATTTCTGTACTGGACTGCTTTAACTTAACTCAGCATGTAGATTTTCCTACTCAGTCACATTCTTGATTTGCTCTGTACTGCTGGTTTGAATAATGTCCGTGTCTCTGGATCAGAATCAGGTATTTCTTATCATAAGCTTACTGAATGTAGCTTTTCTCTTTCCATTTCTTCATCTCATGAGAAAAAATTTTTGTTTCTATGTTATCAAGTCTGTCAGTACAGACTGGTTTGCTGTCTCTCTTCAGCTTTCATCTCAGCATGCCCCGTTGTCTCGCTCTTGCCCTTGGTTTACCCCTGAGCTTAGAGCAATGAAGGCCACTAACGGACACCTTGAGCGACTGTATACAAAAAGTGGTGTTTGATCACTTACAGTTCTACACTGAATAGATTTAGAAGTATAGGGACACTGTAAATGCTGCTCACTCTTGCTACTACTCATCCATCATAAATGGTGCTGAATCTAGACCTATAACACTCTTCAGGACAATGAACAAACTTCTCCAACCCCCTTCACAATCCTGCCTTTACACCTCTGAGCGGTGTCAAGCTTTTCTCAAGTTCTTCAATAACCAGATTTATCTTGACTTTACATTTAACTCTCAAGTAGTTCTCCCTGTTGATTCTCCTCCTCTGATTTCATAACTGAGTTGCGTTGCGGCAGTTGATTCTAGTGTTGTTTCTGAGATTGCTCAGAGTAACCTTTCCTCCTGTCAGCTTGACCCAGCCCTTTCTACTTTACTTAAAGCATGTTACCAGAGTAATTACCAAGTAATCAACACTGGTCTCTCCCTGGGCTATGTCTCTACCTTTTTAACTAATACAATATGATCCATTTCTGACAGGTTTTCGTACTCTGCACAGTATTGAAAAGGCTCTTCTGCGTGTAGTAATGACTACTTAATATTCTCCTCCTGCTTGATTTTGAGTCCTGCATTTTTCACTGTAAATCACCACATTCTTATCTGCTGTCTTTTATCTATTGGTATCTCAGACTCCGCTCTTCAGTGGTTTAAGTCATATCTCACTAATGGACAACAATTTATTAAAATTGGCCCATGTGACTTCCAGTGGTGCCATGTTGTAGACGGCAGTAAGAAAAGTAGCTCTGGGGAAAACCAATTAAAACTAGCTCTTAACTAAAGTTATGATGGCAGAAAGTAAGCAAATCTAAACAAACAATCGGCAAATAGAGCTCATGAAAAATATGGTTAAGATGGGGAAGAACGGAGAGGAGGAGGGGGCAAAAGAAAAACGGGTTGAAGCAGAGGAGGGGCATAGCCGAGAGAAAGAAAGGCCAGGAACAGCCAGTAGGGAGCATGACTCGCTAATACTAAATGAGCTGGGCAAACTAAGGCAAGAACAAGAAAGCGTCAGGTGACAACGAGAGCACTGGCCAGACTCAAACAACATGAAAGAGCTTATGGCCAAATATCATCTTTGGACCAAAGAACAACTATATATAGGAGAGACTGGGAATAAAACTATGCGGCTGGAATGTGCCATTGCTTTTCTATTCCAAAAAACAGCCAAACTATCTGCAAAATGTGATGACTTATGGTGCTTGCCCACTGCACTGGTGCCGTTGCGGACTGGTTCACGATTTTAGAACTGGTGCCATGCTTTTCCACTGCAAAAAAGTTGGTGCCGGTTCTGCAATTTCGGCTCGAAACCAGCACCATTCTTTTCCCGGTTTTGGGGCCAGGAACCAAAATGTCTTCGGGTGGGGGCGGGCATTTGCGCTAATTGTAGTCCATGACTAGAAAAGCGGAAAACCGTCAAATAAGCTAAAAGTGATTACAAATTGAACCTATCGTCTTTCACATAATCTGTCATTGTCAATTTCTTTCAACGTCTAAAAGATTCTTTTGAACACAAACATCTGATCTCCGTGCTGCAGAATTGCCTGAAAACACAAGATAAGTTCCGCCATTGATGGTTTGTGACGTGAGATTAAGTGGGGCGTGGTTTATGATGTAGTCACCCGGCTCCGATTTGAGCACCAGTGCAGTGGAAAAGCAGGCCGGTTTGCGTTGGTTCACAACTTTGGAACCGACCGAGAACTGGAACCGGCACCAGTGCCGTGGAAACTGGGTACCAGAGTCAAGAATGAGATGAAGCGGAAGAGAATGACACAATAGGCTTCATAACAGAGCTGATTATAAAGTCCAAATAACATAACCTGCACATGAGCATTGAGAGGGTGCACTGCTTGCTTGTAGAGAAGTCCGAAGCCCAAAAGCATCACCAGTCAGTGCAAAACAGATTTGGTTATTGTACATGGCTCAGTCACTGCACGTTCTTACCTCAGCGACATCATAGAGAGCTTAATGATTTCACTTCAAATTGATGTAAACAAGCTAAATCTAGTTTCATACAATGCTCATGGTCTGAATCATCCTATTAAGAGAGAGAAGATACTGATCCAACTGAAAAGATTAGTTTTCAATTGCTTTGTTACAGGAGACATACTTGATGGAAATTGAGCACTGAAAACTAAAAAGAGACTGGGTTAACCAGGTATTCCATGTCTCATATGGCAAAAAGAGGGGTAGTCATTCCAGTTAGTAAAGGGACACCATTTGTGATAGAAAAAGAAATTTGTGACAATACAGGAAGGTATATATTGATTGTAGGATTAATAGGGGACACAACTATTTTTGTACTTGATGTCTAAGCCCTGAATGAGGAGAAAGATATATTCTTTCAACAAATAGCTAAAGCAATATCCAGTGAGAAAAAGGTATAATGATAGGAGAAGATTTCAATACAGTACAGAATGGTGTATTGGATAGGTTTCCTCTGGATCAGGGACAATGCATGAGAAAATAATTTAAATATTTAGGCTGAAAAACAAAAAGAACTAGAAAATAAGTTTGAATAATTGAAGTTGAAACGTTAAAGAACAACAGGTAAGTCAATATTTTGCCAAACAAATAGCAGCAGAAGCATTCAGAGATTATTATAAAACTATGGTGACCCTGAAAATGAGCATGATGAAATGCAAACTTTTCTTAAAGATATAAAGCTAACAACTTTATCAGAGGATGAGACATTGGAAATGACTCGGCCAATCTGCACAGGAAATAATGGACACTGTAAAAACCCTGCAAAATAAGAGAATTCTATAAAAGCTTTAAAGAAGAAATAAGTCCTGTGTTACGTAGGGTACTTAATTATGCTCTGTCTTCAGGGCACCCACCAAAATCATGGTCAGAAGCCATTATATCAATGTTACATAAAGAAGGGAAAAATTCAACTCTATGTGAAGGATATAGACCTGTGAGTTTACTTTGCAGTGATCTAAAAATTCATACAAGTATAATGGCAAACAGGATGCAGAAATATACAACTAAATGATTTAAAACCAAATGGGGTTTATCAAGGTAGGCAAGGAGCAAATAATATCAGGAGAATATTAAAATAAAAATATATACCTCAGTGAACCTCAATTCAGTTCTGTTTTATTTATGTAGCGCTTTTCACAACTGTTGTTGTCACAAAGCAGCTTTACAAGGTTCGGGCCTGAGCCCCTAATGAGCCAAGGCGAGGGGGGCAAGGAAAAACTCCTTGGACTGAGTAAGAAACCTTGGGAGGAATCAAAGTAGGGGAACCCATCCTCCGCTGGTCCTCAATCTGCTGTGATGCTTAGCTTAGATGCCCAAAAGGCATTTGATAGAGTGAATGGTTATAGGTGCATTTCCAGAATTCTTAATGTTCCTGTGAGCACTGTGGGGGCCATTATCCGGAAATAGAAAGAGCATCAGTTCACCATAAACCAGCCACGATCGGGTGCTCCACGTAAGATTCCTTTCTGTCATCCTTTAAACGTGGTCTAAAGACCTTTCTGTTTTAATAAATGACTTTTTCCAATCTTTTTTACGTTATTGTTAAGCAGCATGTACTTCGCTTTCGGGTTTTGCTTTTCTGGCCTATCGAAGCAGACTGCTCACACCCCCACCCATCCAGAAAACTCTCCTAGCGCATGTGCGTTTTTACTGCTTTTGTGGAGAATTTCTGAAGTATTTGAAATAACTTACTCTTTCCAGCTTAATGTAAATCAACAATTCTTGGTCATAGATCTTCTGAAAGCTCTTTCTGGCCAATGCATGGTTCACATAAGTATGTGGAGAAAACCCTACATTGTTTGCATGGATTTTATCAGTCGAAGTAGCTCTGGTCTAAACCTCAAACTAATTTTCTTAACAAGCCTTATACATAGACATGCTATGTAAGGTCAAGTGTGTGTTGAATTGCTTAAGAATTGCCATAACAAATACAAAGAGGTAACTAATCTTGGTCTTTTTAGGTAGGAAATGAAGGTTTGGCATCAGACCTTCCAGATGACCCAGACACTGAAGAAGCACTAAAGGAATTTGATTTCCTGGTGAATGCAGAGGATGGCGAGGGTGCAGGCGAAGCTCGAAGTTCAGGAGATGGCACAGAATGGGGTAAATTGTGCTACTATCCTAATAGCAAAGGCTTCTTAGTCTGTTTTCTGTTGCATACACATGGCCTGTTCTACACTGCTTCACACAGTAATATTTTGTTGCACTGTTCTTAGCTTTGATTACGGCACCCATTTACTGTGGCATCGTTTCGTTTAGCTTCTGCAATGTCACAACATTTATTTACGTTCAGAGTTGCGCTCATTTTTCACCAAGCTAGAGATGGAAGATGGATCTTTTTTTGGGGTGTTCCCGTTAGGGGTCGCCACAGGGGAGCCCTTGTTTCCATTTCTTACTGTGCTCTGCATCTTCCTCTCTCACACCAACCGCCCACATGTCCGATCACCACATCCATACACCTCTTTTTTGTCCTTCCTCTTCTTCTCTTATCTGACAGCTCCATCCTCAACATCCTATTCCCAGTATACTTAGCCTCTCTCCTTTGTATATGTCCAAAATAATGCAGTCTTGGTTCTCTGACTTTGTCTCCTTTAATTTACTCATTCTGTCCATCACTCCCAATGCAAATCTTAACATCTTTAACCTTTCTAGGCATGAAACCGTACTGCTGCTCATTAATTGTCACCTCTCTTTTTAACCTAGCTTTCACTAATCCTTCCCATAACTTCAAACATTGACTGATCAACTTTATCCCTCTGTTATCATCACCCTAATTCTTGAAAATCGTTACTATTACACTTTTTCCACTCTTCTGGCATCCTCTCACTTTCCAAGATTTTCTAAAACTCCACTGCCAATCTCTCCTAAACACCTCCATGCTTCTACAGGTATGTCATCTGGCCAAAAAGCCTTTCCTTGTCTTCATAGTCATCCTTGCTTACATCTTGCTAATTTGCTGCACTTCCTTGTTCACTATTCCCACATCATCCATACTTCATTCATCAGCCCCTTAAAATATTCCTTCTATCTCCTCTGCGTACTTTACTCAATTGTGAGTATTTCATCATCGCCCTTTATCACCCTAACCTGCCGCTTTATTGTATTCATTCTTACAGCTCGGTCCCTCTGTCTAGCCAATCTGCATAGGTCTGTTTCTCCTTCCTTAGGGTCCAACTTCATGTTCTTTGTCTTATCTTTAACTTTCGCCATCCCTCTCTTTGCCTTGTGCCCGATCTTCCTGTACTCATGTCTACTTTCTTCATCTCTCTGACTAGCCCATTTTTTCTTCAAGCCTCTTCCTCTGTATACGATCCTATACTTCATCATTCCACCACCAGATTTCTTTATCTTCATTTTTCTGTCCCAATGTCACACCAAGCACTTTTTTTGCTGTCTTCCTCACCACATAGTAGTGATGAACTGCTTTGAGCATCTAGTCAAGGACTTCATAATTTCTTCACTACCAGACACACTTGATCCACTACACATCACTCTCATCTGGACTCTAGAAGGGGAATTGTGTTAAAATGTTCTTCATCGACTACAGCTCAGCATTTAACACCATAATTCCCTCTACACTCACCACCAAGCTGAAGCACCTTGGGACTATACTCATCTCTGTGCCAGTGAATCTCTAATTTCCTAACTGGTAGACCACAGACAGTAAGGATGGGTGAACATGTCTCAGCCTCCCTTACTCTCAGCACTGAAGCCCCCCCCCAGGGTTGTGTTCTGAGCCCCTTGCTATATTCATTGTACACACATGACTGTGTGGCCACTACCAGCTCCACCACCATCATTAAGTTTGCTGACGACACCGTCGTGGTGGGCCTGATCTCTGATAACGAGTCGGCCTACCTGAAGGAGATACCGCTCCATGAAAGCCAACACAGAGAGACTGAGTAGGAGCTTCTTCCCACAGGCGATATGGTCTCTAAAGCAGATCAGTACCCAGGACTAAACAATCTGCGTCCTTGCACATTGCACAATACATAGTAATGGACACTTGCATGGACATACACGGACATTCACGGTACATTTGCATATTACACATTAATGAACATTTTGCACTTTTGCACAGATTATGGACATTGGTCACCTACACACATGCATATTGCACACTTTTTGATTATTTCCAGTTATTTCCACAAAACTCATCTTTTTACTTACTCTCACTGTATAGATACATTTTTATAGTCTTTATATTTCTTATATATTTTTGAAGTTTTTTATTTTTGTTTTATTTATCTAACTTGTCATTTCCAGTTATTTCCCCTAAACATCTTTATATTTACTCTCACTTTTATAGATAAGATTTATATGTATTGATACGTTTTTATAGCTCTGATTTCTCATATAT
>JBBIGC010000001.1:39874585-39890724 GCA_037576955.1 Lepidarchus adonis
AAAAACATGGCCGCGCCCATGGCACAAAAACAGTTATAAACAACAAAGTTTTAATGAATAACGAAAACATTGTAGTTATTTTTGAAGTATGTTTTTATGAATCAGAGGTAATTTGTAACATATTCAGAGTAACTTGTCATAATAATCGGGGTTCCTTTTAAGTAGTTTGAAAAACATGAAACCAGTATAATTAAACATCAGACTTTTCTTTCTGTTTGTGGGGTTGATACACACTGTTTATGAAAACAAACTGTTCGATATGGCACACTTGTGAATTAAATTGCTGTTTTCTTTTTTCCAATGCTTAGCTGAACCATTACCATTTCCATCCGGAGGGGGAAAGTCCTTCATCATGGGCTCAGATGACGTGTTGGAAAGTGTGTTGGGCCTTGGGGACCTCGCTGACTTGACTGTGTCCAATGATGAGGCTGATTATAGCTTTGATGTAAGTAGTCAATCATGCCTTGCATTGTGAACCTTTACAAAAATGGCTTAGTATAGAAATTCTCCTTTTTCTCAGGAACAATACTCACTGCAACTACAACAGTAAAATGTTGTTTATGGGGATTGTAGGTTACTGTTCTTCTTGTAGTGTTCTGTATACTGGTCATGAGGTTATTTAAAGTTTATTTTAGCACTGAAGTGATAACCCTGGGAATTTTGCACCACTTTGCACTGTACCTCTACTGCTGATTATGTGCATTATTGCATTTCTAAACTCTATAGCTCAGTAAGGCTCCAATCTGGTTCTGGAGGGCTGAGGTCCAGCACATTTTGGTAGCTCCCCTCCTCAAACACACACACTAAACCTGGCAATTAGCAGGTAAATCACCGACCTGGACTGGATACTGACCCTCTAGGGCCCAAGTTGCCTATAGCTCATGTGCTTATATTCTTGCATCTACACAAAATATGACATACAGTTTTATGGAAATGTTTGGCCACCCTTGGTTAAATGATATCTTAATTAAACAGAATTAAAACCGGGCAGTGGTAGCATAGTGGTTAGGACCTTGCCCTTGTGAACAGGGTGGTCCTGGCACAGGTGCCAATGAGGTAACTTTTGAGCAAGGTACCATTCCAATATACTTCTCCCCAGATGCTTTTAATAGCTGCCACTTGCTTCACATGTGATAGGTTAATTGCAGGGGTCATATTACATTGCTGTGCAATTTGTATGATGGCAAACTTCACTTCATTTATAATCAAACCCTGTTAGTGTCATTTTATCTTTTATGTTATCTACATGGGCTTCAAATGAAAGACTGGGGTCTATAATCACAACAAGGTCTTTCACTGCTTTACAAGATGAGACAGAATGGCCCTCCAGAGTTTTGAAACATCCACTGTCTAATGTCCTTTACACGTTCTTCGATTACACTAAGCTGGTGTTTCTCGTCTGGCATCAATGAAACGTGTGTATCATCTGCGTAGCAGTGGACGTTGGCTCCACACTTTTGAATGATGTATCCCAGAGGTAACATATACAGGGAGAACACTAATGGGCCTAAAATGGAACCCTGTGAAACACCAAACTTTACCTTACTATTAGCGGAGGAATCACCATTTATATCTATGAACTGATAGTGATTAGTTAGATAAGACCTAAACCAAGAGAGGACTGTTCCCTTTATTCCAACAACATTTTTTAACCTGTCTTGTAGGATGATGTAATCAATAGTATCAAAAGCTGCACTAAGATCAAGCAACACAAGTAAGGAGACACATCCTTGATCGGATGCAAGAATGAGGTCATTTACTACCTTCACCAGTGCAGTCTCTGTACTATGATTAGGCCTAAGCCCTGATTGTAACAGTTCATGAATGTTGTTGGGTTTTTTTTGTAAGAAAGAACATGACTGCTGGGCTACAGCCTTACTAGATTGATCTGGTTGTCTTTGCAGCATTTAGAGCATTTTTGTAGCTCAGGAGACTCTCAGATTATTTTCCTGCATTATCTAGGGTACAGGAGAGAATCGATTCTAAGCATTCAGATACTTGATCAAGTTCTGAGGGGTCTGATACTGATCCAAGGTGGTCAAGGTCAAAAGCTCAGGCAGATTAGAAATACAATTATAAGCACTAGATGATGTGAATGTGCGCTTAATGTAGTATTGTGTTATGTGTTATTTCTAAGATGCTGCTTAAATACATCAGGATGCAGCTCAAAATTGTTTACAGTATACATAGTAATATAATGTTATACAGATTCATCCAATTAAAGATACTTTATGTACAGTTTGAAATTTGAAGCCCATGTCTAGGATTTGTCTGTGCGTAGTGGCTCGTGATGCACTGATTCCAGCCTCGGTCCACTCCTTGTGAAGCTACCCCAAATTATTGAATGGTTTTTGCTTTTTCCTACCACTCAACTTTCTATGAATGTGTAGAACAACCAGCTTCTTTAGCAATGACCCTTTGTTTCTTAACCGTCTTTTGGAGGGTGTCAATAAATGTCTCCATGACCGTGTAGCCTCCTGACCCAGACTGAGACTATTTAAAGGCTCAGAAAACCTTTGCAGGCGTTTTGAGTTAATTAGCTGATTTGGATGTGACACCTTGACTTTCCAAGATTGAACTTTTTCACACAATTCTAATTTTCTGAGACACTGAATATTGGATTTTATTATCTGTAAGCCATCATCCTTGGAATTCCAAGATATGAAGGCATGACATTTCACTCTGTTTAATGAATCTATATAATATATGGATTTCAGTTTCTGAAAGTAATGTCAATAAATATTGAACTTTTTTTTTTTTTGAAGATGTACCTATATTCATTCAGCCATTAATTGTGTGTGTCTTCAGTCTTGTCATAGATTCTGCACCAAAGAGAAAGAAACTAATAAAGGAACCCATTTAGGAATCCATGTGTGTTCTTGGTCCTAGAATTCTAGGTGAATTCTAGGACTCCTGGCCTGAAGTTACTTTCCCTTACATGCCACATTCCAGATGGATTACAGTTGTATGAAACTGCAAGGCACCTGTATGCTGTAACAGCACAGGCTTTAGTAGTCATTTGGCCTTTTTCATGTTTAATTTTTAACTGTTTAAACAGTTGTTAAAATGCATAACCACCCCTCACCCCTTCATCCTCCTATTTTTAGCTGCCGGCCAATAAAGACACATACAGGAAGACATGGAATGCAAAGTATACCCTCCGCAGCCACTTTGATGGAGTGCGTTCCTTGGCATTCCATCCTGTAGAGCCAGTGCTGGTCACCGTATCAGAAGATCACACCCTAAAGCTGTGGAACCTGCAGAAAACCGTACCTGCCAAAAAGCAAGTGATTTTTGATTCTTTAATTTTGACTGCTGCTTCATGTATGACCGATTTTGTCTGTTAGTGGCCAGATATAAACGTCATCAATGCTTCTGTTCCTAATTAAGTTTTAATATTCTGAACAGATTTCTTTCCTAATTTGCATTCTAGAAGTGCCTCATTTGATGTGGAGCCCATATACACATTTAGAGCACACATGTAAGTGCTTTCTTCAATATTTCTTTATAAACTTCATATGATTTCGTTGTCGAAATAAATAAATGAATGCAACATCCAGGTATTTCCCGTCTAATTTGCAGATTAGGTGTTCTGTGATAAATGTACATCTGTATTGTGACTTTTCTCTCCATAGTGGGCCTGTGCTTTCTTTGGCTATTACTGCAAGTGGGGAGCAGTGCTTTAGTGGTGGGATTGACTCAACGATACAGTGGTGGAATATCCCCAGCTCTAATGTTGACCCTTATGACACATACGGTGAGGACATTTACTGGATCTTATTACTTTACCTAATGTCTTAAGGAGCTAGCTTAGGGCAGATACAGTTGGAAGCAAAGGTTTGGGCACTCGTAGTCAAATGACTTGTTTTGTTAAATTTCTGTGGGATTATTATTATAGTTACAGGCCATTTACAGAGAACCCACTTAAAGCATAATTAGTTTGCTGAATGTAGGGGGTGGGGGGGTGGGGTTGGCACACAACAAAAAAACCCCAAAATTGATATATTTGATGTGTGCTAAACACTCCAAATATATAAATATTTTTACTTACAAAGTCAGCATAGCATGGATTTTTGCTAGAAGCTTTTAAATTTTTCACCATAATTTGAAATACTGGTGGCAGTATAACATTCAGTTCAACCATCGCATGCCTTTGTGTAGCACCAGAAAGTGTGAAATTGATGCTATCTTTTGGTGTTGGCTCTAAATTGTCCTGCTTTGCTCAGATCCCAGTGTTTTGGCCGGCTCATTTCTGGGACACACTGATGCTGTTTGGGGACTGGCCTACAGTGGAATTAAAAATCGATTGTTGTCCTGTTCTGCTGATGGAACTGTCAAGCTGTGGAACCCTCAAGAGAGGTTGCCTTGTCTTTGCACATTTAACTCAAAGAGAGGTGAAAATTTACATCATCTTACAAATGGTCTTTTACTTTTGATTTAAAGCCAGAACCATCAAATTCTACATGAAGCTTACCAGCACAATACTTATCTAATATTAATTTGGTGACCCCTAAGGCTAGGCTTATTTGTGATTTAGTGGGACAGCAAGGGTTGCAAATGTATGAATTTGGATAGCATGGAAATTATAATAAATAAATAGTATGAAACCGTAGTTGTAATTGTACATTGACTTTCATTATGCTTTTTATTTATTTTTTGCAGAGCATGGCATTCCCACAGCAGTAGATTTTAATGGTTGCGATCCAGCATACATGGTGGCATCTTACAACACAGGAACTGCTGTTGTGTACGATTTGGAATCTTCTCAATCTGTTGTGGAGTTCACAACACAAAGAGAGAGCAGTAAGAACTCTATCCACAAGTTGTACTGTAACATGACTCAGGCCTTAGTGACTCTTATTCTACTTGAATTGTGTAGTTGAGCTTTGAGATAAAAAATTAAAAATTTTACTAAACGAAACATGAATGATTGCTGACGTACCTGAGGTTTAAGCTTGACATTTTTGTTTGCTTGCAGCTCTTCCAGCTGGGAATCACATTAATAAAGTAGTGAGTCATCCTACCCTGCCAGTCACAATCACAGCTCATGAAGATAGACATATAAAATTTTTTGACAATAAATCAGGTATGTTTTGTGTTCTAACCAGTCTATTTGCAGTGTTTTTGTATGTTTTGGTACAAAGTTATCATGAGTTATACTGGTTAAATACAGGTTTAAAATATTGAGTGCATTTTTAAAACTGAATAAAATTGTTCAGATTTTTTTTATTGGTTAAGGAATTTTTATTACCTGGTTTTTCTTGTTCTATTTAGGTAAAGTTATCCATGCAATGGTGGCTCATTTGGATGCTGTCACCAGTCTGGCAGTGGATCCTAATGGCATCTATCTGATGTCAGGAAGTAAGTGCTAATTATGCTTTTTAACTGGCTATCTTTTTAAAAAATTAAATAGTACTTTTTTATATACTTATTAGTAGGGCTGCACGATTATGGCCTAAATTATTATCATGATTAATTTGATCAATATTGAGATCACAATTTTTTTTATCATGATTACTCATTGATCTTAATAACCCAAAATTTTTCTTGCACTGTTACGTAAACATTGCTCTGCTTTCACCTCCGTGTATCCATACTGGTACAGTTCTTATATTACTAATGTTATAAACAAAGCATTGACACACATGAACATATAAAACATAGATTAAACACAAGCATATACTTTCCATTGTTCTGCTTGAGCTTGGTGGTCATAGAATGTACTCAACAGTTGTAAGATCCTCCTCTATTTCTCCATGACGTTTTGCATACAGAGCAGGCTATTTTATACTGGCAATTAAAACAAAAATAAAATGTCTGGTGCTGGAGAAGGTGAAGATCCCTCAAAGTGGATCGTCATCCGTTGTTTGGAAATACTTCGGATTTAAAGCAAGTAAAGAACAAATCAAAAGCAAAGAGTGCTACAGAGTTGTATTTGCGCAACAAAGCAACACAACTAACTTCTTCAAACACCTGTAATCACACCACAAACTGCGATGTGAGGAATGTATGAAGGCCAAGAAAAACAATGACTCAGTTGCTAAACTGCCGAACGCCAAACTCGGACAATAAAAGCGAGTCTGTACGGCGCATACACATCAGTGTATCTATCCAGCTCACAACGACATGCTGAAATCACCAACACAATTACATTTAATTTAGCCAAAGATATGTGCCCAATGAACATGGTGAGTAACAAAGTCTTCAGGAAAATGGTCAACATACTGGACAAAAGATTTGTTATCCCCTTGTGCAGTTATTTTTTTTTGAATGTGGCAATACCTGTGCTGTATGCAAAGCATCGTGGAGAAATAGAGAGGGATCTTGCAACTGTTGAATACTTTGCCATGACCACTGACCGCTGGTCAAGCAGAACAAGGCCTTTCTTCACGAGTAACTTTTTTCTCAAGTAGTTATCCATCGTATAATTGCTTTTTAAAGCTTCGCAATAAATCATCCCGACTGCATCTGAGAAACTTCTAGCAGCACAGTGCAAGTGACTTTGCGTTTGGAGTATAAATCGATTGATCATGTTATTTTAATTGTGGGAACCCAAAATCATGATTGAGATTTTAAATTAAATTAATTGTGCAGCCCTACTTATTAGTAGCAAACATGCTTAATGTAAACTGAAAGTTTTGGTTGTACCTACACTGCTCAAAAAATAAAGGGAACGCTTAAACAACACAGTGTAAATCCAAGTCAATTGTAGTTGGCCCTGGGTTCCTCCTAATGCAAGACAATGCTAGACCTCACGTGGCTGGAGTGTGTCCGCAGTTCCTGCAAGACGAAGGCATTGATGCTATGGACTGGCCCGTTCGTTCCATAGACCTGAATCCAATTGAGCACATCTGGGACATGATGTCTCACTCCATCCACCAACACCACATTACACCATATACTTTAATCCAGGTCTGGACATAGCTGTTGAGCTAGCAGGCTACGCACTACATCATAATGACAGAACGAGCGACTCAAGTAAGGGCAGAGGAGGGGGGTTATGCATCTATGTCAATAGCAGCTGTTTCAGAAACACTGGGACTGACAGTGAGTAAACTTGAGTTTACGGTTGTCATAGTAACTGCGTTGTATATTGCACCGGACACCAACGCTAGCTTGGTTCTAGGAAATTTGCATGACATTATTAGCTGTCAACAGAACAAATATTCTGAGGCAGTGCAAATTGTATCAGGGGATTTTAACCAGACTGATTTGAAGACTGTACTTCCTAAATTCTGTCAGCACATTAAGTTCACCACTAGGGGAGCTAACACACTGGATAAGGTCCATTCACATCATGACTATATCAGACACTGCACAGACACTGTAACAAGGGACAAGCACATCTGGGTCTACCCCAACAGGAAGCCTTGCATGACTAGAAAAGTGCAGTGTCTGCTCTGGGAGAGGAACAACGCATTTAGGTCCGGTGATGGGGCATTTTACAGTACTGCCAGAACCAACCTGAAGGGAGGCATCAGAGAAGCCAAGGCTGCTTACAAAAAGGATAGAAGATGAAATGCAAGGCAGGTGTGGCAAGGGGTCCAGCATATAATCTCTTTGCTGCTGGTGGTGACGTCTCGCTTCCTGGCAGAAGAACTTATCATTTATTCACCAGCTTTGAGGTTAAGTCACCAGTATCGGCTATGCCACATCCTTAGGCGCACAGGAGCCATTTCTTCAGGGTGGAGGAGCCTGAGCTGAGATGAACACTGAGGACTGTGAACCCAAGGAAACCTGCTCGACTAGATGGCTTTGCTAGACGTGTTTTGAAAGACTTTACCAAGATCTCCAACCAGTCTTTATCCCAGTCCTCCGTCCCGCTTTGCTTGAAGCCTTCTATCATTGTACCACTCCCTAAGAATCCCAAAATCAGCAAGTTTCAGATGGTTTCTGGGTGTGTACATCAAGAACAGCTTGTCTTGGAGTACCAACATCAAGCTCTCATCAAGAAGACACAGCAGAGATTGCACTTTCTGAGAATACTGCAACTGCTTGTGTCCTTTCACCACTGCACAATAGAGAGAGCATTCTGTCTTACTGCATCTGTGTATGGTTTGCCAGCTGCACAACTGATGGTGGATCATCAGTGCTGCATAGAAAATCACTGGCAGTTCACTCCCCTCCTTAGATGGACTGTACAGTTTCCGCTCTCTGAAAAGAGCCCATAATGTACTAAAAGACCCATCCCATCCATGTCACTCTCTTTTTGAAGTGCTGCCCTCAGGCAGACGGTTCAGAGTAAAGGACCAGTAGACTCTTATTATGCATGACATTAAATACCTGATTGCCTCCTGGCTTCTTTGCATGAACTGGTTTTCATTATACTGATTTATAAAATGTACATTTCAGCTTGTCCCCTTAAAGATCTTTAAAGGTATTATTTATAATCCATGTATTTGTTGTGCCCACTCTGCATGAGTATTGAGAACCTTATTAGGTTGTAAAAGTCATGATTGGTTTATTCCTAGTTAAAACTAGTTGTACTTGAGGAAGTGGAGTTCTATACCTCAAGTTATATTATAGTTTCTACAAGCTTGTTTTAGGCGTACATTTCTATGCTGTGCTTGGTACACTTACAAAGGCATCTATAAAGTTACTCAGTAAACAATTAGAGCACAACAAACACTGAGTATGTACGTTTTGTGTGATATCTTTTTCCACAGGTCATGACTGTTCCATTCGGCTGTGGAATTTGGATAGCAAAACTTGTGTACAGGAAGTCACTGCTCACAGGAAGAAGTCGGATGAATCCATATATGATGTTGCCTTCCATCCGTCTAAGGCATACATAGGGAGTGCTGGGGCTGATGCACTGGCCAAAGTGTTTGTCTAATGCCCCTTGTGAAAGCCCAAGCGAACTCACCTTCACAATCAGACAGCAAATCAAGGATTGGTTCCCTGCCTTGTTATAGCAAGAGTAGCATTTCTTACACTACATTGAAGCCGCCTCCACAATGCATCATCACCATCAGAGCATGTGCATTGATCGCAGGTGCCAACTGGTGGATTGTTGGTTTAGTAAGGTCTGTGTGGCGTGTGCCCACTTGGTTTTAATTTTTTTTTTTTTCTTCACAAATCTAATAATGAAACAAAAAATGTCACTGTTCTTTACTAGAGTCAGAGCTGGAGAGCCAGCATGGGTTTGAAATGTGCTGATAACATGTACTGTAAGTATGTTTTAAAGACCATGGAATGGTTAATATGCTTGTTATAAGGTCATTGGTGACTACATGAGCAAACGGCATCCGAACAATTAATCCCTCCCCCTCCACCAGGTCATAGGGCAATTTAGGTCTCACAAGTTGCCCTCATGACATTAATGTAGCGCCATTACAAATTTTATATATATATGAGAGCGGGAGAGAGAGACAGACAGACACACACACTACTAAATACAATTCAGCTCAATCAACATTATACCTTAGCAGTAGCTTCATGTTTTGTGAAAAAAAAAATAGTTTTTATAATCCTTTTTATATATCATTGAAGACTGCCATAACAGTGCTGAAAACATTTTTAAATGAAATACATTTTTTTAAAAAGGAAATAAAGGGAGCGTTCAAGCCCTCCATCTCAAATTTCGCTGCCCCTTCACATGTGCGCCTGCATCACTGGAAGTCCTTGATGAGTCCTGCCCTAATGAATGCTACTGTCTGATGTTGCTGTAATGTTTTTTCACATCATGGAAATACTAATAAACGTAGAAGCACAGTCCGTTTTTGCCTTCAGAGCTCTTTAGGTTATTGACCAATAAACTGCAGCATCCTATCACTATGTGATGTTTTTGTACATCTTACTGTAACTGGGTTTATTTATCACAGGGCAACTGAACCCTATTGGTTTATTATTTATTTCACTGTTTCAGGGTAGTCTTAGCCTCTTTTGTAAAATGTGTACAGCCCAAGAATATTTGTAAGGTTGGGCTTGTAAGACAATGGAACATCAATTCTATTTTTTTTAAGATTTCATTGTTGAAACAGATGTTTGCTTCATATTTTGGCAGAACAGTGCTATGATTTTTTTTCCCTTGGTTTCCCATTTTTTTAATTATGGGATTTTGATGTCTAGTTTGATGAATCAAAATTTTCACTTATTCTTTCCTGACATTTTATTTTGTAAAACCATTTTACAAAGATACAATTTATGGTGTATTGTTTGTGTATTGCATGGTTAATACATCAAATTTTTTTTCTGGTCTTCCTCCCCAAAAAATGGATCAGTTTGAAGAGTTTTATGAGTTTTGTAAGCTTTTTTTGATTTACAAACTATGGATTAGCAGATTTTAAAGATTGTACCACATTGCAAAATACAACTGTTGAATAGTAATGTATATAAAATGTCTATTATAATTATTAAATGGTGTATCTGTATATGCAACCCGTCCCACGTCGAGATCATTTCTGCTTTTATTTGTATTTAGGAAGGTGTTCTAGGTTAGTGGCAGTACAGTTTGATGGTGTGAAAAGTGAGGAAAATGAATGTACAAAACATCTGGCACATCTACCTGGCCACTGTATCACTTAAAGAAACTTAAACTTGATTAATGAGTATTGTATAATTGCACTCACTTTTGCATTATTTAATGTTGTTTATGCTTTTTCCAGAACATCAGCCTCTGCTTTTTGAATGCATTAACAGCTTTAATGATCAACAATGTGTTCTCTTGTAAAAAATACCTTGTCCTTTATTGAGAAGTAATAAATTAAATAATGTACAATTACTATAAAGCCCCCCCCCCTTTTACAGTTTGCCAGTCAATTAAGCATGCATATAAATGGGTATACAAGAAACACTTGTTAAGTACATGAAGCATAATTTAAGCCAAAAAATTATAGGTGTGATTTTACTGATATTAACTCAAAAGTAACCATCAGCTTCTGAAATTCATATGAATGTAATGCGATTTGAAAAACTCACAAATTTAAAAATGTGCTATTAACATGTGAAATGATGTAAGTAAAGAAAAAGCTGTGTGTAAGTGCTACACTGCTTAAGTAGTTTGTGCCTCCCAGTACAAAGTGAATTATGATACACACCTTGTGTGGCGCAAAATAAATTCTCTGTACTTTAAGTGGTATGTACAAGAGGGCACTCTTGTCAACTTTCCTAGCTGTGTTCTTTGTTTTTTCGTAGAGATCTCTAGTGTACCCACTGGTGCTGAAGACAAACTTTCTTGAACTTGACAGTCTCGCCATTCAGATACATCAGCCTTTTTAATACTGTGAAATGATACTTAGGATCTCAATTAGGATCTCAATCTTACAAAAGAAATAAAAGTACTGTAAGATGCATATTTTCTAAACTACATGGACATGGCGGCTTCTCAAGTAATTACACTTTCCAGGGGTTGATATAGGTTATACAGATGTTATATCCTTAAAATCAAGCACACATCTAAAGCATACAACCATGCAGACTCTTCTCAACTAAACCGTATGATGAAAGGGCTGTCCCTACGCAGAGAATACACCTAGATTTGGAGAAAAATAACTAGTTTTGTTCTAACGTGTAGAAATGGTCAAGGCATTTTTTTTCTTTCTTTCTCTCATTCTTGTTTTCTTTCTTATTGTTTTACTACTTTTTTCCCCTCACACCTACCCAAGAATTTCTGATTCCCACCCCAATACAACCAAGCTTCTAATTGGACTCTGTGAAGTCCCTGCAGATTCCCCGTACAATTGGCTGCTCAAACTGCTCAAGGCCGGTGAACTCGCGGGTGAAGAAAGTGTGGGTGTCTTTGGGCTCGGATGCCATGGCCCTCAGGTCTTCCATTGGAGCCCAGGCCACACCCACAGAGAACACTGTAATCCCTGTTAGGGGCAGGATTTGACATGTCACAAAGCCATTGTGCTAGAAAAAAATGTTTTGTACATATATAATGATGTGACCTTTGAAAAGGGCTGAACATGTTACAACATATTGTATAAGAGAGAAAAACATTCCTTAAAGGTTCTAGTGCTTTGAATCTGCTCCATTTCTAGTAATAAAAATTCCATTTTTAGTTATAATTTTTGTTTAATTCTGCACCTCATCAAAAAGGTCATCTTTGAAACTTCTCTCACAAATCTATTTGTTTTTTATGGGTTATGGTTAACATGAATAACTGGTTTGTTTTGTTTATGTCACATCATCACTCATTTTGAGAGACTTACCTGCCCTTTGTGCAGCGATTGCTGGCCCTCTGACATCATCATAGGACTGGCCATCAGTGATAATAATGAGAAATTTCTTGCCCAAGCCCATAGAGCGAGGCTGGAAGAGATTCTCTACAGCATAGGTAATGGCATCTCCAGTGGCTGTACCACCACTCATATATGGAATGTTCTGGAGGGCCCTCAGTGCATCATCTTTTCTTGTATGCTCATTGAACCCAAACTCCATCCTTTGGTCATAGGTGAACTGGATGGCTCCAATGCGTGATCCAATGTCTGAGATGTCAAAGTTGCGAGCGATGGAGTTTAAAAGACTTAGCACCAGTCTGAAGTTTGCATCACCTACACTGCTGGAACCATCAATCAGGAAGCCCAGGTTGGCAGAGTTATAACACGTCTTGCTGCAAAGCAATTGGTCAATTGAGCAGAGCTTCTGAGCCAGTGGCTTTACAAACTTGTTTGTACTGAACCAACTTGGCATGGACATTGTGAAGAACCCATTGTCTTTGCAAACTGTCTGTAAGACATAACATTACAACATTACAGTCTGCTTCTATTTTCAAGACTTTTCTTAGGAAGTAGGAAAAAAATGCTCCCTTAATTAATTATCTGCTTAAACTTACTTTCTTCATGTAGTCTTGATCCCTCACCATGCCCATCTCCTCAGGGATTGGCTTTGCCACTGACACTACAAAGACATTAATTCCAGATTCTCTAGCCATTACTGCTGCATCCTCAAGGTTGTCAGAGGGCCATCCGTCAACAAAGGCCACTATAACCCGTGGATGACCCTTTCGGACGCCATATTCAGGACTGAAGAAGTTCCTCACTGTGTGTAAAATAGCCTTGCCTGTGTAGGGCACAAACTCAGGTTTGTCTCGTTTCATTTTTTGTTGAATATCAGTAACAAGCTGAAAGCAAACTAATTAAGGATCTTTGAAAATTTGGGAAAGCAAACATGATCTTGAATTGTTCAGCAAATAAACAAACCAATAAATAATCCACTATTTTCCACTTGTCCCAGATGTAGCTATTCAACCAATACGTGCAGCGTTTACTTCTGGAGCTACTACTCGGACGCCGCTAAAACTAAAAATTATCAGTCATTTTCCATAATGTCAACCTGCTCAGACCACAATACCCATCTGTTCCTTTGTTAAAGTGGTATAGACTTGTGGAGACAATGATGTACTCTGAGGTGTAAGGATGAACAAATGTATTTGTTTTTAACTCGCAGGAAGTCAAACTGCATCTTAAACCACATTCAAAGTCTATGCTACTTTAATGAAGATCTGGATGCAGTTTGAGAGAGGTTTTGGGGAAGTTCTATTTCTATTTGTGGATCAGATTAGGCTGAATATTGACTTTCAGTGTTTGTTAACAACAGAAGGCTCACAGGTCTCATGCTAAAATATGGAAGCAAAACGTGGACACCGACCATATCTTATCTGACTGACTACATCTGGGTAAGTGTCATATTGTGTCTGTTTTACTCTTTTGTGATATAATGCACTGAAATTGAGTTGTTCACCTGTATTTGTGTTTCCCCCTATGTAAGCGATCTCTTTGAGGGCAAAAATCACATCTTTAGGCATACTGTAGTTGCTCAGGTAGAATTCAGTCCGAGGCATCTCACTGGGAAGATAAATATATAAATATTACAAATGCTGGTTGTGACACATGGCATTTCATGTAATCATAAACAACAACACACCTTGTTTGCACCACCCCCACACGTGGCCCATCTGGTCCAACCTTTAGCATTGCTGCTAATCTACCAACAAAGTTCTTCTGTAGGTTAAAGCGACGTTGACCTATGTGGTAGCTACTGTCCATCAGCAGAGCAATATCCACTTGGCAGTCTGAAACAAAATAAAAGTTGCCTAAAAAGAAACAGGGCAGTGAGTTCTTTTAGAAAGACTGGTATGTAAATGTATCATAGTCCACACCTCTGTTTTCGGCTGATGGAGGTTTCTTCAGGTTTTTCTTCACAGTTTTCTTCACTGTGAGGGAAAAAAGATACACTAATACAGGCCCTAAGAACGGCTTATGTTTGTATATGACATTTATCTTGGTTACCTGTTCCAGGTGCTGGGATGACAGAACTGCTGATTTGGCTAGATACTTCCATAGGTGAGCTGATAGTTCCTATGAGAAAAGGAATCAACCATTTTGAACTTAGTTCTGGTTCATTTTTGACCATTTTGAATGTTTCAGTGAACAACAGTATCATGTTTTGTCACTTTGGCACATTTTAGAGGCAAATTTCCAAATTTCAAAAACAGATTAGCTAATAGTGAGTGCAACTCCAGGGTGAGGCCTCTCGATTATTAGGCTTTTTAATTTTTTACGATTATCAATGTATTTATGACTAGTGATTCAAAAAGTCGTTCATAATATATTATGCATTGTGGTCATGGTTATTGTAAAACTGCTTTCATACAGTGCGGTGATGTTGTAAAGATTGAAGGTCGCCACCTACTGGCCACAGTGAATGATGCAGTCCAGCGGGACAGCGCTTGAGACTGGATTCCGTGCGCGTACGAGCTGAGGTAGTTAGTCCTGCCGGGAAGTTTCTGAATCTCCAGCTGCCCTCCCGAAACTCCTATGATCCCCCTGGAACATTGATAAACGGCTGTTCAGTAAAAGGCTCATTTCGCCTACTGTGGCGACTATGAGCGCTACATGTTTCTACGGTTTCAACCGTTGTCTTCCGCCATCGCGGCGCCGAGGACCGGAGTTGTGCCGAAATCCTACCCCCCCTACAAATTCCTCCCCCCTTGCACGCGCGTCTCTGGGAGGAGTAAAAATCACACTGCCAAAACTTTTTTTTTTAATTGTTTTGACATAAGATAAAATCATCCCTCTGATGATACTTGTCTGTGATGCTGCTGTTATTGTGGACGTGGCCCCGTCCCAATCCTAAACCTACACTACACTGTTCTATTGTTAAAGTCTCATAGTGATACTTACAACTTAATACATTCTCTTAGCACGTGCAGATCTTCTCTATATTGCATAAACTTATCTTCAGGTTCACATACGCGGATATATCTGCAACAAATGTTGTTAATCTCTGTTATTATTACTGCTAATGTTCATGTGCGTGTTGCTTTAGCAACGAACGCAGCGATATGTTTATACAGAGCCGCTTTATATCCCTCATTACCCCTCAAATATCGCGTTAGAAATGAGACATGTCCAGTTTCCTCCTGAGTTTCTCAACCGAGTAACTCGTATTGTTGCCTGATATTATCGTATGGGGATCAGGAATGAACGGGTGATATCTGGTTTCAGAGTTCACCTGCCTTTCTTCAGTGTCTGTTGTTTCTAATGAATCTTTAAACTAGTTTCCCGCTTCACTCAGTTTACCTGTGCACTCCCGCGCCGCACACGCTGGAGATGGAGGCGTAAACCCCGGACCCGAACACGGACAGTCTCCACAGGGTGCAGTTGGCCGGACACAGGATCATCTGAGCGGAGTCCTGCAGATCCGCCGCGCGCGTGGTGCACGAGATGGGCATTGGAACTTAGGGACCAACAAATGGGATGCGATAAGAGGAATGAACAGGGAAATTAACTTAAATACATAAGGAACAATTTTGTTAATGTAAAACATACGAATAAATTATATTACAGCTCAATTAAACCCACTGTAATGCATAGGCTAATGCATTGAGTTTTTTTTCAGTATCTGTAAAATAATTATAGTTTCTCACAGTCTGTTTCCAGGGAATATGTGCTTCATTCGTTTATAAAATAATATTTTATTTTTAGTCTTTTTTGTGCACTACTTACTTGTGTAAATACTTTTAAAAAATGTTATCTTACCTGTAACTTTCTAAAAGTAACTTCTTATTTATTGTTTCTAATGATCTGTTTGCTGCTCTTTCTGCTGTAACACTGTTAATTTCCCACTTGTGGGACAATAAAGGATTATCTTATCTTATCTTATCTTATCTTATCTTATCTTATCTTATCTTA